>CM017440.1:21780083-22171033 GCA_007726485.1 Eragrostis curvula | reverse complement strand
GATCCCGGAGATGAGAATGCAAACAATTTCTCGTGTTGGGGTTGTAGCTGTCTTTTCAAAGCACTTGTGCGAAGCCCTCTCCCCTTGTGCTTCCCTTTTAGGGTGATGTTGGAAGGCGTCTCTTCCTGTTGAGGGTGTGGTCTCCACCCTTCACCGATAGCTACCTTCTCAACTAATTTTGTTGCTTCCGCAGCGGTAAGTGAGAAGATGCTCCCCTCGGCACGAGAATCAAGATAGTCATGAGCTGGTTGTGTCAACCCATGGTAGAAATTGATCAATATTGTCCAATCATCCATTCCACGATCAGGGCATGTTGTCAAATAATCTTGAAGTTTCTCCCATGCTTTAGGAATGGATTCTTCTTGTACTCTCCAAAAGTTTGGAGTCTGTACATGAAGGGCATAGGCTTTGCCTCTTGGAGAGTATTTCTCGAGGAACGCTTCAGAGCAATCATCCCAAGTAGTCGCAACACTTGGGTTGGCATAGAACCATTGTCTTACTTCCCCCACAAGAGAATAGGGAAATAGACGAAGTCGGATGACATCTTGGTTGACTCCCTTGATGGACAAAGTTTTGCAAACCTTCAGGAATTTTCGAAGATGGGTGCTTGCGTCCTCGTTGGCCGTTCCATGGAATAGATTGGCCTGCACCATGTAGATTTGGCTGGCTCTAAGTCTGAAGTTTCCGTCTCCAGTGCTGACGTGTGACCCAAGTGCCATACGGTCAACAACGGCAGCGGAGTATTCTTGGAACAACTTTTCAGCCATTGGCGTTGAGCTTGATGGTGTGGATGTAGCTGGCTTGACTATCGAGAGTATTCTTGAGGATGGGTGACTCGCGGTTCTGTTCGTCTCAAGATTACTTCTTGATTTTCTGTGTATTGCCTCGATAGGTCAACGCCAGAGGTACACTACCCTGTTTTCACATAAAGAGAAAACAAAGCAAAGGTAGACCTATCTAGACAGTGGTAATTAAAAGAAATATAATTATAAACAATGCTAGTGACTCTTCAACCAGTGCCTTCCCCGGCAACGGCGCCAGAAATGCTTGTTGGTATTTCTTACGGTCACAAATAAATCCGCAAGCGCACGGAGAATACCGTTGTAGCACTTCACCCGTGAGTATTCAAGGGTATCGTATTTTCCACAGGGAAGGCGGTGGTTTACGAGATAGCAAAGTTCATAATCACATAACTAATAATGTACCAAGGTCTAAACAGGGGTAAGGATAAAAGTATGGTAGGGGTAGTGTGACAACACAACCAGAGCAATCCAATCTAACACTAGAACTAAGCCTAGGCTAAGCGGGGTTAAGAAGAGAGCCGAGATGGATCCTTATGTACTTCTTATATTCCTGCTCATGCAACACATACAAGTCTAAGCTCTATGTCAACCTGGAACAAGGGGGGTAACCAGCAGGGCTGTCACCACCTACCGGTATTCCTTCTACCAGGCAATCAAGGCTATCTATCGTAGAACAAAGAGGATTAAGCACAGCAGGGCTGTCACCACCTACCGGCAACCCTCTACCAGGACACGTGACACTAGGGCTATTAAGTCCCTATGCCAGTCCTAGGGTCACGTGACAGCGAGGCAATTAAGTCCTTGCTGCCAGACCTTCTCTTGTTCAAGCAGACAACCAAACACCCAAAGCTGTTTATCAACCTAAGCACCATGCTCACATTGCTAAATAGTACTCTAGATTCCCACGGGACTTTGACCCTTCGGATCATCAAGTCAGGAATAAGAGTACACCTAATCCTGACCCGACGGATCAACAGATCAAGTGCTAGAACATGCATGACTCTGACCCTACGGATCATCAAGTCAATGGGTGAGACATGCGTAACTCTAACCCTGCGGATTAACAAGCTACGATCTATATCGCACATAACTCTAACCCTACGGATTAACAAGTTATGGGCCCGAGCATGTCTCACCACTTCATGCATGAATCGAGTGTAAGGACATAAACGAATGAATAAAGGCATGTCAAGCATGAAGCAACCAATCATGACTAGATAACAACCACATAGAAAGCACATGGCTATCATACTAGTACAATCATAAGTCATAAGGAATAAAGAAGATAATTCTATTGAGGTGGACCTTGATACTTACTTGATATACGCTGAACGACGAACGAGCGATGAACGAACGACGAACGATGAACGAACGACGAACGAACGAAGAACGAACGACGAACAATATATTATTAGCAAGTATCCTCAAGATACAAGATCGGGCTAAGTCCTCACAAAGGGAGGACAGCCCTCTCCTCTACCAAACTCTCCCCTCTACTCCTCTACAGCCTAGAGACTAGTCTAATGCTAGAGAATGGATTCCTCTTGGTGTCAATGTGTGTTGTCTTCTATTTTTTGATAGGAGGGGGGGTACCCCTTTATTTATAGCCTTGGTAGGTCGGTTTGGGAGGCCTCCACCGCCTTAATGCATTGATTGCAGGTGGAACCGACTTCAGGACGTCGGTGGCTGCCAGCAGGCCAAAGATGGGCCTCTGGGGCCCATATCTCAGGTCGGGCGACCTGGAAATGGGGGTCGGCCGACCCCCCCCTTGCTACCTTGTGTCTTGGGCTTTGTCCTAGTGTTCCTTTGGGCCCTTTTGACATTTATCCTTGGTGCATTAGTCGAAGGAGTGTCCAGGTGGCTGAATTGTGGCCTTTTCTCCATCGTATGTGATCCTGCGATGACTGTGGATTTGCCGGAGGGATATCTTGCATGGGCTTGGACCAAGGAGTCCCCCTTTGGGTCCTAATGATGTGTCTTGATGGTTTGGCCCAAGTTGGATAGGTTTTGTATCCTTTTTGGTGCATGTCTTCCTCGGCTGCCGATGCTGATTTCTCGGAGTGAAGAATTGTCGGCATTGTAATGTACTTTTCACTCATTTTCATATGGATTGCACCTGCACTCATAAATATACCAAGACTTGTGGAATTTGTTAGTTTTAAGCCCTAACACTATGTTTGGTGTTTACTTTGATTCCATTTGTGCAGGTATTTGACGGTCAAAATCGTGCCGTAACGACCGTCAACAGTACCCAATCGCAGGCCCATCTGGAAGTAAAATCAAGTGGAGAACGCACCAGAAAAAGACCAAGACCAGTGGGGCCCAGCCCAAGTCGGCCGACGCCTCCTGACGCGACGGCCGACGCCTTGTGGGGCCCACTCGGGCCCATCTTTCTCTGGCGGTTCACTACCGACCTTCTAAGGTCGGTTCTGCCTGCATTGAATACCATCGACCCAGGGAACCGCCTCATTCCACCGCCTCAAAGGCCTATAAATAAAGGGGTACCCCCTCCCCTCAAGAGACATCACAAGACACAAGATCATTCCACTCCCAAGGGCCTTAGGCCCCTTGTATAGTTGTAGGGAGAGAGTAGGGTAGGAGAGAAGGGTAGTCCTCCCTTTGTGAGGACTTAGCCCTAATCTTGTATCTTAGCGAATACTTTCTTATTGATTAGTTCATCGTTTGTTCATCGTTTGTCGTTCGTTCTTTGTCATTCGTCGTTCGTTCATCGTTCGTTGTTCGTTCATTGCACTAGATCTATTCCTTAAGTAAGTGTTCGTGATATTCTTAGGTTGGTTGTGTATCGTTCATAGTATCTAGATCTTGCTATACTTGCTTACGGGATCATCGCTCCGCAAGGGGTGGTCTAGTCTCCCAGATTGGTTTTAGTACAAGGCTAGAGTAGTAATCGATAGCATAGACGTGGTGTCTAGGCTAGAGGTTACCTATGTTTGCCGCGTGCTCCACAGTTTGTAGAGGTAGGCGGCAGGTGGTGACAGCCCTGTCCGTCCTTTCGTAATCCTCCACGTTCGGGTACGTCGTAGAGCTACAGGCTGGCGTGGATTGGCAGACCAAGCCTAAACCAGTGCCCGAAGTAAGCGAGTAGAACCTGATCTGTGCTATCCCGAGAAAACCATACCTTGGTTTATCCTCTCTACCCGTTATTCGTGTTGTATCTTGTTGTCCTTGGGTAAAACTAGCCTTGTTGCAAATTACCTCCGTTCCTTGGGGAAAACAAATACGATACGTTGGAATACTCCCGGGTGAAGTGCTACAACGGTACTCCATGCGCTTGCGGAATTATCTGTGACCGTAAGAAGTATCAACAATTAGCTAAGCGAGTATAGCGCGGCGCTTTACGAGGCCTCAAAGGCCCTGCCTCTTCAAGGGTAGGAGCCTTTTTTTCCTTTTCTTAGGAAATTCCACAAATACACCTCTGGCTTTGAAAGAATGATTAAAAGGGTGTCCGACTCCCGCCTTGAGATGCTCCGAAGACTCTTTTGGGTTGTAAAGCCCAAGAACAAAGCCAATTTCTGAACAACAGCAACATCGGGACCTAAAAGAAGCAAAGAGTCAAGGGGTATCCAAGAGTAAAAATTAAGGAAAAAGACTAAAGATAACTACCTTCTTGAGGAAGTACATAATGACGAAGACAGTTACTATAAAGCTCGTCAGCAAAGGAAAAAGTCCATTCGTGACAAAGCGGGTCAATTCCAGCAGAAATATATTCTTCGAGAAGATCCCCAGAGCCAAGTAAAGATCACCTCACTCGATTAAGAGCAGCTACGCAGGGATCATAATTTGCGTCAAGTGGAATCTTCGCAGTCAAGATCCACTCGGGCTGCTTAATTACGCTGCGAAACCCACTCTCACTACCAACCTTGACGTAGAACCACTATCGTTTTCCAACCAGAAGACATCCGGTTCTCCTGGCCGAACTAGGGAAGCACATGTCTGAGACACTGGGCTCAAAATTGATAACTGCGAAGCTATCAGAAACCGTTTGGGTGGGTTGAAAATGCCAGGATGAGTAGCTGCAAAAGCAGACAAACTAGGAGACGCACCTTCAGATGTTGTCAGCCAAACAAAAATAGCTAGCTTGACAATTGCGTTCAGCGTAAGCTGCGAGATATCAAGGTTGTAAGCCTCCAACACTTGGGCGACAAAGGGATGCGTCAGCACGCGAAGACCACAAACAAAGAAGTCAAGAAATACAACTGCTTTGTCATCACGAGGACAAGGAACAGTTTCTACACCAAGGAAACAAGCCAACTCCCTAGCACCATAGGCTTCGATGAAGTTATCATTCAAATAATCTTCAGTGCAAATGGAAACTACGAAGTCGAAGTTGAATGGACGGTCGTAGAGTAAATACTTCTTTCAGAGGCATCTTCAAAAGCAACAACGTTTTGAAGATCAATGCGAAGGGTTCTTAAAGAAAATCCTAAGAATGAAAAGCAATTAGAGCAACTGAGCAAGAGCAAGCGAGTGTGGAAAAGATGAAAGTGAGTGAACTCAGTGAAAAAACAAAGACGCAGCAACTTACATAACCAACAACAGACCATCGGAAAACGTGCTTCCACATCAGAACCGTGAATTCGAAAGAGGAGCCACATGACCAAAAAACATAACAAAAACATTATAGCCAGATATTGTTGATGTATCGAACCAACAATACTAATCAGCGTCATGCTTCCGTAGGAAATCGATGGTAGCACAAGTTGACACAAAGAGTTATGCTGGTTCAGGCCTCCCCAAGGGTAACAACACTACGTGCAGTGGCGACCTATGAGTTCGTGTTCCTCATGAAAACCTAAGCTCTTAGAGCTTACAAGGGGGTGGATGCAAGCTGGTGGAAGGCTCCTAGTGAGCCGGCTATATGTGTGTGTGTTACAGTGTGTGTGAAGGAGCTACCTATAATTACAAGTGAGTGTTACAATGTGGCAGCCAGCCCCAATATGGAGCTCCTCACCCCCTTGTTTGTATAGTACTGAGGGTGAGGTTACAAAATTTGCATACAAGTCCCTAGACAAAGTCGGTCTAGAGGCTGAATGAGGTTGGGTGCCTAGCGTGGTCGGGGGTAGCGGGAGCCCTCGGGTGTCTTCTGAAGTATTCTAGATGTGTCTGGAGTAGTCTGATACCCCCGGACAGCTGTGTTCTGGGTGGCTTCTTGTCTAGTTCCCTTCGAGGCAAAGAAAACATGGCCAGACCAGCCATGGGCAGGCTGTCACGTCATGGTGATCCGTGTTGCCGCCCCTCCTGGGTGACGGGCTAGTCGGAGGCCCCCCAACATGCTGGTCGTGGTCGTGGTCGGGGGCCTTGGAGTCATGCAAAAAAGAAGAAGCGTTATGAAAGCCCTGCCTGCGAGGGCTGGCAGGCGCGATCAGCCCACGGCCGTGTTGACACTGAGACCTAGCCAGCCCCGACATGCGTCGGGGGTGATGTCACTACTTGCCCAGCATGAACGGGTCTCGCGTGCCGTGCCTCCGACCGCTTGGGCGGAGGCGAGCTTGCCTTCAGCCAGAGGTCGGACGCCCGGCCCAGGCTGCTGGCGTCATCGTTGACCGTCTTGTGGGGTATCCCTGGTAGATGTTCCCCATTGATACCCAAGAAAAATAGGAAACTGTCTCAGGGGTCACTTTGCCATACCCTTGGACAGTTGAGGGCTAGTGTTGGGGGATCAGGCTGTAGTATCTCGTAGACAAAGGGTCAAGGAACATGATGAGACAAATAGCGAAGGGCCCCTTGTTACATGTGAAGGATCCTGTTCTAAACTGCATGGGAACTCTTCAGACCGGTCTATAAATAGGACCATACCCCACTGTAATGACAACGGTTTTTCGGGCCACGAGCCAAGCTGGAATTTACACCGACTCAAACTCTGTGAATCCTCTGTGCCCTCCGTCCAGCACCGCGGACGTTAGGAGTGCTTCGACTTACCGACTTCAATAGAACCTGAGGGCTTCCCCACACAAATACCCTTCGTCCAGCACCGCGGGATGACTTGAGGGCTTCGACCACGACAATCAACCACAACGTTTCATGTTGAGGGTCCCAATAAGAACAAAATTTGCCAAGGGGACAGAGAACTTATTTCTTCTAAACAAATTCCTTGCGTTTAACCTATCATTGGCCAGAAGCCACACTAACACCTTTTCTCTTTTTCTTTTCCTGACAGCAGGCTTTCCACAGCCATTTGAATGGCATGGAAGAATCGGCTTGACCAGGAGATTGCATACTTGCTTCCATGGGTAGATATTAACACCCCAGATATAAACCCATTGATCATTTTCTTTCTCTTTCCCTTTGCCGGTCAATAGGAGACGCAACTAGGTCTGTCAACTACTGCTCTAAGGCACAGTGGCAAGTTAAATAGCCGACAATTATCAGATAGTAGTGACGCGAAGCGCTGAACTGAACAGTGCGGGTACATCAGGGAATCAAATACCAATTATCTCTCAAGAAAATGGCGGTGTCACCTTTTTGAGCCTGAACTCTTCCAAACCTCTCTATATAAGGCACATGATGTGTACTCGCTTGCACATATAGTTCCCACGCACATCCACTCACCACAACAGAACAGAGATGATGATAGGGCCGGATGCCTCCCAAGAGATGAGCCGGCCAAGGCAGCAGAGCAAGTTCAAGAGGATCTGCATGTTCTGTGGCAGCAGCCAAGGAAATAAGACGGCCTACCACTCCGCCGCCACTGACCTTGCCAAACAGCTTGTACGTCATCTCAGTTTGTATATTGTTAGTACCAGTTATTTCGCTTAACAGTTCATCTATTATTGTGTAGAACTAAGGTGGCACGTATCGGCTTCTTATTTTGTACCTGTGACACCTGACTTTTAACGCATGCACCTCTATGTAAAATATTTTATTCTATAAACGGAGTGACATAAACGTGTCGATCTCATCACACATATATGCTTCCAATACAGCTGATTGTTTCTCATAATCCACGCCATATGTGAGCCAATACCAGTTTTAAAGTATAGCAGTTAAAAGGATGACACAACAACCATATGACTGTTTGGTAAAAAATTCAAAATTAACAGTAAGCCCCGAGACGAATACATAGTCATTTCCCAGCTGTAGGTAAAATAGAAAATTAGACTTACAATTTTCAAATTGAGAATTTAAAAATTTGGAGAAAAACTACCAACAGGTACACAAAATTTATCTGTTACCCACTATTTTTGTCCAATGCCGGATGCAGTTTAAAATTTTATTTAATTTCTTACAGAACATTATGGAACACATATGAATTTCTTGATGATGACATGATATTGCCTTATCCCTAATAGCCAACCTTATAGTAACTGCAAAGTTTATCTCATGTACCATCATTTCGTTTCACTCTCCCATTCAAAATGACCTTCTATTTTTTTTAACTTAGCTTATAGAATAAATTCCACTTTCTTCATGAGACACAAATTTAAGGTACTAAAATTGATACTCTTTTTTCTCATAAGTTCATTCGGCATATGTATAGGTGTTTATATTTTTGATCCTCAGTATCGAAATGTCATCCACCAAAAAACCAAAAAAGATCACACAGTTACTTTTGTGAGAATACTTTAGTGTCTGTGACAGGAACAAGCTGTCTCGCGGGGAAGACAAACTATAACTTCAACAACATTGTTCTTTTACATCCTAATATGATTTGAAGGTTACTCATAATAACAAGATTTTAAAGGGAGAAATTTTACGATAGACCCAAATGGATGTACACCATCTATTTTCTCCATCCAATGATCTAGATCTTTATCATGATACGTGGTTGATCCACTGGTATCATAATATCTTGGGTATCATATAGGTATTACTGAAAAAAGATACCTGAATTAGAGACATATTTCATTATTACGGAGTACCTATTTAAATATGTGGTCAGACTATATCCATGATACATTTTTTCCGGCAGTATCATGGTCTACTCTAGGGAGCAAATACCCATGCATATCAGACACCGGCGCTAGTGAATCATGCAGGAGATGGTACCTGACTGGCCCTACGCTGACGCAATCATGAATGGATTATCTAGTACGTGTATGGGCATACAATCACCTCTGTTCCTGCGCACTGCATATGCAGTGTATACGATTGGCTAGCTATGTCATTTGACTCTTCTATCGTGGGAGCGGAATGGCTTCTGTCTTCAGCATGGCCCTCCTGCGTTCAGCGTGTAACATTCCATCATGCGCTGCCATGTTGTTGAGTCCAGCTGTTAATATCTTTCTCATCCTGCAATTTCTACATGGAGTGTTCATTTTTAGCAAAATTTCTGCATTCCAAAGAAAGACATACTTTTGGAATAATAACGGGAATCACATTCACAGGCCGTTTGTAGAGAGATTAAGTAGTACAAGTTAACATAAGAAGAGAAAATAATGAAATATCATGATCATGAATAGAATCTATCGATTGACCAACATTTGAACTGTATGCAGGTATCTAGGGAAATTGACCTGGTGTACGGCGGAGGCAGCATAGGTCTCATGGGGACGGTCTCAGAAGCCGTCCATCGCAGTGGCAGGCACGTAATCGGGTACGGTGATTCGTACAACTGTCAATCCCTCCTGCAATGATTTACTAATTATCAGTTACTAATTTTTGTTTCCATCCGCATGTCTTTCATGCACACGGGAAAACTGCAGGGTCATTCCGAAGCCTCTCATGACTTGCAAGGTACGCATTTTGGCAAATAATATTGTGATAGTCAAATCATGGACCATGCTGTGGACTGTTTTATCTTTTTATTTTCTTTTCAAAAAACTCAGTTAGTAACATGGATTGAAGCCAGTTCATCCATTTTTTGCGGTCCCCCATGCAGCACAGAAAACAATGTTGTGTATGTACTGAAAGCAGTTGGTATCCATGGTGATATGTTTGTTCTCAGGCGACCGGAGAGACGTTGGGGGAGGTGATGCTGGTTGCAGATATGCACCAAAGAAAAGAAGAAATGGCGAGGCAATCTGACGCGTTCATTGATAGAAGAGATAATCACGCGAATAATCGTTGTGTATTGATCAATGAGAGGAATACAATATATAGACCCGGCCGGAGAACCTCGACGGCCGTGATCGCGTGATCAGGGGGGCGCAACCCTAGGGCGCGCACCGGCGGTGCACGGGCCAAGGAAAGGCCGGCGCTCAAGCCCAAAACAAATAAAGTACCGGTCCTATACAATGTATTCTAACAGCCCCCGCAGTCTGATCATCGGCTCGACGAACGTTCAGACTGGAGCGAAAATCCGAGAAGACAGAGGTCGGCAGCCCCTTGGTGAAGACGTCGGCGAACTGAGAGGTAGTGGGAACATGATGGACCCGAACCTCACCAATGGCGACGCGTTCCCGGACAAAATGAAGGTCGATCTCAATGTGCTTGGTCCGCTGGTGCTGAACGGGGTTGGTGGAGAGGTAGACCGCACTGATGTTGTCGCAATAGACAAGCGTGGCGCGCACGAGAGGGCGATGGAGTTCCTGAAGAAGCTGGCGCAACCACGAGGCCTCAGCGACACCATTGGCGACTGCCCGATACTCGGCCTCGGCGCTGGATCTGGAGACCGTGTTTTGCCGCTTCGATGACCAACTAACGAGGCTCGCACCAAGGAACACCGCATAGCCCGAGGTGGACTTGCGGGTGTCCGGGCAGCAGGAGAAGTCCGAGGAATAAGGAGGCCGTGGTCAGCGGTGCCATGGAGATATCTCAAAATACGCTTCACTGCAGTGAGGTGAGGCTCCTGAGGATCATGCATATGGAGGCATACTTGCTGGACAGCGTAAGATATGTCGGGTCGTGTAAACGTCAAGTATTGAAGAGCACCTGCCAAGCTCCGGAAGGCAGTGGGATCAGCCACAGGAGGTCCGGTATTAGAGGGGACCTTCGGATTGGTGTCGACTGGAGTGGTGCATGGCTTGCAATCCCTCATGCCTGCACGCTCCATGATCTCCAAAGTATACTGCCGCTATCACAAGACCTATCCCATCCTGGGACAATTCGCTTCCGCTAAACCCTAACCCTATCACCATGTCTGGCCCTCCTCTCGCCGCGAACGACGCTGCAATCGCAGCTGCCTCCACCACTGCCCACGACGCCGCCAACAACGTCCTCGAGCTGGATGGCCTCTCGCCTGAAGATCGTGCCGCCGCCGCCGCCCTTCGCGATGCGCCCGCCGCCGACCGTGCTCGCGAGGCCGCCGCCACCAACGCCAGGGCGCGCACCGAGGCTGCCAAGGCCCGCGATGAAGAGGCGCGCCGCCGCTGCCGACGCCGACGCCAAGCTCCTCCGCGACGCAGCCGCGGCTCAGGAGCGGCTGCACGCGGCTGACGCGGCCCTTGAACGCGAGCGTGCGGCTGCTGCCGCCCTGGAGCGCGATGCCGCTGCAGCCCGTGCCCGCCTCGAGCCTCCCGTCAAGGACGACGACGCGGACGCCGTCGCCTACTACGAAGCTGCCTCGGTCGCCAACCTCCACGCCCAAGCCGCCGCTGTCCAGAACACACTAGAACAGATATGCTGATTAGTGACGTTTTTAACGCGTCATCGACTGCTTGTAGTGACAAAATTTTCGTCATAAATCGCGATTTATGACCTTTTAGGGTCCGTCAGCAGTCGAGCGTGGTCAGTCGTGATTTATGACCTTTTGCTGTGGTGAGGGGACGGATCCTAAAACGTCATAAACTTCCCCGTACATCGTATACATATACTGCCACGGTGCTGCGATGACATGGCTTCCAACGTGGCAGCAACACCATGTTGGCAAGATGACATGGCAGCACTGCCACGATGGCAGGATGACATGGCTATCCACGTGTCATCATCCTTTTGGTCCACATGTCGTTTTCCCAGTTGTCCATATGTCATTTTTTTACAGGTCCACGTGTCACTCTCTCGTTGGTTCGCGTGTCATCGTTCTATTGGTCCACGTGCCATTTTTTTTATTGGACAACGTGTCCTCTCCATATTGGTTCACGTGTCATCGCGCTATTTGTCCACGTGTCGTTATTCTACGGCACCACGTGACACTCTGCCATTGGACCACGTGTCATTTTTCAATTTGTCCACGTTTCGCGTTACGAAAGGTCCGCGTGCCATTATTATACTTGTCCACGCGGGCCCATTTGCGGTCCAACTATTTCGTCACAAATCATATCAGGTTGGATCGTCACAAACATATGCCGAATTAATCAACTGTTAGATACATAGATGAGTCAGATATACATGACACTTAAACCAAAATGATGGCAAATTTTACATTTTGTCCAGATCACGAAATCATGCCACAGTACAAATGGTGCCCATACACACAACACAACACACAGAGGAGTTCCGTAATCCACCAAAACCAATTAGACTAGAAATGAAGATCATCATTCAGATGTCAGAGATGAAGGATGCACCTGACCTTCCCCTTGAAATTTAGAAATAAGAGAGGCCATCAAGGTTGCCTTTTGTGCTGATTCGTTCCTCAAGTCCTCTAACTGGGAATCAAGAATGCGGTTTGAGTCTCTCGCATCTTGGGCTTGCTTCTGCAAGGCATCAATCTCCCTCCTCTGTTGCTCAACTTGTCGACTTTCGGCTTTCTCGCGCTGAAGTTCAGCCATCAGTGCTTCCAACCGGGAAGAAACGGAACCTCTGTTTCTTTTCTTCGGTTGAAGGCCCGCTACTTCAAGAAAGGTACTTGCTTGAACAACTTCACGAACAGCATGACCCGGAGACGGCGGTTCCTCTCACTGTACAGATTCTTCCATTATCTTTTCCATATCATCCTAGCAAAAAAGGGTGACAGGTCAAAGTTCCATCTTGTTAATAGATTTTTAGAGTGCCACTATATAAAGCTATAAGAGGACATGAAAAGGAGAAAGGCACTTACAAGAGCTTTCTGAACTATCTCACTAATAAAACCAGTTTTCTGTGATGAATGGAACTCCCTGAACAGCTCCACCGGCGTGGGCTCTTCATCGAATTTATCTCTCTGAAACGATGTGCAAAGAAATTTTTAATCAGCATTTAATAAGAAGAAATCAAAGGCGTCGGCTAACTAGTTCCTTACCAAGGCATGAGCCTGGGCAACGTAGCACCGGGAGCCTGTGCGATGATTCATCTGTACTTTCTCACGGTTCTGCTGGTTTGCAAAACACGTTTTCTGCAGAAAGTACATTTCGGTGAGTGATAGAGAAAAATTTGATATGATGTAAAACGAACAGCGGACAAATGTCCGATATCCAAACACGGTGCTCATAATGATGACAACATGGGATGGTCCCCGTGTTCCACAAACACAACACGGGATAAAGGGTAGCATTCACACTCTATCGATAGTACTTAGTTCAGGAAGTTTTATGCAATGAGCAAATTGAACTAACAGTAGAACAATGATAACATAACACTTAAGCCTACAATGATTAATTAAATCACAACAGAGGGATCACGTAGAACAGAACAAGTTCGGGTACAACACAGTAATTATTATATGTCTACCTTGAAATCAGACGGCATCCTGAATGTACAATTGTATTTGACATTAGGCTGACCGACAAGACACAAGAGGAACCAGGCAATTTGAAGTTCTGCCGTACCTTGTGCTGTGGGCTTGACCCAACTTCACCAGTGCTTCCCATTGATCGTCATTCATGGATGAGAGATTTGACAACTACATCATTTGCTGGTATATTATTGAAGAACTTCTTCTTCAGCTGATATCTCATCTGACGCTGGCCGCATTTCATCATGTCAGCATATGTTGAAATCACTGGTTTGCTGGTGGTGTCCATGGAAAATTGGACCTAGTACGGCAAATAAAAGTTATCCCTATCTCGCATAGAAAGATCGGGCACCAGAGAGCTTGTTAGGTTTGGTACAGCAAGTAAAATGGAATTTCACTTCAGTGTTTGGCCATGAGTTGATATACTTACGGAAACTTTGTTGATGTAGTTAACAAGATGTTCCCGCTCCCGCTCATCCCTATACATCTTCCAGTGAGGAAGGACTGGTATGTGTCGCCGAAGTACGATGCCGCCTTCAGTTGCAAGCTTTGCAGCTTGCAATGGTACTTCTGGCCGTTTCTTCCATTCCGAAATGTGGATTGCCAGCTTCTTGTCCATTCCTTTGTTGATCCTTTCCAGATCTTTCCCGGATCTTCCGGTGCCCTTTGGAGTAGTTCTGATTTCTTCCTCTAACAAAATTGCAATCACGTGTTAATCGTTAAGTGGTTATCAATAGAGTAAATAATATTTAGCAACAACAAATATGATCCTTGCCGTCATCATGCACTTGGGTGCTGTCCTCTTGTGTTCCTTCGACTAGGTTTGCAGCGGACAATTCCCTTGCCCGCTGCCTAGTTAGTCTTGGGACTTCTTGAGGAGGTGCCAACACTCTCTTGGAACCTCTTCCGCCTGTAACAGGACTGGTTGCCTTCAGCGTGGAACTCTTCTGCCCTCTCCCCTTATTAGGAACCTGTGAGGCCTCGACAGCCAAAAAGGAAGAAAAGTTAGCTTTGGAATAGGTTAAAAGCTTAGCAAGAGAGGGCCAGATTAGAAATTTTGTTACATTTACACGGTGAAATCAAGGGCTTCTAAAAAAAATCCAGTTGCAATGTCTACGGTACTAAGAAGTAACACTGCAACATAGAAACTTGTGAACGGAAATAAAACAATAAAACCTTATTTCTACTGTCTTGGTTTAGGGTCCCCGGCTGACTAAGGTTTCTAAAGATTTCTTCATTTGCGCGTACAGGTTAGTCTCTTCCTCTTCATGGTGAAGCTCATCCTCTACACGTTCGTAAAACATATTGTGTGATGGTTTCAAATGCAAGTCGAGACAAATATCAGTTGCATGCCCATTGCCCAAATGACAAATATAAACAGATCAACATCATCTACAATGTAGGTCTCAAAAATAAAACATCCCCTACAATGTACATAGAGCTATGTAGCAACTATTGCTGCAAGTCGGGAAGCAATATACCTGCCATCGCCGGATTTCGCCCTGGTGCCATCGAAGTCTTGGAGAAGGACAGAGCTCCGGTGCATACGACAACGAAGGGCGGGATCAGGAACGATGCAGAGGACATGGAGGTGAAGCTCGGGAACGGCGGCGAGGCGACGGCGGAGCAGAGAGCTGGATCGGCGAGACAATGTTTGGGTTTGCAGCGAGGTCAAAATCCAGCGCGTTTTTATGGCTCCCTTGGCATACTTTACCAAAACACCCCTGGCAGTGGATCGGGAAAACAGAGCGGATGGATTTGGAGACCGGAAAGGAAGGGACAACATGGTATTTCCCCATCGTGGTCAAAATTTTGAAAGAGTCGCTCTCGTTTGGGCGGGCGAATAAAAACGTGGCTGCCGCGGCATTTATTGTGCGAACCAGCGAATCCATTGTGAGTTTGTGACATTTTCAAACGAGGGGGCCGTGGACAAGGCAGAAATAATCATTTGCTCCTATTTGTTAACAGTTTGACCATTAGAATTAGCACGTCAGTCATATGCACTTCCACGTTGAGTACAGTAGCTCGCAAGTGAATTGTCCACCAACACGTATTTGCTGGCTACAACGCCTTTCAGAAGAGAAGAATCGCTATCTCAAGCATAGGGGAACATCCTTGAACTGACATGGAACGCACAGGGGAACATCCGCTGAACTGCCATGGAACCCACCGGAACATCTCGGCGAGGGGATCTGTAAAGAGAAGAAATTGACAAAAAAATGAGCTAAAGCCAAGCGAACAATTAAACAACTCGAGTGAAAAAGCCAGGAAAGAAAAGCTCTAACTTGAGTAAAAAAGCCAATAACCAAGATAAAAAAAGCTCGGCGAGCGATTAAATGACATGCATCCCACAACATAAATTACATCCAATGCTGATAAGTGTCAAACAAGGACCTGTCGGTGCCCGTGCACTGCAGGTGGTGAGCAGCATTGCGCTACCCCAAAATAAGCATCGTTCGGGGGACCAAAGTACTACTACTAATTATCGAACTACATCTGGTAATAACTAACATGACACGAGATGGTTCGCCATGCCGGCCGACATTAACTAGTCTTCTTAAACAGCCATGATTTTGGCCTTATCTTCTGCAGCAGGCACGTCTTTCTCCTTGGCGGCGTCTTTCTCCTTGGCAGCGGCATCCATCTCATCGGCAGCAGTGTCTTTCTCCTCGACAGCAGTGATTTCCTCCTCAGCAGGAGCGTCTCGGCAGCAGAGTCATTGACCTCGGCGGCATCTACCTCCTCGCGATCAGCGTCTTCAGCCGCGACCACGTCTTCCCCCTGAGCACAGCTGCTTTCTTCGCCTTCATATTGTTCCGAAAATTGGTGATCGTGTCGCATAAGCCGCTGAGATTGCTGACACCTATACAATCAATCAATAAATTTAGCTGCAAACAATCATACAAGTTTGCCTGAACCAAGCTATTCATTGGAACAACCGACATTAATCTACGGGAATTGATCACAAACACGGAATGTCTGGGTGTGATATAATGCGCTTACACTGTTCCAGGTTTGCCACCTCCATGTCGCACATTGAGACAATCTTGCTGCATTCTATTCCGTTGAGCTGCATGTTTCTCCCCACAAGCCCTACTAGTTCTGTGTGTGAATTTTCCATGAGCTTCAGTAGATCCCTATGAATCCCCATCCGTTCATGGACCATTCTCATGGCCTCGTCTCCTAGTTCTCCGCTGTCCTTCATGCGCGTGTTCCTCCCCTGGTCGTCGGCCGTGGCCTTCATCTTCCTCTTGATGACTTCTATCCTAGATAGAGATCCAAAGCTTGACTAATAAATACTCATTTTCAGGAAGAAGAAAAACTCGACAATAGAGGCCAAAAAAGAAATACAAACATCAAACAACAAAACTGATACCGCTTTTCCCGGAGCCCTATGTCCCACATAATGTCACCAAAGAAATCAGATTCTGACATCTCATCCTCGACCTCGCTACGGATTATTTTTGCTACCCCCAGGCTCACAACAAAACTCAACTCGGTGCCAGCTCGCTCACGCCCATGTTGCGGCACGCTTTCTACTACTACATGATCCCTACATGCAGGTCGGTAGCAGCAAAAAATAACTACTAGTAACTAGTATGATGTCAATGAAAAAGTTGACGAAGGGAATCGAAACATGAAACAAGAGAATGCAAAGCTTTTTTCTACAGGCTCGATCACCGGGCTCACATTACTCCTCTCGCTTGCGGCTGCGCCCTCCATAGCTTGCACGTTCGTCCCCTTGTCCATGTTTCACCTAAATAGATCGAAAGCAAAACTAGTAAAGAAAACAAAATCTATGAAAAAGAAATCGAACAACAACAAGCAAATTAAACCGACTTTCGTAAATCGACGCAAGGGAGACGCAAAGAAAACGTAGGGCACGAGTTTCTGGTGCAAGTGATGGGTGCACGAGCCTGGGAGGGAGCGGGTTCCCGGAGCCGTTTCTGGTGCCAGTGATGCGTGTCCACCAGAAGATAAAGCTGTGCAGGAGGTGCACAGTACTAGTAGTAGTAGGCTAGTGTGGAGTTAGCTTACAAGTCAAGCCTCAAGCCGCGTCTTCCAAACTGTGTGATTCCTTCACAGTCCTTGAGGAAGGCACAGGCGGCTAGCAGTGGCAGCATTGTCCGGTCTTGTCAAATTAAACTCACGGGAACGAGTGTGAGCAAGCTCCAACCACTCAACCAACCTTCAACGGGGATATTCCCCTGAGTAGGTTGAATTTTAAGCAGGGGATAGTCTCGGGTCAACATTTTAGCTCCTGCTCCTCATCCTCCTGCTCCTGCTCCTTATCCTCCTCGGACGACACCCCATAGTAGGAAGGAACGTCATCGTCCGACGGCGGCACCTTATCGTCGGACGGCGACACGTACTCAGAGGACGGCGGCACGTCATTGTCGGACGGCACCTCATCATCGGTCAACTGCATGAACTGAGTCCATAGACGCGGCAAAAGTAAAACTTCCCCATCCGAAATTTAAGAAGCAGCTCTAATCCGAAACCTATGGATCGATCTCGGTTGACAACAAATATAGCAGCTCTAGCAGTGGTAATCCTAGCAGTGAAAAGTACTCAACGGAAAAAGAAAAATATCAACCATAATCTCAACAAAAATAGACCCAACTTACCCTGATCGAACCTAATGGAGCCTTTTGCGAAAACAGGGGATCGAACTTATCGAGGGTGAGCTGGCCGTCGGAGTTGCGGGAGCTTCACCTTCTTCAGCTGCCTCCTTCACTGCACCGAGTGGAGTGCTCCTGGACCCGCCGTTGCTGAGGACGGAGTCACGCGAAGCGCGGGCGCCGGGGTACGCCTCGTCGTCGGGATATGCAAGGTGGTACCTAGACCATTCTTCTTTACCTACGTCCATGCCCCTGCCGCCGGGGTTGCCTGAGGACGTCAGCGATGGAGGAGCCATGGTGCAGGAAGCCGGTGCGAGACGATGAGGTAGTGCGGCGACAACAGCGGTGCGCGGCGGGAACAATGAAAAAGAAGCGGCAGAGAATCTGAAGTGACTAGTGACTAGTGAGGCGATATTTGCGGACTTTTCCTTGTAGCCGAACAACGCCCGAATCATGTACTACGTTTGACGGGCCACCAGTACTGGGATGATAGCTCTCACGGACAAGTGGGTCCCGCCTTGCTCAGGGCCACATCTCACGAAAAAGACAAACAAAATGGTGATTTTTTTCAATAATTTGTGTATTTTCTATCTCCCAAACTTTTTTTATTTCTAAGCCACAATTTGTTGTGGGCCTTTTCCAAGTGTAATCGAGCCTATAGAATTTTTAAGGAATTTTTCTAAATGTATTCATGATGGGTTTGTGTGGAGCCATTACATCGGAGTAGTTGTCACATAGAGATTGGAACCAACTTCACCTTGACTCACACACATACAAGTCAGTGTTCTTTCAAAAAATCCGTGAAAAATACAGTACGTACACATGTATAATTTGTACTTGTTCGCGAAAGATCATCCCCAAAATCGTCTTCGTTTGAGAGGTACAAAAAGGCGAAGAAACTAATGAATAGTGACTAATATCTAATGGACGAAGGATCATGCAGACGCACCAGACGGTAGATCCTGATTTTACAAGAATTCTGAAACAAAAATTACCTCATTTGGATAATATATTAGGAATCTATACATGTTTGAATTTGTAATTGTGAATTAAAAGGAAAAATGGACCGCTTATGCACCACTTATCCCATTGCGGTTGCTTCAAGGCTAGATTAAAGTTGGGAATCGTTTCGCGATTTGAGATTCATATTCAACGTATACTCTGATCTCGGCTTGTCACGTAAGGTTTCTTATACCCTAGGAACGGGATGGGTCACTGCACGATTCATTGTTACTGCAAGATTCTATCCCGTGTAAGCATATTATTCTCGGTGTTTAAACAGGAGACCTTCGCCGCAAAAAAAAATTTCAGCGCGCGCTACCGGCTACCCTTGGACGAGAATGAGAATGCAGTCACGGGACAATCCCTTGTTCAAAGTTGGGAATGAGAAAGCAGTCACGGGACAATCCCCTGTTTCGCCACTCTGTCCATGAACAAAGGCCATTCTCGACTCTCGACTCTCGAGAGTACCACAGCTTATCAGCTATAGAGATTTGTCTAAAGTTGGAAATCTTGAACGTGCTCATTTGTCTCAGCATTTGATTGTAAATGGTAGACTCTAAAAGCAGAAACTGAAACAAAGGGTTAGGTTTTGAATATGGATTCTACTATCTGAAGCAAAAAGGGATTGAAAGCTGAATTGTGGAAGTCATACAAACAAACACTACTAAGATTTTGATCTCCAGAGATTTCACTACTCAGGATTCTACAACTCACAATCCAATGCTGTAACAAAAGGCCAGTTTCTTTGTACACAGGTTTATCCATTGCATGCAAGCTGCAAGATGGGATTAAATTCGGTAATCTATTACACGCATCAACTGAACGCACGACAGGAAACTTGCACGTCCGCCCCTGACCTGAGTGGCACGGTAAAAATGTGGATTCCCGGTTAGGCGGTTACTGCAGATTCTAGTGATACGTCCACCCCCTTATCATGGCGCATCAGAAAAGGCTTCTCCGAGAAGGGATGAAAATTGAGTTTAATTTCACAAAACCACAAGCATTTGGTGGTTGAAGCACGAGCCGATCCATTCCTCTGGACTAAAACGAGACTGCTGGCCACGGAAAATCCTCCCGACAATCCTTTGTTCTCGGTGTTTAACCAGAGACGTTCCCGTGCCGGTAATCTTCTACACGCATCAACTGAACGCGGCAACACCAGACCTTGAATGATAGTGAGAACACGGGACAATCCCTTGATGCGAGAATGCAGGCATCGGACAATCCCGAGTTGTATACGTTTAAACCTCAGACGATCCATTACCGTAATGGTCTACAGTTTTGTTTCACGATTCTATCCCACGAACTTAGGCCAGTTTTGAGAGTACCACATTAGCTATAGATATAACGTGCTCATTTTGCTTCTACTCCGATGAGGCAACGAAGAGATGCGGCCCTTTTGTTTATAGCATTTGATTGTACTTCGTATATGCTAGACTCTGAAAGCAGAAACTGAAACAAAAGGGCCACCTTTTGAATCTGGATTCTACAATCTGGAGCATTGTAAAAAGATACTCAAAGCTGAATTGTGGAATCCATACAAACAAATACTACTAAGATTTTGACCTCCAGATTTCACGGCTGGGGATTCTACAACTCACAATCCAATGCTGAAACAAAGGCCATCTCGGTTTCTTTGTACACAGGTTTTTCCATTTCATGCAAGCTGCAAGATGGGATTAAATTTGGTAATCTTTTACACGCATCAACTGAACGCGGCAACACCAGACATTGGTCTACAATTTTGTTTCAGCGCGCGCTACCCCTTGGATGATAGTGAGAACACGGGACAATCCCTGACGAGAGAATGCCGGCACTGGACAATCCCGTGTTGTATGCGTTTAAACATCAGACGATCCATACCGCAATGGTCTACAGTTTTGTTTCATGATTGTATCCCACGAACTTAGGCCAGTTTCGAGAGTGCCACATTAGCTATATAGATAACGTGCTCATTTTGCTGCCGCGGGGAGGGCTTCTACTCCGATGAGGCAACGAAGAGATGCGGCCCCTTTATTTATAGCATTTGATTGTACTTCGTAGATGCTAGACTCTGAAAGCAGAAACTGAAACAAAAGGGCCAGCTTTTGAATCTGGATTCTACAATCTGGAGCATTGTAAAAAGATACTGAAATCTGAATTGTGGAATCCATACAAACAAATACTACTAAGATTTTGGCCTCCAGATTTCACGACTAGGGATTCTACAACTCACAATCCAATGCTGAAACAAAGACCATCACAGTTTCTTTGTACACAAGTTTTTCCATTGCATGCAAAGTGCAAGATGGGATTAAATTCGGTAATCTTCTACACGCATCAACTGAACGTGGCAACACCAGACATTGGTCTACAATTTTGTTTCAGCGCGCGCTACCCCTCGGATGATAGTGAGAACGCGGGACAATCCATGGATGCGAGAATGCAGGCACGGGACAATCCCTTGGTCTACAATCTTCTGCTACAGGAGCACCCGTGCAGGATCCATTGATGCAACTGTTTCGTCAAGACTCTATCCCGTGTTGCAACTGTTTCGTCCCGACTCTATCCGATGAACGTAGGCTAGTCTCGAGAGACTAGAGTACCACAACAGCTATAGAGATTTGTCTAAAGTTGGGATTCCTTGAATGCTCATTATTGATGTGATGTGGAGCCTCATTTAGTGCTAATGAAACCCCCACTGAGACTGACCATAGTAAAAAGCTTCAATATTTTGTCAAAATTGGGAAGCGCTCGTCTTATCTGACGTGGCGTGTCAAGCGACGAAATCCGCACAGTGTTCCCGCCTTGCTTCCCGGCAAGTTGCCGCCAACACATTGACGCATCTGCCCTAGGCATCATTGCGCTGCAGAGAAGGCTTCAAAATATAAAAAATCCCGTTCGGTTCTTTCCTCACCATTTTCCCATTTCTCTCGCTTCCGGATCCCTGTGAGCGCCGGCCAGCGATGGAGGACGGGTAGAACCAAAGGCAGCTACAGGCTTACATGAGGGGGTTGGGAGAAGGTTTTGCGAGGGGCTGCGGCAATCCCGGCTGTCACGGCCGCGGGCTCTTTGGGGCCAGTCGCGGCTTGCCGGGCGGCGCGGTCGTTGTTACGGGCAGCGGCGAGCGCGGCGGCGTGCTCGGTGGGGCCGGCTGCGGCGAGCCGGGCAGCGACGGGCGCGTTTGGGCGGGCCACGGTGAGGGGGGCGCTCCTCTCGGTTCTATCGGCCGTGGCGCGTGAGGCGGCGGCGAGGACGAAGGCCGCGGCGACCAGATCAGCTCGCTCGCTGGTGGTGCCCGGGGGGCGCCAGGCGGCGGGCGCCAAGGTGCAGGCCGTGGCTTGAACGGCGGCGGTCTCGGTGGGGTGGGCCGCGGCGGGCAGGACAGCGGGTTTGCTGGTGGTGGCCCAATCACGCGGTCGTGGTGTAGGAAGCGCCGCCGAGCTGCAGGGGAGGCGGCGGCCGCGGGTCGTGCTGCAGGGGAACCGGCTTCCGGCACACCTGCTGCAGGGGAACCCAGTCCCGAGGCGCCTGCATCGGAAGAGCCCGCGTGCGCGTTAGGTGCTTCCGCTTTCATGCTTCCTGTGTTTGTTTTCATGGTGCCTGTACCGCCGCGGGCACCGTGATTGCTTGTAGGGTCATGGACGTCACATATTACTGCAGCTGTTCGATTTTGTTTTCGCGGAAATTATTTGTACCGATCATAGCCGAAGTATATTTTGTACTAAGACAATTGTAGACTGCCTATTACTCCATTTATAAATCCTGCAGTTCGCCTCTATGTTTTGATATGGTGATTCGCCTTGCGTTTATTTTTCTGTGTTGATGCTACTTGGTACTGTACTAGTCAATTATCCCGTGATTGAAAAAGCCGAGCCGGGGTCTATCCCTTGTGTGCATCTGAGCAAAATTAATGATTGGATCATTGGCAGGACCCGAGGTCATGCCATCGAGCCTCGAGATGTCTTCCTCAACGATCCATGCCGAAGACGACTCCGACAAATCCGTCCACACTTTCACTTACTCTGGCGACTCCAGCGACTATCTGAGCGATTCGGTGAGCTCGAGAACCTGTGATTCACCCTAGATCTTTAGTTCATTTTGCTCCGCCAATGGTTTTATTTGGGGATTGTTTTATTGTGACCTAAGACAACGATCTTCCGCCCGAGACGGAAGAGAGGCACAGGCGTGGGGTCGACAGGAGCACAGACGAGCGCTGCGCCCATGGCCGTCCTCGTAGGAAGGTCTGTTGGGGCAGGAGGAACACTGGACGACGATTCCTCGGCTGTCGCCTTGAGGTTTTTCTCTATCTATTCGTGCTCTGTTTTTCCTCTGCCTTTTTCATGCTGTATGATTCATATTGCTCTATATCGCCGTTTTCAGGTAGTCCATTTTGCTAACAATATTTTGGTAACAATATTTTGCTTCCCTCTTCTCCCATTTCCGCAGGAGGACGGAAAGCAGTGCTCCTACGTCAAGTGGATTGACCCGGAATGGCCGGAGAGAGTCCAGGTGTCCTTCAAGAAGCTGTGGCATCAGTCAAACCAGTTTATGCGAGCAAGGAGGCATTGTTCTAACGAGCTTCGCGATGCTCTCGCTGCAAAGGTCAACATGGAGCAGAGATTGAAGGAGAGTGAGGAGGCCATGGAGTGGAGGATGAAGCAGATGGTAGATGAGCTCAAAAAGTGAATTGTCTTGGCCAAGCTGTCGCACGCTAGGTGGCTGTCCAGCGAAGGGGAGAAAAAGAGGGTCTGGATGCTGGTTGGGATCCTGGTTTGCGTGATGATGCTGTACCTCATCATCCACAAGAATTGATCGTCATACTCTCCTATCTATTTTGTTCGTTGCTAGTGACGATAAAAAGCACATTTTGCTTGGCCGTTGATGGTTTTGAAGCACCGGCGGCGGAAGAGCTATTGTGTCCGCGTTGGTGCTAGCTGTGGTTGCCGTTTGTAACAAGGGGTTAGTGTACTAGTACTTTGTTATGAGGGAAAATACCTTGTATGCCATTGGCTTAAACTAAAACCCCTTATATGCCATCCCGGCCCACATGTCCTGAGGGGAAATACCTTGTATGCCATTGGCTTTTTCTACACGCAGCTGACATGCGGGCCCGACGAATGCTTCCTTGTGCGACGCGTTCAGTACTAGTCAAACCGCTGCGTTGAAAATTTTACTTGGTCTTGGGACCCGCGTAGTGCTGTGGGCCGTGGACAGCATGCCGATAAAGGCTTCTGCGAAGTACAATCGAGCCCTATAACAGCTGGCCCAGACCAAGATTCAGTCCATCACTGAGGATACATAGATGTGGGCCCAAATGTGAACGTCACGTGGCATTAGAGGGATGAATAAAATGTTGGAAAAGTAGTACAGTACTAGTAGGCCTCGTTGAAACCTGACAGGTGGGTCACAAAAATGGGACCGACGGAGGCACGTCGCATAAAAAAATTGTTGGACGAGTGGAAAAGTAGGCCTCGGTAAGCCTGACACGTGGGTCACAGAAATGGGACTGACGGACCCATGTAGCTAACACGCGGGCCCGGCGAGTGCTTCATTGTAGGACGCGTTCAGACTAGTATGCAAAACTGCAAACCATAGCTGCGATGAAAATTACTTGACCGTGGGACCCACGTTGATGACATGTGGGCCCGCGTAGTGTGGAATGAACACGCTGGCAAATGAAATCAACTACGAAAAATTATAGTGACGTGGGCCCCAGTTGCCTTTGCTGTGCGCCTTGTGGCATTTTACGTGGTCAAACGAAATTGTAGTGACGAAAATTGTTTGACCGTGGGCCTGTGGAGCCTGACACATGGGCCCCATCTTGCTGACCAGGATGCCACGTAGACCAGAAACGCCCCTGGGGCGGGGTTTATGACGAAAGTTATGGGTCTCACGTTGACTGAAATGTAGGCCCTTGTATTGTTGCATCGTGCGCACGTGGCATTAGGACGCTGGGAAATAAAATCAATGTCGAAAAATACTTGGTCTAGGGATCCCGTCTTCTGATACGTGCGCCCCAGTTGCCCTTTGCTGTGCGCCTTGTGGCATTTTACGCGGTCAAACGAAATTTTAGTGACAAAAATGGTTTGACCGTGGGCCCGTAGAGCCTGACACATGGGCCCCATCTTGCTGACCAGGATGCCACGTAGGCCTGAAACGCCTGTGGGGCGGGGTTTATGACGAAAGTTGTGGGTCCCACGTTGACTGACATGTAGGCCCTCGTAGTGTTGCATCGTGCGCAAGTGCCATTACCATGCTGGGAAATAAAATCAACGTCAAAAAATACTTGGTCTTGGGACCCCATCTTTTGATACGTGGGCCCCAGTTGCCCTTTTCTGTGCACCTTGTGGCATTTTACGCGGTCAAACGAAATTTTAATGACGAAAATGGTTTGACCGTGGGTCCGCGAAGCCTGACACATGAGCCCCCTCTTGCTGACAAGGATGCCACGTAGGCCAGAAATGGCCGTGGGGTGGGGTTTATGACGAAAATTGTGGGTCGCCGTACTCGGAACGGTTTTTAGAGACGAATCGGCCACGCAGAACCTGTCCAGAACAGTAAACCGGCGACACAGGACAATACTGTTCATCGATTTATACGGATTTTCGTCACAAATGAGGCTTGTTAGTGACGGACCGCGAAAAACGTCATAAAGTTAGCCGAAAACGGGAAAAACCCCCAAAATAGTGACGGATTTACAGTAAAATCGTCACCAATCAGCAGATCTGTACTAGTGACATCAAGGCGTTTGTGCCGATCGACCTCGACCTTGCCTCGCCCCACTACCACAAGTGGCGCGGCTACTTCCTTCTCATGCTCGGCCGCTTCGCCCTGACCGAGCACGTCCTCTCCGACGACACTCAACCGCACATCCCGTGGACTGCGTGGTGGTCTCCAGGCTCTTGAGCAGCATCTCCACCGAACTTATGCAGATCGTTCATGAGCGTGGCGGCGTTACTGCCCGTGTGGCGTGGCTCGGCATCGAGCAGCAGTTCCTCGGCAACCGCAAAACCCGCGCTCTTCACCTCGACGCTGAGATGCACAACTTCGTGCAGGGCGATCTCCCGGTCACGGAATACTGCACCAAGATGAAGGCCTTCGCCGACGCCCTCGGCGACCTCGGCGAGCCCGTCCACGACCGAACTCTTGTTCTGAACGTGCTGCACGGCCTCAACGAGAAGTTCCAGTTCATGGCCGCCCTCATCAAGCGCCAGAAGCCGTTCCCGCTGTTCCGTGAAGTGCGCACCGACCTCCAACTCGCAGAGTTCAACATGCCCCGTGCAGGGCCGACGGCCCCGACCACCGCCCACGTCGCCGCTGCGTCATCTCCAGCTCGCCCAGCGCCACCATGATAGAAGAGATAATCACGCGAATAATCGTTGTGTATTGATCAATGAGAGGAATACAATATATAGACCCGGCCGGAGAACCTCGACGGCCGTGATCGCGTGATCAGGGGGGCGCAACCCTAGGGCGCGCACCGGCGGGGCACGAGCCAAGGAAAGGCCGGCGCTCAAGCCCAAAACAAATAAAGTACCGGTCCTATACAATGTATTCTAACATTCATAGCCCTCCCAGGTGAGTGGTAGCAGGCGGTAGCAATGGCATAATAAGAGCTTGTTTGATCAGACGATGGTCAGCCAGCATCTGGCCCCAAGTGTCCGAAATACAATGGGATGGACAAGGCACCTCTGGGTAGGCTCGAACCAGGCAGACCCTAAATCACACGTGTTTTCCAACAATGTCCCTAGAAACTTCCCAGTTGGATCAACAAAAGATGCTATTGTTAGTTATATAATAGTCTGTGCCAAGTCTCAGATAACTAGGCACCATAATAGTCGTCCTGATTCATTATATGTCATTTTGGACATTGACAAAGCTTCTGATATAACGCTTAGAGTATTTGGTTTTTAACAAAAGGGTTACTCAATACATACTCATATCTGAAACATGAAGGAATACACACTGTTACTTCTTTTGTGCACTACAAAGAAGCTAACCTAGTGGTTAACTGTTAAAATTTTCTTTTATAATCTCACTCAACTGCATAATATTTTTTTTCTTCATAGTAACTTTCTACTGGGAGTGAACCTTTGCCAAAAAGTAGATCTACCCAAAATTTATTTTCCTGACGTTGTAGTTTCGTTGCTTTTAATAAATCTATTGAAGTTTACAATAAAAGTAGTACTGAAAATTGTGTTCTGGCAGATTTCATATGGCGATGTCAAAAACTGAAAATTACTTCTGACTGGTGGAGAGAACCTAATATGCGTAACCTAAAACTACAGGAGGCTATGGAACCCTAGAAGGGTTCTTTGAAATCATCAGATGGGCACAGTTAGGCAACCATCATAAGCCGGTAAGCTAACCTCCACACTAAGATTTTAGAATGGTCATCTGGCCATCGTACCTCAATAACTCGTATTACATATACTTTATATATATGGATTAAATGTGCTCCCAGATTTCTCCACATATGTTTTTCTTATATAAGGCATCTTTCATCAGATTGGCTTGCTGAATGTTGATGGGTACTACAACTCCCTGCTAGCATTCATTGACCAGGCTGTCGCTGAAGGCTTCATCCGTCTTAGTGCTCTCCGAATCATAATGTCGGCTCCCACAGCTCATGAGCTCCTGGATAACCTTGAGGTACATAGTAGATCAGATCAAATCATAAATCATGCCTGGTTTGCGTATACATATGAGTGGAGACCATCAACACGTGTGTGACACTATATTTATCATGTCTGTGCAGGAGTATGTTCCTTACTACGATAGAATCTCCTCCAATCTGAAATGGGAGATAAGGGTTAAACAGGACGAGGGTGATGATCCTAGAAGTGCCACGGTCATCGATGATACCCCAGGCAGGTTGTTGGGATACCAGAAGAGGATCATGGAGAACGAAGGGTCAAGCGCGTGAGGACCCTAACCGTCAATGGTCCCTAGTACTAGTTTCCGAATATGCTATGTTGTACTAATTTGTACTAGATGGGTTGAACTAAGCCTCATATTAAAAATCCGGAGTGAGTGATCTAGAGAGAGATGCAGCACGGAGTGGAGTTCCCGTTGTTAGTTTGAAATAAAAAATCTAGACTCTGTTTGCTTTGAAGTTCTATTGTAAGAGAAGAAGAATGGTCAATCTTGGTGGCTGGAAACGAAACCATGGACTTCCCGAACTGGACGTCACTAGAGCAGCACGTACTCTGTCTGGTTTGCTGCTGTGGCCTGCCAGAGCTGGGGCTGTACTAGTGCAAGCAAATACTACCACCAGCGAGATCATTCATTTTCACGGACGCAACGACAACGAAGACTGCATGGCCTGTTCAGTGACGACATTACCTGTTCAGTGACGACATTTAGTTTCGGACAGGCTACTATTAAAATATTAGTTAAAAAAGGATTAAAAAATAAAAAAACTCGCCATGCAATTGCAGCTGTGACATCGATGTCCTGCTGTGTACGTGCGCGCGCATATCTAGGTGACGGTCAGTGATGTTTATTACCGGCGCATCGTGTCGTGTGCAGGCAGATGCTCAGCCTTTGCAAGGTTGCAGCAACCATTGGTGTCAGTTATTGACTTGGTAAGGACGTGTACTAACCTTCAAAAAAATCAGTACGTTAACACACATTTGCTAGTTTGCTGGTAGCTAATTGTAAGTATAGTACCGACAAGGACGAGGCCGGGATGTAATTTAATTCATTTACCATGGAGAAAAACCGGAAAATCCAAGCATAAATGCAGCACCATGTATGCACACAACACGGGTGTACGTACTGGCTCCAACAGTACTCCCTCAGCACACAAAAATACTTTAACAGCCTGGATCTCGCTTTTTCCTAGAAGACCGGATATATCTGGATCCCCTACCTTCGCAGGGTGAAGTCACGGGTGTGCAATCGGCGTTGCATCTGACGGTGCTTCTATTTCCTCCCTCATCTGTCATCTCGATCTACTCTCTCCATGCTGCTGTGCCTGGGCAGAATTATTTTATCTACCTCTATGCTCGTTGACCACGGCAAGTGGACGCCGGTGTGGCAAGAGGACTTCCTCAGACCCAAAAGCTGGCTAGTATTTGATGAGTAATACTAGTTAGTATTGTTAGGAGTGGTTATGGAATTGTAGCTTTTTTTTGTTAATATACAGCTAATATCCCCGAGGGTAATCAGCTCTTCAAAACAGGCGTGATGGTGCGCACGAAGGCGTCGGAGGGGGAAGAGAGGATGCAGCGGTGGTCGATCACGTTGGCATGGTGCAACCCTAGCCACCGTCGCCCCTTCCGTGGGGTTGAGCCGGACCAAAGAACTCCATTGGCCTTTGCGCGAGGACTTCGATCAAACACTCCAAAGTGATCGTCTTCATCTGGCCATGGTGTTGATCCAGTCCAAACATACTTGAGTGTTCCTCTTGTCGTAAATAGCGAAGCTGATAATGGGGGGAAAAACCTAAGCAGCTGAATAGCAACTTATCAACTAGAAGCTGCAAGATGGTCGAGCCCGAACTAGCCCACTAACTTATCAAGCTCAAAAAGATGTGTCTGTTAGAGTTTGTTTAGATTCTAGTTTATCTGTAGTATACGGCTGTAACAGATAGATTAGGCCAATGTAAACCTTGGTGTGCAAGTCGCGTCAGGTTGTTGTAATCTTGTTGTAATCCGCTGCCATGGTACTGGCCTATATAACATGCAGGCGTGCCAAGGTAAACGGTATCGCTTAATCCATCTTCACATGGTAATCAGAGCCTACCTCCAAACACATCTACAATCTTGACCTCCTCCTCCGCCGTTCCCGGCCCCAACCCTGCCTTCCAGCGTCCCATCCATGAGATGCTCACCGTGACAATTTTGTCATCTGGAAGGTGCAGGTTCTTCCTGCTGTTCGTGGTGCCCAGCTGATGGGCATGCTCGAAGGGGTGGTCCCGCGCCCGCCAAGGAGATCAAGGAGACGACCGCCGACAAGAAGGAAGTCATTGTACCCAATCCTGAGTATGCGACCTGGCTTGCACAGGACCAAGATCTAGCTAGGTACCTCCTCTCGTCCATGACGAGGGAGGTGTTGATCCAGGTTGCTGATCTTGCAACCTCGGCTCAGATCTGGGTGAGGATCACTGAGATGTTCTCGTCCCAGTCAAGATCCAAGATTGTTCGTCTTCGCCAGAAGCTTGCCACCACCCGCAAGCCCGACTCCACCTGCGCCAACTACTTTGCCAAGATGAAGGCCTACGCCGACGACATGACGGTTGCCGGCAAGAACGTGGATGACGAGGATCTGATGGCCTACATCCTCGCCGGCCTTGACTCCGAGTACAACCCGTTAGTGGAGAACATCTACGGCAGGACCACTCCGGTCACCCTGGCCGACTTCTACTGGCAGCTCCTCACCACCGAAGCACGACTCGAGGCACAGAAGATGGAGCAGCAGTACATGGCGGCCAATGTCGCAGCGCGCGGCCGCGGCAAAGGTGGCCGCTTTGGAGGATGTGACGGCGGTGGCCGTGGAGATGTTGGACGCAGCGCATCCAAGGGTGGTTGCGGCCCCGGCAACAATGGAGGCAAGATCGCCTTCCAACTGTGTGGCAGGACTGGCCACCATGTCCTAAAGTGCTACAAGCGCTTCGACAGAAACTACAATGGTGAGGAACGCGTGGCGGCGGCTGCAGCGACGGGGTACGCCTATGATCCGCTGTGGTACACCGATTCAGGAGCCACGGACCACATCACCAGTGAGCTGGATAAGCTCACCACCGAGCAGCGCTATGATGGCCAGGAGCAAGTTCACGCTGCCAATGGTGCAGGTATGGCGATTAGTCATATTGGTCGTACTACCTACCGTACATCTTCACGTGATATACTCCTTGATAACATTCTCTATGTTCCAAATGCTTCTAAAAACCTTGTTTCTTTCCATCGGCTTACTTCAGATAATGACGCTTTTTGTGAATTTCAACCTGATTTCTTTGCTCTTAAGGACCGAGCCACAAGACGAACCCTTCTGCGCGGCAGGAGTAAAGGCGGCATTGAACTCATTAACATTAATATCATTTTTTTCATTAACTCGATTTCATTATTTGAATGACTTGTAGTTCAATTTTGGCTTATCATCAAAAAATACAATTAATGAAAATAAACAACTAAATTTAGCTGAAATGTACCAAATTTCAATATGAAGTACAATCATGTGTGTGAGGACATGGAAAAAATTTTGGTCGGCAAACAGTGGAAAAAATATTAAAATTTGCCGAGTGCCCAAGGGTGACACTCGGCAAAGGGGCCACCCCGCCGTCAGTGTTAACTGGACCCGTGTGGTACTTTTGCCGAGTGTCGACATGATGGACACTCGGCAAATTGCCTATTTTTGGAGTGTCCAGCTTTTGCCGATTGCGTGTGTGCTGGGACACTCGGCAAAAGGTCTATTTTCCGAGTGTCCGGCTTTTGCCGAGTGCTCCCATCCTGGCACTCGGCAAACGGACCCTTTGCGGAGTGCCCGAAATATTACACTCGGCAAAGGGAGGGGCGCTCGGAAAAAACGCGATTTCTGGTAGTGGGTTGTTGAGCCACCAGAAGAGGATCATGGAGAACAAAGGGTCAAGCCCATGAGGACGCTTACCATCAATAGTCCCTAGTTAGTACTTCCTCCGTCCATGAATCTTGGCATTCCTAGCTTCCCAAGACCAGCACAAGGTTGGAGCCAAAGTACCCTGCTACCCCTAATAACTGCTTGTCCAAGTGGGAAGTCGAAATGAAAAATGAGAAGGGAATCTCAACCGGTGACCATGATTTGAGCCAAAAATGAATAAAATAACATTTTACACCACACGCTTGCAGCCTGTAGCATTCGAGTATTCTGTGCGGTGGTGCATGGTGCGTTCAGTTAGGCTGTTGGTGTTAATGGCTGTGTACGGTGCATGTGGGCCCAATAGCTAGGAATGCTGAGATTTGTGGACAAATCGATTTCCATAGAAATGCTAAGATTCATGGATGGAGGGAGTACTAGATTCGGAATATGCTACTTGGTACTAATTAATACTAGTTGGGTTGTAGTAAGGCTCATATTAAAAATCCGGAGGTAGTGATTGTTGACGATCCTTAAATACCACTTTTGACCGTCAAGTACCTGCATAAAAGAAATAAAATGAACACCAAACATAGTGGTAGGAGTTTATTACTAATGGATTCCATGAGTGTTGGTGAATTTGTGAGTGCAGGTGCATTTCATATCAAAAGGAGGGAATTCATATCATGAAGGCCACAACACATCACTCTGAGAAATCAGCATCGGCAGCCGAGCAAGATATGGATCAAAAGTCCTACAAGACTCAACCCAATTGGGCCAAACCACCAAGATACATCATTAGGACCTAAAGGGTGACTCCTTGGCCAAAGCCCAAGTACCATATCACTCCGGCACATCTACGTCATCGCAGAAATCGCAAGCGATGATGAAAAGGCCAAAATACAGCCATCTGAACTCACCTTGGACCATTGCAGCATGATCCACCTTTGGGCCATCAAGGGAAACACCTCCAACAAAGCCCAAGACCATAGGGACCAAGGGGGGGGGGGGGGGGGTCGGCCGACCCCAAATCCAGATCGCCCGACCTAACAGATGGGCCCCACAGGCCCATCTTTGGCCTGCAGGCAGCAACCGACTTCCTGAAGGCAGTTTTGCCTGCAATCAATGCATTAAGGCGGTGGAGGCCCCCCAAACCGACCTACTCAAGGCTATAAATAAAGGGGTACCCACTCCCCTCAAGGACACACAAGGAGGAGAGCCTCCTTCCACCCCCAAGGGGCCTAGAGCCCCTTGTATCCTAGTAGAGTAGGGAGAGAGTAGGGTAGAAGAGAAGGGTAGTCCTCCCTTTGTGAGGACTTAGCCCAAATCTTGTATCTTTGAGAATACTTATTATAATTCATCGTCCGCTGTTCGTTCATCGTTCGTTTGTCGTTCATTCATCGATCATCGTTCGTTCATCATTCGTTCTTCGTTCATCATGAACACAAGTAAGTATTCTTGATCTCCTATTGGATTATGTGCTTCCTATCTAGTATAAGTTCTTTCTTTATTGGCTTATGGGGTTCATCGCTCTATTCCTGTAGAGTACCTTGCCTTTAGACGTCAAGGGTTAAGGTAGTAATCGATAACATAGACGTGGTGTCTAGGTTAGAGGTTACCGTTGTTTGCTGCGTACTCCACGGTTTGTAGAGGTAGGCGGTAGGTGGTGATAGCCATATCCGTCCTTCATAATTCTCCACGTTCGGGTATATGGTAGGCCCCTTGGCCGGAGTGGCTTGGCAGACCAGGCCTAAGCCGGCGCCCGAAGTAAGCATTTAAAGGCGGGATTTATCCTTGATTAGAACCTCATCCATAGGAATCCTCTCCACCTAACCCTACCATCCTTCTTTGTGTCCTTGGACGAACTAGAGTAGAAGATATTTGCACTCCGTTCCTTTGGGAAAATATAAATAACGATACCTATGAATACTCACGGGTGAAGTGCTACAACGGTATTCTCCGTGCGCTTGCGGATTTATCTGTGACGTTAAGAAATACCAACAGTGATCTAGAGAGAGATGCAGCACTGAGTGGAGTTCCCGTTGTTAGATTGCAATGAAAAGCATAGACTCTGTTTGCTTTGAAGTTGTATTCTATGGAGAAGAATGGTCAATATTGGTGGCCGGAAACGAAGCCATGGACTTATTACCGAACTGGAAGTCACTAGATATGCACAGTGGACGGTCTTATATATAAGAGCTGCACGTACTCTGTCTGGTTTGTCTGCTGGCTGCTGCTGTGGCCTGCTATAGCTGTAGCTGTGCCAACGCAAGCAAATACTCCATATGAAGTCGCGCCGCCATCGCAGGTTCCGGCGGCGGCGGCTTGCCAGGATGACGCCGCACCGGCCTCACAGATCCTGGCCGCGACTGCCCGGCAAGATCAAGCCACGACTGTGCCTGGTCGTCGGAAGCAGTGCGGGGGTTTAAAGAGGGGTAGCAGAGTTAAGTTTAGTTGTGTCGGCAAGCTCTTTGGTTTCTCCTCTATTTCTGGACAACGTACTATAGTGATACGGAGAGAGCAGCAGCAGCGAGATCATTCATTTTTACCAACGCAAGACAACATAAACTGGCCATGCAATTGCAGCTGCCACGACATCTCCTGCTGTTTACGTGCCCGCGTATCTAGGTGACCCTCAGTGATCGTTTATAACCGGCCTACCGTGTGCAAGTAGCAGATGAACAAAACCTCAGCCTCTGCACTGCAGCAACCATTGGTGTCACTTGTTGACTTGGTAAGGACGTGTACTAACCTTCAAAATTCTGTACGTTAACACACATTGGCTTGTTTGTTGGTAAGGGGTAACTAATTTGTAAGAGCAGTTTCAAGAGATTCTCATAAAATTTGTCTCATAAATTTGTTTTTGGGAACAGTCAGGAAATTATACGGGCCATTTTCCTCTCATCATTCAGCAGTTCTCCCTAAAAATTGGATTTGATTGTGCCAGCATTTGGGCCACAAAACATTATTTCTATTAGAAAATAAGAAATATAGGCCCCAATTCTTTCTCTGTTTCTACCTATAAATGAAGAGAGTTTAAGGGGTAAGGAAAAGTTGAGAGTAGTTTTGAGGGTGCTATTGGAGACAATTTATTTGATTGAACCCTATTATTTTGATTTAATGGGAGTGTATTAGGCTCTTTTGAAGATGCTCTAAGAGTAGTATTTACGAGGATGAGACCGGGATGTTATTTAATTCATTTACGATGGAGAAAAGCAAGAAAATCCAAAAAGCTCTGGCAATGGTAGGAACATCAACGCCATCCTGTCCGCAGCTGTTGTCTCCTACTACAGTAGCAGAGGGGTGACATCACCCTGCCCGCCAATGTTGTGTTTCTCAATAGTGGCAGACAGGCTGCTGCTGTGAATGCAACAATGGCGGGCGAATTGATGTCATAGTGCTCTTCACATCTAGAGTGGTGCCGAAGCATAGTGACGGTTTGCCAGCCATTGCTAGCCAAAATAGCCCATTATTAAAAGACTTTGTTTTACTAGTATATGCTCGATGGACGGTTTTACAAGAGCCGCACGTACGTACTCTGCTTGGTTTGTCTGTTGCTGCCGCCCTGCCAGAGCTGGAGCTGTACCAACGCAAGCAAATAGCAGCAGCAAGATCATTCATTTTCAGCGACAACCAAGACTGCATGCATGGCCTGTTCAGTGACGACATAAACTGGCCATGCGATAGCTGCTGCCACAAGCATGCATCGATTGTCCTACTGCTGCGTACCCGCGCGCGTATCTAGGTGACGCTCAGTCATCGTTTATTACAGTCATCGTTTATTACGGGCCCATCGTGTGCAAGTGTGCAGATACGCAGAACCTGAGCCTCTGCAAGGCTGCAGCAACCATTGGTGGTGTCACTGGTTGACTTGTAAGGATGTGTACTAAAATTTTCAAAACTCAATACGTTAACACACATTTGCAGCTTTGCTGGTAGCTAATTTAAGTCATTTACCGTGGAGGAAAACAGGAAAACCCAAGCACAAATGCTGCACAATGTGGGCACACATCATGCGTGTATGTACTGGCCCCTACAGTACTCCCGCAGCACACAAAAATGCTTTAAAATTATGAGCCTGGATCCCTCTTTTTCGTAGGCAATTGTGTTTTTACCATCACTTTGTTGTGCCATTATGATTTTATCTCCAAATCTGCGTTTTTGTGATTTTATCACAACCCTTTATAACTGAGCAAAGATTCTACCATGAGTCAGTTACCTACCCTTTTAACAGTGTTAAATGGTGGTGAGGAAAAAGACCAAGTTACTCTTTTGTGATTTTACCATCACTTTAGACATGAAAGTTATATACAACATAATTTAAAGGTTTTTGCTATGTTTGAATGGACAAATGTAACCGTTCGAATATATAACCACAATTTTTATACTTTTACTGGTCAGACATCAATCAGTTTTGTTGTTTGGATGGCAAACATTTGCCTGATCAAATACGTACGGTCAGGAAGGCATCTTCCGAATAGAAAAACGTAAAGTAACTTTATCCGCCTCCACTGCACATCCTAGTGCCTGTTCTTATTCCCCGAAATCCTCTTATCCTTTCCAACCGAGAGCTACAATCTCGCAAAATTCGCAGCACAGGCCATGAAATCAACGAAATTGATCATACCCTTAGCTTCTAAACCTTCCAACCAATCCATTTTAGCAGTCACGGGCATCAATCTGGAAAAAAATGATGCACACGATTGATCTCCTGAAGGCAGGGGTGGCTGCACGGGAGTAGATGCAAGTGCTCTGCACAATAACAGAAGTCCACTATAGCCGCGGACCAGAAACACACGTAGCGGCGGTTTTGATGACGACTCGCCGCTGTAGTGGGGCGCGGGGGACTGTGTTCGCGGCGGACCGTAACACCAACCGCCGCTGAAAAAGACCAAACGAGGCGGGTCATGATGTCATCCGCCACTAGAAATGCATCGATTTGTAGAGGCGGACGACGTTAACAGCCGCAGCTACAGAATAATTTCCAGCGCCCGCCTCTACAAAAGCTTGAGTAAACACGACTTAAACATAATGGAATGAACGAGTTACCATTGCTTAAACATGCAAACGACCTATATACAAACTAAACACGACTTAATTAAACATGATTAAAATGACTTATATACAAACTAAACACGACTTAAACATGATTAAAAAAAATAAAATGACATGGACTAGACAAAATAAACAAAAGAGCCCGGCCGGCTCAATCCGTCCGATCTACTTCGCGCGATCTTCACTTCACGCCAGTGACTCACCCTCGGGCTTGGGCTCCTGCTTCGGCGGGGACCCTGGCGCCTCACCCTTGGGCTCCTGCTCTGGCGGCGGCGCCTTCGTCTCGGGCTAGCTTGAGGTCCACCGGCCAAGGTGCCCATAGGGACGGCGGCTCGGGCGGCCAAGGAGCCCACGGGGACGGCGGCTCTGGCTCGGGCGGCCATGGAGCCCACGGGGACGGTGGCTCCGGCTCGAACGCCGGCGGCCAAGGCGCCCATGGGGACGCCGGCGCTGGGGGCCAAGGCCACAACGAGGAGTCGACCGACTCCTCATGGTCTGACCATGGCGACGGTGGATGGGGACAGCGAAGGCGCTCGCGACGGGGGAGGTTGAGGTTGTGCGCCATGTGCTGCGGCAATTTTTAGCCGCGGGTGACGTTACCATTCGCCGCTATATATAGCAGCCGGCAATAAGGGGGAGGCGAACCCTAACCCTAAACCTCTCCACGGCCACTCCGTCCTTGCTGACGCCATCACAGCTCCCTCCCTGATGGCTTCCTCCACTTCGCGGTGGCCCCCTCCTCGTCGTCCCCTCCATCCACGGCGGCTCCTTCCACAACGCCATCCCCCTCCCTCAGCAGTGGGCCCCTTCCCAGCGGATCGATGATGGCGCGGCCGGCTCCCTCCCTGACGGCGGCGGTCCCCTCCCTCCCCGGCGTCCCCTCCCTCCGCTGCGGCTCTCACCCCGGCGGATCCCTCCCTCTGCGGCGGCTCCCTCGCCAATGCCGCCCCCCTCCCTTGGCGGTGGCCCCCTCCCCAGCGGATCGACGACGGCATGGGTGGCTCCGAGCTCGGCCCCTCCTCCACGGCGTCCGGCCACGGAACGACGATGGCGCGGGCGGCTTCGAGCTCGACCCCGGTGGATCGACGACGGCAGAGCAGGCGGTCATTGGAGAGTTGTAGAGCTGCTCCAGCATTTTTTTGTTTTTGAAAATAAGTACGTAGTAGCGGCGGGTGATGCAATCACCCGCCGTTGAAAATACCAGTATGTAGCCGCGGACGATGGCAGGGTCCGCCGCTACAAATCTTATTTATAGCGAAAGAAGCTTAGCGGCGGGTGGGGCCTGCCCTTGCCGCAGCTAGCACTCAGCAGCCGTCCCGTCGCGCGCCTGCCCGCGATGTGCCCACCCCACATCCAGAAGCTCGACCATTCTCGCTGAAGTCTCCATGCCGAGTCGTTGCTGCTCGCCGGCGTAGCGCGCCCCAGCGACGCACGCCTCACCGTGCCCAACGTCGCGCACCTGCGTACAGCAGCCGCCGCGCCGCGCGCCCGAGCCTCGTACATCCACCGTCGTCGCTTGCCTAGGGTTAGGGTTGAGGGAGTTCGTGATTGAGGAAGACATGGACAGGTTCGGTCCGGGGAAGCTGAGGGGAACGACTCCATTCACTCGGGGGTAGTTTCGATTCTTTGCGTTTTTCTCTGTTTTTTTAATCGTACAATTCCTTTGATCTCACAGGGACTCAAACCAATGGTAGACGGCAGCTTCACTTTAAAAATGTTATGGTAAAAACGCAAAAACACAGATTCGGGATCAAAATCACAATTGTCCCTCAAAATGATGGCAGTAAAAACGCAATTTTCCCAAGATCAATATATCAGGATCCCCTACCTTCGCAGGGTGAAGTCACAGGTGTGCAGTCGGCGTTGCATCTGACGGTGCTGCTATTTGGTCCCTCATCTCGCTCTACTCTCTCCACGCTGCTGCGTCTGAGCAGAATTTTTTAGCTGCCTCTTTGCTCTCCTACCTCGGCAAGTGGGTGCCGGTGTGGCAAGAAGACTTTTGCAGACCCAAAAGCATGCTATTTTTGCTAGGAGTAGTTATGAAATTATAGCTTTTTTGTTAATTTGCAGTTAATACCCGGGAGGGTAATCAGTTCTTCAAAAACTGCTGGGACTGCTGTCGTGGTGGTGCGCACGGAGGCATTGGAGGGGGAAGAGAGGGTGCAGAGCGGTGGTTGCTCACGTTGGCGCCGTGGTGTCGAGTGGGACCAAAGAATTGCATTGGCCATGCGCGAGGACTTCAAACACTACAAAGTGATCGCAGACCCGGACCAAAGATACTTTAGGGTTCCTCTTGTCCTAAATACCGAAGCAGATAATGAGGACGAAAAACCTAAGCTGGCCAGCACCTTATCAACTAGAAGATGCAAGATGGTCCAGCCCGAACTAGTGATGCGGGGTGCTGCCCGATCTTCTCGTCGTAGGATCTGGGGATAACATGACCCGTGCAACCTGACGAACCGATGGCACCAACAACTGCTCTAGCAGCCACCTGTGACAATTGATTTCGCCCAACCACATGATTTGGTTGATGCCTAACCTGAACCATGCAAAGGTATAGGCGATGCTCTTGCAAATCACAAGGAAACACAAGAACAAGTGGTAGAGAATAACTTCTAATCCTTAAGGGGGCAGCAATGGCACAATCGAAAGGAAAATAGCACTTGGCTTCTCTATTTATAATAGGAACATCCCTCCTAGTTGGGCTGACATGGTACTAGTCGGGCCCAGTTTGACAGAACATGGGTCTGAGACAGTGTTCACTAAAACTGGCATAGTACTCTCCACACATCTCCAAATGATGCACGGGTTAGATGTATTGAAAGTAGACTTCAAGGCGCTTCCAGGAGTGTATGACACTCATCCCAAACTTGCTTGATTAGTACAATTCATGGCTTGAACATTGGACACATAATTTGGATGTCTTTAGAAATAGGTCTCACCAACCTTGTAGCTTCAATGAAGGCACCGTTTGTTGCATATAAAAGTAGGCTTCACAAGCTTTCCATCTATATATAACACTTGAACTGGAGCCTCCTTGATTGGTACAGAATTTGTCACGAGTTTGGAGGTCAGAAACTGCACATCATCACATCAACTCCAACTTGGTCCCATTGGGTGTCTAGTGGCTAACCCTTCCTTGAATAGGGCTTCAAATCTAAGAACAAGCAATGCATCTCCATTAGATAGTAAGCAATTCTTAGTAAGTGCATTCTCATAATCAATAAGGAAAAGATTCACCTCTTGTCGTATTCGTCTCACAATGGACCAAGTTAATGACCCCTTGTAGATAACATTGTCTGGTTCAATGTTGTGAGGTTCATGGCTTTGTTCAGCATACATCATCAGAGAGTTATGAGAGATGTCCTCATCATCCTCCTCATCGTGCTCTGTTTCTCCTGACCAAACAACAGGGACAATTCAACTATGTTGAACACCATTGGAGGGCCAAGTGAGATGTCCTCATCATCCTCCCCTCCATGGAAAGGAGCCGACCTCGACTCCATTTGTCCATCAGATTCTGGAGGACAAGCTCTTGAAAATAACAATGTTGTCATAAGCTGGACACACTAAGTCTTCCAATAGTAGCAAATGGATTTCACATCTTGGTCAGCAAAGTTCAGTTTCCATTTGCCTTATGACAGGTGGTACATCGCTGCACCAATGTATCAACATGATGCCTCACCTTAGGCCAATGGAATGGATCTCTCGGCAGCAAGTATGTCATGTTTCTTCTAAGGCCTCCCATCAACCATCCAACATGTGGGTCCTGCAATAAGATCAAGCAAAGGAACGATTCTGAGATGCACAACTTGTTAGCATAAGACAAGTACCCATCATGCACATGGTATTTATCCCAACATTTTTCACTTTGACATTTCATGTATGGAGCTACAAAATCAGGATAAGAAACATATAACTCCACATTATTGCTCAACCTAATCTTTCACAATTACCAATCAAGCATTCGCAAGGATTTCTCAATTCACAAATAACATAGAAGCTCTTGTCCAAAAATGATGCATCTTCTAAAACATTCACTACACAAGCAATTTCATACGGGAAAAACAGAAAACAAAAAAGAAAAGGAAAAAAGGCTCGGTGAGCTACATGCACGGTGAGGAGGCGTGCGGCATCAGGGAGGGCCGGGGAGGAGGCTGGCGGCAGCTAGAGGCGGTGTGGTGGCGGCGGCGTCGAGCCCGGGAAGGCGGTGCTGGGGCGCCAGAGAGGGCCGGGGCCGCGGCGGCGACGGATGCGGGGGTGGGCCGCGGCGGTAGTGAGGCCGGGTCAGGGGAGAGGCTGGGGCAGGGAGGCCGAGGGGCGGGGGAGGCGTAGACGGCATTGCCAGGGAGGCCGGGGGCGAGGCGGAGGCGGAGGCGGGGGAGGGGGCCAGGGCGGGTCGCTGGCGCGGGGAGGTCAGCGGAGTGTTGGGGGATCGAAGGTCTGTGTGTGACGTGTCGAAGCCCTCCAACGGAGTGTTGATGAGGTCTTGCTCGCCCGAAGCCTTCGATGGGTACCAGAGCCTTCGGATTACCCTGCGAAGCCCTCCTTGATGGATATCGTCGTTTGTTGGATGATGCGAAGCCCTCCTTCCTTGTCCGCGATGCTGGGCGAAGATGTTCTCGCTTAGGTTCCCTGCAGTTAGACGCGCGAAGCCCTCCTTTGCCCGCGATGCCGGGCGAAGGGGTTTGGAGTATTGAGAGGATCGAGTGCGGTGCAAATGATTGTCGTTGGCTCGAGGCCCGAAAACCAGATGTCCTTACAAGATCATCTCCCTCCATATTTATAGGGAGCGGGATGATCATATTTACATGCATGCCATCGGCTACTTCAGCATGGCTCTTAGCTTGGTAGTTTGAACCCCTGCGCCGTCTGCTCTTTCTGCTCTGCTTCGCTGGTCCTTCGCGAGGTTTCGGGTGGCTTTGGCTGTCTTAAGCGGGTGTGGCTTAGCCTTCGCTATCTTCTTTTCCATATACTTGTTGCCAGGACGTGTAACGAGGTCCTGAGCCAGTTTCTTTCGAGGTCTGCAACAAGTCTATTCGTCACGTCTTTTCATCTTAACGTCGCGTCCTTTCGTGGTTCGATGTTTGGCCCGCTTCCCGGTGTGTTTTGGTTTCTATAAGAAGCGTGTCGATCTTGACTTGCTATTCGAGTTCTCTTTTGACTCTTATAGCTTGCCTTTCTTTGACTCCTTCGCTTCTTCCAGTCTTTCGCCTTCGCTTCTTTACTGCTTGTTTTTGCGAAGATGGCTCCAAAGAAGATCTCTTTGGCTCAAAGGCCTTTCAATAATAATTTCAGTCCTTCTGACTGCACCGAAGCCTTCCTTGATAGCGCGTTCCTTTCCTCCTTCGGGACTCGGGAATGTGCTCGTTCTCCCGGTTCTAGCACAGTTCTGGCACTGTGCCAGAACCTGATGAAGCCGTTGTTTTCCTTGATTATTTTCTTTTTGGTCTTCGCGTTCTGGCTCATCCCTTCGTAGCGCAAACCATTCGCGCCTTTTGCTTGGAGATCCATCATTTGACTCCTAGTGCCTTCGTTAGGCTTGCCTCTTTTATTTGGGCTTGCGAGTCCGAAGGCGTTGAGCCCAGCTTGGCTGTTTTTACACACAACTATAAACTTCATTTTCAGCCCACCTCTACTGATAATCCAGATAGCTTTGGGGTGATTAACTTCGTTCCCATTAAACATGGGTATGCCCCTTCGTATGGTCAAGCCAATAAGGTTCTTACGCCTTGGAAGCACAGATGGTTCTACGTGAATTTTGGCGAAGGTTCTAGAATCGTTAGCACAATGAAGCACCCTGAGTGGCTGACTACCGTCCAAGTTGAGCCGGATGCTAACTTCGGAGTTTGCACTGATGCTCTTCGAAGGGTTAGATCCCTTTTGAGTACCCGAGACCTTGTCGAAGAATACGTCTCTGCTGAGGTCAGTCCGCTCGGTTCCGGCTTGAGGCTTCAGTTTGCAGAGGGGAGGTATGACAATGGCCTTCGCAAATACTTGTTGACCGGCGATGGTCTTCCTGTTGCCGATGTTGAGAGCCAGGTCAGAGAGATTCTTGGCTCCTATATTGAGAAGGAAGCCGTAGGCCGTGAAGAGGCTCGTATACCGGTCAGTTTTAACCGGTCCTTCGCAGTTCGTGGTCAGCCTTATGATGATTATGGGGCTCCAGTCCCGAAAAGGCAGAAACGCTCTAAGGCTTCGACTGCTGAGGATGTTGGTACTTCGCGGAAGCGTCGTCGCACCGGTAATGATTCGTATCATGAGCCGGCTCTGGCCGTAGATCCTATCAGTTCTGCCCCTCCTCCAGACATTTCGAGTGATGACGAAGGCGAAGGCTCTGAATCTAGCGAAGATCCCTTCGCTGACATGCCTCGTTTCTTCCCTTATGATAATGTGGAGCCGGTAGAGTTTACGAATTGCGAAGAAGGGGCTGACCCAAAGCTTCCTTCGCTTACTTCGTCTGATGTCTTCCCTAGCGAAGAGCTTTCGGAAGATGTTACTAAAATTATGGAGGACCTTCGCTTTTATCGCGAAAGGCGAAAGCTTGCTTGTGTTGACTCCGGATGGCTCTTGAAATCTCTTTATACTAATCATCTCAAGGTATGTTTTTATCCTTTTAATTATTTCCTTTCGTGCCAAGGTGCTTTTTGTTCTAAAGCCTCTTTTTGTGCCTCTTTAATGTTTGTAAGAACTTGAGGGATGCCATAACTTTTCTTGGCGGCAAGGTTTCAGGTTTCCCTTTGCCGAATGCTACGGCCTTTGAGTTCGCCGAGTGGATTTCGACGAACTCTGGCTCTCTGAAGGATGTGGCCAAGAATTACGGCGTCATTGCTGGGGCTGCTGGTATTGAAGAAGCCTTCGCGCAGCTAAGCCTGTCCGGAGGTAGTGTTGATCCAATATTGGATGATGGCTTCGCTATTTCGACCGAGACAGGATCCGTTGCGGGGGTGGCTCGACAATCAGCGAGGAAGCTGATTCCTCATTGGAGCGCTGTTGGCCCTGGACGTATTTCTGCTCTCTTTGAAGTATCTGCTGGAGGACAGAACGCAAGCCTTTCGGCCGGCCAGAATGCTAGCTCTTCAAGTGGTCGGGGTGCCTCTGACAGCGAAGGCTCTAGCACTTCGAGTGGGTCTGATGATGACGCCACCGAAGAGTGACTGTTGCTCTGTTTTAGGAGCTTTTGAATTTTGTAGAAAACTTTACTTTAAACGATGGTTAACTCTGTATATTTATTTAGTTTGTCCTTCGATTAATGTATTTGGATGACTTCGTTGGTCTCTGCGCGATGTCTGAAATTCGTTTTTAGTATTTCTCTTTCGCGTTTTCTTTCCCTTGTTTTTGGGAGAATATTGCCTGATCGAAGGCTTCTTCTTTTGAAGCTTCGATTCGTCGAGAACAATGGACTTTGTTGCCTTTTGTTCTTTTCATGTCCTTTGTGGACGCAGTCGAAGGGTGTAAGCTTTTTGGCGCTTTATCCTTCGATTTCTACCTTTTTTTTATTTTTCATGTCCTCTTGGACGCAATCGAAGGTTGTTGGCTTTTGGCGCCTGGCCTTCGACTTTTAGCCTTTGATGACCGTTTTTTCCCTTTTTAGGGGATGTCGTATGTCCGATTCTGTCCTTTAGGACGGTTAACGCGAAGAACGTCTTTAGAATGGAAAAAATTTATTCCTCGGTCCTGCCTCGTTAAAAACCTTGCTCCCTTCGGAGGGATTCCCTTTTGCAAGGAAAAGAGTACAGGCCGGTTTTTCTTTTATGCATGATATTTCTTCAGTTTTTCTACATTCCATGTGTGACTGACCTCCTCTCCTTCGGAGCTTAGCAGCCTGAAAGCTCTTTCGTTTACTGTTGCCTTCGCTATGAATGGCCCTTCCCATTTGCTCTGTAGTTTTCCCATAGTCTTCTCGTTTGGCTTTCGCCGAAGTACCAGATCTCCGTCTTTTCTCCCCTTCGGCCTGATGTTTTTGTTTTTCTATTTTTTTGTTTCTTCTTCGTATTTCTGAAGGTTGAGAACAGCATCGTTGCGAACTTCTTCCAAGTTTTCCTTCAAAGTTATAGTTGACTCGTCAGAGTTTCCTGCTAGGCTTCGCAGTGACTTGTTTTGTATCTCTTCTGGCGTCATTGCCTCTTCCCTGAAGAGTAGCTTGAAAGGACTGAAACCAGTTGATCTAGATGGAGTTGTTCTTAACGACCAGAGTACTGAATGAAGCTCCTCTGGCCATTTTCCTTTTTTGATGTTGAGTAGCCTCTTTTGTACTGCTTCGAATATTCTTTTATTTGCACTCTCAACTACTCCATTCGATTGAGGGTGGTATAATGATGCGAAGCGTAGGTTTATCCCCAACGATTCGCAGAATTTTGTGAATAGATGACTGTCGAATTGTTTCCCGTTGTCCACCACTATCTTTTTTGGTACTCCTAATCTGCAGATTACTGTTTGCCAGACGAATTTTTTTATGTTTTCCGAAGTGATCGACGCTACTGCTCTGAACTCGATCCACTTTGAAAAGTAGTCCATTGCGACGAAGGTGTACTGGAGATTTCCTGGAGCTGTTGGTAGTTTCCCAACTATATCGATGCCCCATTGGTAAAATGGCCAAATGGGTTGCATCAGCTGTACTTCTGCTGCCAGGCTTCGCTGATGTCTAGCGAAGAATTGACATTCAGTGCATTTTTTGACTATTTCTTCTGCGTCCTAGGTGGCGGTTGGCCAGTAGAAACCCATTCTGTATACCTTCGCGATAAGGGGTCTTGATGCGATACGAGATCAACACATGCCGGAATGTATTTCATAAAGGAGTTGCTTCCCGTCTTCTGGTAGAATGCATCGCAACCAGGCCTGACAAACTCCTCCTTTGTATAGTTGGCCTTCGATTAATTTGTAATTTCTTGCCATTTGTGCTATTCTCTTTGCTTCGGCTTCTTCTTGAGGTTCATACTGATTATTGAGGTGGGCTATTATTTGAGCCCTCCAATCCTCCCATAGCTGGAAAAGGTGGTGAATTTTCCTTGCTGATTCTTCGGCAGTTGACTTATCTAGAATTTCAAAGAAAACGTCTGGGGGGAGACCTTCGCCTTTGGCGGCGGCCTAGCTATAGCATTTGCTTCTTGATTTAGGTTTCTCTTTATGCTTTGCACAGTGAAACCTTTGAAATATTTTTGCATTTTTATGACCGCTTTATGATACTTGATCAGTTCTTGGTCCTTCGTCTTGTAATTGTTTTCAACTTGATTTGCTACTATTTCGGAATCTGTGCTGATGAGCACTCTTCTTGCACCCAAAGCCTTCGCTTTGCGAAGCCCCAACAGTACTCCTTCGTATTCTGCAATATTGTTGGTTGACCGAAAATCCATCTTGACAGCATATCTTAATTTGATTCCCGAGGGTGACGTTATTATCGCCGCGGCTCCGGCTCCTGTTGCTCCCCATGCGCCGTCAGTGAATATTGTCCAGCAAGATTCTTCCATTTGGACGGACGCTTCGGGAATAGGAGGGGTCCATTCTGCTATGAAATCTGCGAGAGTTGCTGCCTTGATGGCTGTTCTTGCTCTGAACTCGATGTCGAAGGGTGCCAGTTCTGTTGACCATTTTCCTATCCGTCCGATCGCTTCCCTGCTTCGCAGTGTGTCGCGAAGGGGGAAAGAGGTTGGTACTATTATTTTCCTGTCGCTGAAATAATGTTTCAATTTTCTTGAAGCCATGATCACTGCGTAGGCCATCTTCTCTATTTCTGAATAGAGTAGCTTTGCTCCTGACAGAGCTTCGGAGACGAAGTATACAGGTTTTTGAACTTTGTCTTCGCTGTGCTCGTGGACAAGTACTGCACTTACGGCTGATACCAAAGCTGCAATGTATAGGAGTAGGTCTTCTCTTGGTTTTGGGCTGGCCAGAGCAGCTAATTCTGTAAGAGCTCTTTTTATGTCTTCGAAGGCTTCTTGTTGTTCGGATCCCCATTGAAATTTTTCGTTCACTCGGAGTGCCTTGAAGATGGGATTACTTCGTTCTGCCAGTTTCGAAATGAATCTGCTTAGAGAATTAAGCCTTCCGTCTAGTCTCTGTACATCTTTTAAGCATTTTGGTGGGGCGAGGTCTTGTATAGCTTCGATTTTCTTCTTGTTAGCTTCGATTCCTCGCTGGGAGACCATGAATCCCAGTAGTTTGCCTGATTCAACTCCGAAGACGCATTTTGCTGGGTTCAGCTTTACATTGTGCTTTCTCAGATTCTCGAAGGTCTTATCTAGGTCTTTTAAGTGGTCAGCCCTTTCTATTGTCTTTACAACTATATCGTCCACGTATGCTTCAACATTTCTTCCCAGTTGGTCTTCGAAAATCATCTTCATGAGTCTGGCGAACGTTGCTCCCGCGTTCCGGAGGCCAAACGGCATTCTTACGAAGCAGAAGGTTCCATCGTAGGTGATGAAGGCTGTCTTTTCTTCATCTTCCTTCGCCATATGAATCTGGTGATAGCCTGAATAGGCATCTAGGAAACTTAGCAGTTGACAACCGGCTACCGAATCAGTTATTGTATCGATTCGGTCTAGTGGGAAATTGTCTTTAGGGCATGCTTTGTTCAGCCTTGTGAAATCAATGCACATTCTCCATTCTCCTGTCTTCTTTTTGACGAGAACGACGTTGGATAACCAGCTCGAGAATATTGTTGGTCTTATGACACCGGCTTTTAGCAACTTGTTTACTTCGTTAGTTGCGGCGGCCTTCTTTTCTTCAGACGCTTTTCTGATCTTGTCTGCGAAGGGTCTTATTCTTGGATTGACTTTTAACTCGTGCTGAATTGTCTCTCTTTTGACTCCTGTGATGTCTTGTGGTGACCATGCGAAGATGTTAGAGTTTTGCTTCAAGAACCTGATTATCTGTTCTCTTTCGTTCTTGGACAGATTTTTTCCTATTTTAACAGTTCTTTCTGGTTTCTTGGGCCATAAGATCACTTCTTCGACTTCGCTTGAAGGTTCTAGCTTTGCTTGTTCTGCCTTCGCTTGATGGTCTTCGTGCTCGTTCTTTTCTGCTGAGTCGTTTTCTTTGCCACTTTTTGGTCTGAAGGGGTTATAGCATACGTTAATGGTGCCTTGTTCCGAAGGTATCTTCATCATCAGGTAGTTGTGATGGATTGCAGCTCCGAAGGCTACTATGATTTGTCTTCCGAAGATTGCATTGTATTCGCTGGGTGAGTCTATGATTATGAACTCCGTCTCCTGGGTTATGGATTTATCTTCGTCTTCGAAGGTTACTTTCAACATTATTTTTCCGATTGAACATGCTTCTTCTCCTCCAAAGTCCTTCAGGGTTATTTTGCTAGTGTTCACATAGCTGTTGATTTGCATGCGTACCAAAGTATCTTTAAAGATGATATTTTCTGAGCTTCCACTGTCGATCATGATTCTGTGAACCATATACCCTTCGATGTCGGTTTTGATTACGAAGGCGTTTGTATGTGGATAATCAAAGACTCTGATGTCGTCCGTTGTGAAGCGGATGGTTGAATGCTTCCATCTTTTTTGCTCTGTTCTTGCCCTCGCAGCTTTTGCTTGGTGGTAGTCTTGCTTTCTTTTCATCGTGGGTTCGGCCCACGGACGGCGCCAAATGTTGGGGGATCGAAGGTCTGTGTGTGACGTGTCGAAGCCCTCCAACGGAGTGTTGATGAAGTCTTGCTCGCCCGAAGCCTTCGATGGGTACCAGAGCCTTCGGATTACCCTGCGAAGCCCTCCTTGATGGATATCGTCGTTTGTTGGATGATGCGAAGCCCTCCTTCCTTGTCCGCTATGCTGGGCGAAGATGTTCTCGCTTAGGTTCCCTGCAGTTAGACGCTCGAAGCCCTCCTTTGCCCGCGATGCCGGGCGAAGGGGTTTGGAGTATTGAGAGGATCGAGTGCGGTGCAAATGATTGTCTTTGGCTCGAGGCCTGAAAACCAGATGTCCTTACAAGATCATCTCCCTCCATATTTATAGGGAGTGGGATGATCATATTTACGTGCATGCCATCGGCTACTTCAGCATGGCTCTTAGCTTGGTAGTTTGAACCCCTGCGCCGTCTGCTCTTTCCGCTCTGCTTCGCTGGTCCTTTGCGAGGTTCTGGGTGGCTTCGGCTGTCTTAAGCGGGTGTGGCTTAGCCTTCGCTATCTCCTTTGCCATATACTTGTTGTCAGGATCCCAACACGGAGGCGGAGGCGGAGAGCTCTATTCGATTTGGATGAAGAAAGCGCAGCGGCTAAGTCCCGTGTGATGAGGACATCGTCCACTATTACCCGCTGGCAAAGACGCAACAATAAATGGGCCAAAGGCCCGGTTGTAGTCGGGCGGCGACCGTGTGAGCCTCTGAATAATCCCACCTTGCTTAGTTTGGGAGGAGGAAGTCATCTTAAAAGGGAGAGCCACCCTTCCCTGATTGGACTAGTCGTTTGGGGCGATTGGGCCTTTCCCCGAGGGGTGCGCCGAAGTATGGTCCTAAGGTTGCCGAGGTTCAGGTCGGATTCCTGAGGCCGGATCGGTGTGTCGTATTTTCGGCTGTCGGTGCTAAGATTGCGGGATTCGGGGAATCCGGATCGGTGTGTCGGGCTTTTCATCCAACCCCGTCTGGGCCGGACTCATCACCGTGACCCCCCCTCCCCCTCTTTGCCGAGTGCCAAGATTTAGGACACTCAGAAAAGGAGACCACCCCATTGCCAAGTGCCAATATTTCGGACACTCGGCAAAGGGGGGGGGGGGGTGTCACGGGCCATAGCCAATTTTCAATCCCGCGCCAAGGACCTTTACCAAGTGTTGACGGTGCAATTTGACCGATTTTACACCTTCAACACCATCAATAAAAGCCATCAATCAAGGATAAAATAAACATTCTTTTATAAATAATGGCTTTCCACGAGTTTTGGTGAGATATTTGATGCAGGAAGGAAATACGACGAAAATAAAAAAGAATTGGAGCAAAAGTACACCAGCCGGCCCAATCATAGGCCGGCCGGCCTACTCAGGCTCCACCTGCAGCCAAGCATCTCCCAGCAAGGCCTTCACTGATCCCCCACGACCAAATGAAGGCCCAGTCCAAACATGAAACAACCGACTTACCAGAACATGGGCTGTTGGGCCTAAACTTGAAGGCCACGCGAACTCTGCCGCCCCCACGAAGCAACCGACCATCCAACCCCCATCAGGAAGTAATCTGGGATGTCTAGGACAAAGGAGGTGGCGAACCGCCACAATGGGCGGCCGGCCGGCCCCCCCTCTAGGCTGGCCGGCCTGCCTTGGCGCGCCCACCACTCCATCCTCTGCTATAAGACACCCCCTGTCCTAAGGACCCTATAAATACCCCTCACCTGCTCCAGAACAACTCGCACCTTGATACATACTTCATTTTGTTTCTTTTAGTAGCGAAGCGCTGCTATAGTGTAGTGAGTGATTGAGAGGGAAGGAGAGTCGGAGTTCTCGGAGGATGTCGAGGCTCTACTTCTACTTCGCCTCGGGTATGCTTCCTGCCTGGGAGTAGTCTACCACGTCTTCCAGGCCGGGCAACATGTAAGGATATTATTGGTCGGATAATGAAGTAAGGTATTCTGCTCTATTCATTTATGGGTTTTAGGTATATAGTAAGTATTTATTTATTTATTTACTTACTATGTTGACTAGCTTACTGATATCTCGCTAGTTGTAATGATGGGTGTAAACGTGGTGTTTAGACCTAGAGTTATCCCTGATCTGCCCGTAACCCCACGGAGGACGGTAGCTACACGTGTGACAGGCATGTTCAGGCCTTTGCAATCCGCCACGTCCGGGTTATCGAGATGGTAGGGTCTTAATTATAGCACGTAGGTCGTCAGTATGTCGAACCTAATTCTAGGGTTGTCTGCTGAAGGAATGCGTGTGCCTCGAAATGAATGATAGAGTAAAGACCTTACCGAGTTATCCAGCTACATAATTCCTTATCATTAGATTGCCTGGCCAGAAGACTCTTTTAATTATTGCTGCATTCGCTAGTATCCCCTGTGTGCCACCCTTTTTAGGATAATTTGCTAGGATTAGAGTATCTTTTACACTGTTCGTTCCCTGTGGATTCGACACCTTAGGAATACTCCTGAGTGAAAGCTACATCGGTATCCGTACGCTTGCGGATTAATTTCTGTTAGGCCATAGGACTGCCAACACCGAGTGTAATAATTTTTTCGAGTGTTTATTTACACTCGAAAAACATTTCAACCTTTCCCGAGTGTAGTTCCACCTGGCACTCAGCAAAGGCTCCTTTTGCCGAGTCTATCCATTATACACTCGGCAAATATTAAACCTTAACACCTAAACAAATTTTAAAAATGCCAAACAAATTCAAAAAATAACCAGATTTTGACATGACACGTCTTAGATGATGTATTGTCTATAAATAAAGTAGTGAACTCAAAATCAAATTTGAAAATCATTTCACTCTAAATCTTAAGGGCCTATTCTAAACTCTATGTCACTTCTTTGGAGATTCCCTGGTTTGTAAACAAGGTACGTGAAAACAACTTACGCGAAACATTCTCTACTATTTATCACAACATCCTCGTATGATATCGTGACATCCTGATAAATGTCACAATTTTCCGGCAATATTTGTATTTTATAGAATTTTAAAACAAATGGGTCACACGCCCGTTATCATATTTCATGAATAAAATGCGGGAAATTTCTTTTCATTTTCTAGATACGGCCTCACATTGAACTCAGTAACATTAATATCATTTTTTTCATTAACTCGGTTTCATTATTTGAATGACTTGTAGTTCAATTTTGGCTTATCATCAAAAAATACAATTAATGAAAACAAACAACTAAATTTAGCTGAAATGTACCAAATTTCAATATGAAGTACAATCATGTGTGCGAGGACATGGAAAAAATTTTGGTCGGCAAACAGTGGAAAAAAATATTAAAATTTGCCGAGTACCCAAGGCTGACACTCGGCAAAGGGGCCACCCCGCCGTCAGTGTTAACTGGACCCGTGTAGTACTTTTGTCGAGTGTCGACATGATGGACACTCGGCAAACTACCTATTTTCTGAGTGTCCAGCTTTTGCCGATTGCGTGTGTGCTGGGACACTCGGCAAAAGGTCTATTTTCCGAGTGTCCGGCTTTTGCCGAGTGCTCCCAGCCTGGCACTCGGCAAACGGACCCTTTGCCGAGTGCCTGAAATATTACACTCGGCAAAGGGAGGGGCACTCGAAAAAAACGCGATTTCTTGTAGTGGGTTGTTGAGCCACCAGAAGAGGATCATGGAGAACAAAGGGTCAAGCCCATGAGGACGCTTACCGTCAATGGTCCCTAGTTAGTACTTCCTCCGTCCATGAATCTTGGCATTCCTAGCTTCCCAAGACCAGCACAAGGTTGGAGCCAAAGTACCCTGCTACCCCTAATAACTGCTTGTCCAAGTGGGATGTCCAAATGAAAAACGAGAAGGGAATCTCAACCGGTGACCATGATTTGAGCCAAAAATGAATAAAATAACATTTTACACCACACGCTTGCAGCCTGCAGCATTGAAGTATTCTGTGCGGTGGTGCATGGTGCGTTCAGTTAGGCTGTTGGTGTTAATGGCTGTGTACGGTGCATGTGGGCCCAATAGCTAGGAATGCTGAGATTTGTGGACAAATCAATTTCCATAGAAATGCTAAGATTCATGGACGGAGGGAGTACTAGATTCGGAATATGCTACTTGGTACTAATTAATACTAGTTGGGTTGTAGTAAGGCTCATATTAAAAATCCGGAGGTAGTGATTGTTGACGGTCTTTAAGTACCACTTTTGACCGTCAAGTACCTGCATAAAAGAAATAAAATGAACACCAAACATAGTGGTAGGAGTTTATTACTAATGGATTCCACGAGTGTTGGTGAATTTGTGAGTGAAGGTGCATTTCATATCAAAAGGAGGGAATTCATATCATGAAGGCCACAACACATCACTCTGAGAAATCAGCATCGGCAGCCGAGCAAGATATGGATCAAAAGTCCTACAAGACTCAACCCAATTGGGCCAAACCACCAAGATACATCATTAGGACCTAAAGGGGGACTCCTTGGCCAAAGCCCAAGTACCATATCACTCCGGCACACCTACGTCATCGCAGAAATCGCAAGCGATGATGAAAAGGCCAAAATACAGCCATCTGGACTCACCTTGGACCATTGCAGCATGATCCACCTTTGGGCCATCAAGGGAAACACCTCCAACAAAGCCCAAGACCATAGGGACCAGGGGGGGGTCGGCTGACCCCAAATCTAGGTCTCCCGACCTGACAGATGGGCCCCACAGGCCCATCTTTGGCCTGCTGGCAGCAACCGACTTCCTGAAGGCAGTTTTGCCTGCAATCAATGCATTAAGGCGGTGGAGGCCCCCCAAACCGACCTACTCAAGGCTATAAATAAAGGGGTACCCCCTCCCCTCAAGGACACACAAGGAGGGGAGCCTCATTCCACCCCCAAGGGGCCTAGGGCCCCTTGTATCCTAGTAGAGTAGGGAGAGAGTAGGGTAGAAGAGAAGGGTAGTCCTCCCTTTGTGAGGACTTAGCCTAAATCTTGTATCTTTGAGAATACTTATTATAATTCATCGTTCGCTGTTCGTTCATCGTTCGTTCGTCGTTCGTTCATCGATCGTCGTTTGTTCATCATTCGTTCTTCGTTCATCATGAACACAAGTAAGTATTCTTGATCTCCTATTGGATTACGTGCTTCCTATCTAGTATAAGTTCTTTCTTTACTGGCTTATGGGGTTCATCGCTCTATTCCTATAGAGTACCTTGCCTTTAGACGTCAAGGGTTAAGGTAGTAATCGATAACATAGACGTGGTGTCTAGGTTAGAGGTTACCGTTGTTTGTTGCGTACTCCACGGTTTGTAGAGGTAGGCGGTAGGTGGTGATAGCCATATCCGTCCTTCGTAATCCTCCACGTTCGGGTATGTGGTAGGCCCCTTGGCCGGAGTGGCTTGGCAGACCAGGCCTAAGCCGGCGCCCGAAGTAAGCATTTAAAGGCGGGATTTATCCTTGATTAGAACCTCATCCATAGGAATCCTCTCCACCTAATCCTACCATCCTTCTTTGTGTCCTTGGACGAACTAGAGTAGAAGATATTTGCACTCCGTTCCTTTGGAAAAATATAAATAACGATACCTATGAATACTCACGGGTCAAGTGCTACAACAGTATTCTCTGTGCGCTTGCGGATTTATCTGTGACGTTAAGAAATACCAACAGTGATCTAGAGAGAGATGCAGCACTGAGTGGAGTTCCCGTTGTTTGATTGCAATGAAAAGCATAGACTCTGTTTGCTTTGAAGTTGTATTCTATGGAGAAGAATGGTCAATATTGGTGGCCGGAAACGAAGCCATGGACTTATTACCGAACTGGAAGTCACTAGATATGCACAGTGGACGGTCTTATATATAAGAGCTGCACGTACTCTGTCTGGTTTGTCCGCTGCTGTGGCCTGCTATAGCTGGATCTTTGCCAACGCAAGCAAATACTCCCTCCGTATCTTTTACTTATCGTTCTGGGGTCGTCAATTTCTGCCGAAATATCTCCGCCTCCCCTCGTTTGTCGTCGCAATCTCCTCCCCGCCGGTCTCTTGCCCAGTCTACCTCCCTAGCTCCCAGCTGCTCCGCTGCCGCCACCCATCAGTAGCAGACCGCGACATCGCCGTTTCATATGGGGACGGCACCGCGCCGGCAAGGCGCGCGGGTTCTGCGGCGCCGCGCCGGCTTGCCAGGATGACGCCGCGCCGGCCTCACGGATCCTGGCTGCGACTGCCTGGTCGTCGGAAGCAGTGCGCGGGCTTAGAGAGGGGTACCAGGGTCTGTTTGGTTTCTCCCCCATTTCCCGACAACTAAAGTGAAACAGAGAGAGTAGCAGCAGCAAGATCATTCATTTCCACCGACGCAAGACTGAATGGCCTGTTCAGTGACGACGTAAACTGGCCATGCAATTGCAGCTGCCACGACATGTCCTGCTGTGTACATGCGCGTGCGTATCTAGGTGCAATCAGTGATCGTTTATTACCGGCCCACCGTGTGCAAGTAAGCAGATGCGCAAAACCTCAGCCTCTGCAAGGCTGCAGCAACAATTGCTGTCACTTGTGGTAAGGACGTGTACTAACCTTCAAAATTAAGTACGTTAACACACATTGGCTTGTTTGTTGGTAAGCAGTAACTAATTTATAAGAGCATCTTCAAGAGACTCTCATAGAATTGGTCTCATAAATTTATTTTTTGGAGCAATCAGGAAATTATGCGGATATTTTTTCTCTCATCCTCCAGCAGTCGTCCATGGATCAATACACTTTTGATTGTGCCACATCAGCATTTGAGGTCACAAAACATTATTTCTATTAGATAAATAAGAAAGAGGGGCTTCAATTCTTTACCTGTTTGTAGCTATAAATGGGGAGAGTTTAAGGAGTAGGGAAAAGTTGGGGTAGTTTTGGGGTGCTGTTGGAGGCAATTTTTTTGATTGAACCCAATTATTTTGATTTAAGGAGAGTTTATCGAGCACTTTTGAAGATACTCTAAGAATAGTATCTATGAGGACGGACGAGGCCGGGATGTTATTTAATTCATTTACGATGGATAAAAGCAAGAAAATGTAAGAAGCTCTTCACATCTAGCAGTGGTGTGGACAGGGTGCTGCTGTGAAGACAACGATGGCGGGCGAGCTGATATCACCGCCTGCCACTGCTCTTCACATCTAGCAGTGGTGCGGCCCTGCCAGAGCTGGAGCTGTGCCAACAACGCAAGCAAAGAGCAGCAGCGAGATCATTCATTTTCAGCGACGCAACGACAACAAGACTGCATGGCCAGTTCAGTGACGACATAAACAGGCCATGCAATTGCTGCTGCCAAGCATGCATCGATTGTCCTGTTGCGTACCCGTGCGCCAGTATCTAGGTGACGCTCAGTGATCGTTTATTACCGGCCCATCGTGTGCATGTGTGCAGATACGCAGAAGCTGAGCCTTTGCAAGGCTGCAGCAACTATTGGTGGTGTCACTGGTTGACTTGGTAAGGACGTGTACTAACCTTCAAAAACTCAATACGTTAACACAAATTTGCAGCTTTTCTGGTAGCTAATTTAATTCATTTACCGTGAAGAAAAACAGGAAAACCCAAGCAGAAATGCAGCACAATGTGGGCACACATCATGCGTATATGTACTGGCCCCTACAGCACTCCCGCAGCACACAAAAATGCTTTAAAATTACAAGCCTGGATCCCCCTTTTTCCTAGAAGATCAAATATATCAGGATCCCCTACCTTCGCAGGGCGAAGTCACGTGTGTGCAGTCGGCGTTGCATCTGATGGTGCTGCTACTTGCTCCGTCATCTCGTTCTACTCTCTCCACGCTGCTACGCCTGAGCAGAAATTTCTTAGCTGCCTCTTTGCTCGCCGACCACGGCAAGTGGGCGCCGGTGTGGCAAGACGACTTTTACAGACCCAAAAACTGGGTAGTATTTGTGAATAATACTAGCTATTATTGTTAGGAGTAGTTATGAAATTATAGATTTTTTTGTTAATATACAGTTAATACCTGAGAGGGTAATCAGTTCTTAAAAAACTGCTGGGACTGCGGTCGTGGTGGTGCGCACGGAGGCGTTGGAGGGGGAAGAGAGGGTGCAGCGGTGGTTGCTCACGTTGGCATGGTGCAACCCTCCCTAGCCACCGTCTCCGCTGCCATGGCGTCGAGAGGGACCAAAGAACTGCATTGGCCTTACGCGAGGACTTCAAACACTACAAATTGATTGCCTTCATCTGGCCGAGGTGTCAGAGCTGGACCAAAGATACTTTATTGTTGTGTGCTTTTGAACAACTATCGGGTCTTAAGGTAAATTTTCATAAAAACGAGGTGTTCTGGTTTGGTCAAGCAAAGGATCATGAAGCAGAATATTCTGAACTTTTTGGATGTGAAATGGGTTCTTACCCATTCAGATATTTGGGATACCAATGCATTTTAGGAAGTTAAGTAATGCAGATTGGAAAGTAATCAAGAAAAAAATTGAGAAGAAGCTAAGTAGCTAGAAGGGCAAACTCATGTCTATTGGTGGCTGATTGGTGCTAATTGTTTCGGTTCTAACAAGCCATGCCATGTTTATGTTATCATTTTCTGAAGTCTCTAAGGGAGTCCTTGAAAAATTGGACTATTATAGATCAAGATTCTTGTGGAAAGGGGAAGAACATAAAAAGAAATATAGACTTCTTAGATGGAGCATCCTATGCCAACCTAAAGAATTAGGAGGGTTAGGGATTCAGAACATTGATATACAGAATCAATGTTTACTAAGTAAATGGCTCTTCAAACTCATCAATGAAGATGGAGTATGGCCACAAATGCTGATAAATAAATATTTACGGACCTAAACTTTAACACAGGTTTAGAAGAAACTGGGCGATTCAGATTTCTAGTTTGGCTTAATGAAGGTTAAAAGTATCTTCCTAAATCTTGGAAGCTTTGTTTTTAACAATAGCCAACAAATCAGATTTTGGGAAGATAAGTGGCTAGGTACCGCCACCCTAAAGGAGCAATATCCTTCTCTGTTTAATGTTGCTTGGAACAAACATACAACGGTTGCCAATGTGTTTAGTACCATACCTTTAAATATCTCTTTTAGGAGAGCGCTGAATGGTAATAACTTATTAATTCTTGGCATAACTTTGTGTCTCGCATTACACATGTGCAACTTGCTGGTACTAAAGACTTGTTTAGATGGAGTCTCACACCAACAGGACTTTTTAATGTGCAATCCATGTACAAAGCGTTGCAATAACAGAAATGTGATCCACAACAAAAGAATATGGAAAATCAAAGCACCTCTAAAGATTAAGATTTTTATGTGGTACTTGGATTAACATTTAGTCTTAACAAAAGGCAATCTAGCTAGACATAATTGCATGGTAATAAGAAATGTTGTTTTTGTTCCTAGGATAAAACTATTCAATACTTATTTATTGATTGCCATTATGCTAAGTTTTTATGCAAACTTGTTTACTTTTGTTTCGACTTCAAACCACCCCTTAATATTTCACATATGTTTGGAGGATGGTTGAATGGTATAGGTGCCAAGCTAAAAAAACAACTACTTGTTGGGGTTGCAGCTTTATGCTGGGCTATCTGGTTAAGTAGGAATGATATTGTTTTGGCAAGACACCTATGGTAACATATATGTAGGTATTCTTCAGAGGAACTCACTAGCTATGGTTCCGGACACAACTGCAAAGGAATAGTGAAGACAAAATGCTGATGGCGGGTGCTTGCCGATGGCTAGAGGCATTGGCAATGGAGATCTACGCACACTGTAACATCCCACCCAAATCATGGTCTAAATCTTCTGTTAGTGCACATTGATCACAAATGTTAATGATCACATTGGAGAATTTAATTTAAAAGCAAATCATTTGAAAATAGTCAAATATGAGCTTGAACTAGAACTTCAAAATTTTGTATACAAGTGGGCCCATTTAAAAATTTCCTTGGCATCCAGGGGCAAAAAGAGATTTTTGGGGAGTTTTGTGGATTTTTCTACAAAAGGAAATGGGCTCAAATAAATCAAAGGTCATTTGTCCAAAATCTGTCTTAACTGAATTTTAACTCAAAATTTAAATCGAATTAGGAAAAATTGCAATAAGGTAAGCTGTTCATCTTAGTGAGAATTTTCAACCTGAGGTTTTCAGATTTTTCTGAGCACAGGAGCTTTGGTTTTAAATTGTCGCAAATCAGCACGTGGAAAAATCACTGAAAATTCGAAAATTCTACTGTAGCGGCAGGTGTCGTCCTCTTCGTCGATCCTCCACTCCGCTGCCCATTCCGGCGAACTGTAGCCGGCGTCATCGCGGCACAGCAGCGACGACCGGTTCAGCCCCCTTCCTGGACCTTATCTCCAGCTCTCGCTCTCTCTCGCTCCTTCCCGTCCTCGCGCACAACGCACCCAACCCTAGCCGCCATTGCCGCCGAGCTCGAGCTCACCGCCGCGCCGTCGCTCTGCAACGCTTCGAGCCCAAACCCAACGGCAAAAGTGTGCGCCAGGAGCCCCTCTAGCTCACCCTAAGCACCGTTCTCCCTTTCCCGCGGCTAGCAAGGAGATCGAAGCAAAGAATCGACCATGGCCGGCGGGTGAACCCGAGTGACCTCGCCGTCGATTTCTTCTTCCTCGGTGAGTGTATATTCAATTACTTGCTCACGGTGGTGCTCACCTCCCTTGCGCACCACCCAGCGCTGACCTTGTCGTACTTTGCGCAGTAGGCTCGCCGGAATCATCTTCTTCCTCGCCGCCGTCCGTCGGACCAAGCCGCCTCTCCGACGAACTCCTCCTTCCGGCCTTCCTCCACGTGCACACGTACCACGGTGAGATGCCCCTAGTCGCGTAGATGCTCGTGCTCTCGCTGTTTTGCCGGCGTGCAGCCTCACCTCGCCGGAACGCCGTGCGCCGCCGCTCGCCGCCGCCGCCCTCGCCGCCGACGTCACCGCGCAGCTCGCGCACGTGCACACCACCATGCCCTAGAGCCGCCTCGACGCCCTCTACACGATGCCGCTGACGTTCACGCAAAAATCGCCGCCGTTTAGCCGGAACGGCGACCTCGCCGTCGTCACTGTCGCGCGCGCACGCCATGCCCTGGCACTGCTACAGTGCCCGGTTCTTTTCTTTTTTCTTTTTCTCAGAAATTTGACCGAACTTGTAAATTCGATAGAAATTCAAATACAACTCAGAAAAATATGAAACCAAGTTTGTTGGGTTCCTTGTGAACAGGCCTATCTAGTGGTACACATAAAAATATGAATTCGTATTAGTTAATTGTCTAAAATTCAGAGAAGAGAATCAGGAAATCATTTTTGTAAAAAGATCTATACAAGCAAAAATTCTGATTTTTGGCACACATATTCCTTGTGGGTTCACTGAACTGCTCACAAAACAGTTTCTTGAAATTCACCATATTTTAGGAGTAATTTCAGTTTCAAGTTTCGAATCAAGTCTTTTTTTATCATTTTATTCCTGCATATTTTGACACCCAATTTTGGGTATGTCACTGTGCATGGTAGTATCTTGCAAAACCAAAATATAAAATTAATTATATCTCTTCCAGAAACCTTTTATGAATTTTCGAAGAAGATTCTTTGTACACGCCTAAACAATGTTTAAATCGGAAACGTTGTATGTAAATTTTTGAGCACCTAAGTACCAAAATCACGTCAATCACCCTGCAAGCATGTTGCATTGTGCATAATAACATCATCATGACATATTTGTCAAGGAATTTCCATGAACCCTCTTTGACTTCGTGCATTTGATTGCATTCATGTAGGGAACGACGCTGGAACCGAGGACGTGGGGATTGAGGCCGAGGAGACCGGCGCCGACTTGAATTGCATATGATGATGTTTATATGCTGTTGTACTTCAATTAATTGTATTGCAACCATGTATTGCTTAGTGTAGGTGGCTAATATTTATATTAATGCAAGAACCCTTTTAATTTGGCTAAGATATGAAAATAAGGATCAATTATTAGTGTTGTTTTTGCAATTAAGTTTCAGCAACCTGGTCAAACCCCTGCATACTAGAGGTCGGTCTTAGAAGACCATTTTGACGGGTAAGACTTGCTGAGTATTAGTTGCTCAGGGTTTGTTGCTTAAATTTTTGCTGCAGGTATTCCTAATTGTAGTTTCTGCGATTGTTGTGGCAAAGTAGTGTGGGAGGGTGAGCCGCCCAAGGACTGGTCTATTGAGTGGGTTCCCTCCTCCCCCAGCCAGGAGCAAGGTGAGTGAGATCGTGTCTACGGACCGGACATGATTTCCTTGTAGATATGCATCGTCGTGTGTTTCGCTTCCGCTCGCTTTTATGTAATCGAATTTCGAACTCTTTTATGTAATATTAACCGAACTTCGAACTTTGTATCCTATGTTAATTATGGAACCAATGTAATAATCTAAACTTGTTGTAAAATTATTTTACTTATGCTTATGTGTGTGGTCATGTGCATACTTGCTTCGCCAAGTATCCCCCGATTATGATCCTGGTTAGCCAAACCCCTCATTAATTTGAGGTGGGGTGCTACAGCTGGCATCAGAGCTAAGTCGGGGTTTATACCACACTAATAAGCATTATTTTTGAAAACCGCGCTTACGGTGAGGTACGTATTAGTCGGCCCTATATAAGGATGTTAGTGGTTTAAGGTGGAAACTAGTGAGTCTTGCTTGAATAGGTTTGATTGTTTTTCTTTCTTTTCTGAAATGTCGGCGAGATGAAAAGGTAAGGATGATGTGAGGCATGGGTCATTGACCGTATGGCCGTTTTGTTGTTTTGATGGGAGGCATGGATCGTTGATCGCATGACGGTTTTGGTTGTTTTGCTGAGGCATGAGTCATTTGACTTCATGGCCGTTTTGTTGTTTGTGAATCTTCTACAGGTACTCTAACCACGTTAGAGGTCACACCATTTGCTAGTCTAACACGGTTGAGAGACGATTTTGTCACCGAGTCACGAATGCCGATATAATAGCACCCTTTTCTTTTGGTGTGGAACGAATAACCTAGGTTAATAAAAATGGTTGCATTGCATTTGCATATAACATGTTCATGAAATCTTAACTTTGAAAACTGTTCATGAACTTAAGATGCAAAGAAACCACTGGTTGTGTTCGTAATGGAACGATCGATCCAAATGAAATTGAAAACACTCAAATCAAACCAGTCCAATCTGCCGCGAGTAAAAAAAAATTTCAGTCAATTTCAACACGCCATAACTCCTCCTTTTTAAATCCGATTGTCGTGTTTAAGCACTCTATGGAAAGATCTCAGAATTCTCTACAAGCCTGTTGTATAAATGTTTCTGTGATTCGTCCCAGAACCTGACGAAATTCGGTGATTTATTCGTCGAGTTCAGTCTGTCCAGACGCAGGATTTCAGCAGACAAGGGTCAACTTGGAATAAGCATAACTCCTTCTATACTGATCTGATTGAGGTGAATGAGTACTTGTTGGAAAGCTCTTGAAGTTATCTACAACTTTCGTAACTACCAAATTTACTGTTTCTGCCTAGAAACATGCCAGTTTTTGTTTTAGTAAGCACTGCCAGATTTCGACAGATTGGGTTACTTGTGTGTTGCAAAACTTTGAAGTCCATGGTTTTGACTCAACAAATTATAATCGTTGGATGTATTATATGTTAATTTCTTAACATGTTTTACTGCTGGGCATTATGGTTTGACTTTTATCAAACTTGATTCCCCGCAGATGGCGTTCAACGAGATCCTGGCGGAGAACGCCGCTATGGCTGCGCGCATCGCCAAAGGGGGTTCCCCTACTGTGCTTTTATTGAAAGAAACATTCGCAAAATAGTTTTTATTGAAAGAAAAAGATGTCAAACTATACGAAGTTAGCAAAAAGGAAACGTCTCAAATCGCTGAGCCATTCAGCCTTGATGTGTTATAAGCTCGGATTAGTTCTATACATAATCAGCAGGAAAAGCTGGCCGAAGCTCTTGCTTCCACCGGGGAAAAGAGGACTCCACTCTCGAAAATGATAACATGTCAATGATTGCAGATCATCCATGTGTCTATGGTTGAAACCTCCGTATAGCAGTCATATTGGAACAGTCTTTCTGCTATTTGATCAATCTAAGCATGGGCAGCAAAAGATCCCTGACTATATGTGATTTGAGGCCATCCAGCAAAAGCTGTGAGAATGCACATCCCAATAACAGGTGCATCACTGTCTCTTCTGTAACATTTTGGCACAGAACAAAATTAACCAAGGGGACAGAGAACCTCTTCCTTCGAAACAAATTCTTTGTGTTTAACCTATCATTTGGCACAAGCCACACTAATACCTTTTCTCTTTTTTTTTTCCCTGACAGCAAGCTTTCCACGGCCATTTGAATGGCAAAGGAATATTGGCTTGACCAATAACGAGACTGCATACTTGCTTCGATGATTTTCTTCGCTTTCCCTCTGCCGGCCAATAGGAGACGCAACTAGGTGTGTCCACTACTGCTCTAAGGCATGTATGTACATGTATAGTGGCAAGTTAAATGGCCGACAATAATCAGATAGTAGTGACGCGAAGCGCTGAACTGAACAGTGCGGGTACATCAGGGAACCAAATACCAATTATCTCTCAAGAAAATATCTGATTAATGGCGACGTCCCCTTTGTGAGCCTAAACTCTTCCGAACCTCTCTATATAAGGCACAGGATGTGTACTCGCTTGCACATATAGTTCCCACGCACATCAACTCACCACAATAGAACATAAACGATGATAGGGCTGGATGCCTCCCAAGAGATGAGCCACGCGCCAAGACAGCCGAGCAAGTTCAAGAAGATCTGCGTGTTCTGTGGCAGCAGCCAAGGAAATAAGACAGCCTACCACTCCGCCGCCACTGACCTTGCCAAACAGCTGGTGCGTCATCTCAGTTTGTATATTGTTATTACCAGTTATTTTCGCTTAACACTCCATCTATTACTGTGTAGAACTAAGGTGGCACATATCGGCTTCTTATTTTGTACATGTGACACATGACTTTTAACACATGCACCTCTATGTAAAATATTTTATGCTATAAAGGGAGTGACATAAACGTGTCAATCTCATCACACATATGCTTCTAGGATTCATATATATGAAGAGCACACCCATTTTCTCATTAATATTTTTGTTCAGTCGAAATTTACCTTATATTTTTGAACTTAGTGTGTAGAATAAATTCCGCTTTCTTCATGAGACAAATTTAAGGTACTAAATTGTTACTCTTTTTTCTCACTAGTTCGTTCGGCATATGTATAGGTATTTATATGTTTGATCCTCGGTATCCAAATGTCATCCACCAAAAAACCAAAAAAGATCACACAATTACTTTTGTGAGAATACTTTAGTGTCTGTGACAGGAACGAGCTTTCTTGCAGGGAAGACAAACTATAACTTCAACAACATTGTCCTTTTAGATCCTAATACGATATGAAGGTTACTCGTAGATAACAAGGTTTTTAAGGGAGAATTTTTACAATAGGCCCAAATGGATGCACAGTTTCAATTTTCTCCATCCAATGGTCTAGATCTTCATCATGATACATGTTTGATCCACTAGTATCGTAGTATCATGATGAGATATTATGGTTATCATATAGGTATTCCTGAAAAATGATACCTGAATTAGAGACATATTACAGTATTACATATTTAAATATATATACATGGTCAGATTTTGTCCAGGATACCTTTTATCCGGCAGTATCATGGTCAACTGTAGGGAGCAAATACCCATTCATACCAGACACCAGCGCTAGTGAATCATGCAGGAGATGGTACCTGACTGGCCCTACGCTGACTCAATCATGAATGGATTACCTCTGTTCCTGCGCACTGCATATGCAGTCTATACGATTGGCTAGCTATGTCATTTGACACTTCTCTCGTGGGAGGGGAACGGCGTCTGTCTTCAGTAAGGCCCTCCTGCGTGCAGCGTGTAGCATTCCATCATGTACTGCCATGTTGTTGAGTGCAGCTGTTAATATCTTTCTCATCCTGCAATTTCTACATGGACTGTCCATTTTAGCAAAATTTCTGCATGCATTCCAATGAAAGCCATATATTTGGAATAATAAGGGGAATCACATTCACAGGCCGTTTGTAGAGAGATTAAGTAGTACAAATTAACATAAGAAGAGAAAATAAAGAAATATCATGATCATGAATAGAATCTACCGACTGACCAACATTTGAAATGTATGCAGGTATCTAGGGAAATTGACCTGGTGTATGGCGGACGCAGCATAGGGCTCATGGGGCTGGTCTCAGAAGCCGTCCATTGCAGTGGCGGGCACGTAATTGGGTACGGTGATTCGTACAACCATCAATCCCTCCTCTAATGATTGACTAATTATCGGTTACTAATTTTGTTTCCATCCGCATGTCTTTCATGCACACGGGAAAACTGCAGGGTCATTCCGAAGCCTCTCATGACTTGCGAGGTATGCATTTGGGCAAATAATATCGAGATAGTCAAATCGTGGACCATGTTGTGGACTGTTTTATATTTTTATTTTCTTTTCAAAAAAAAAAAAAAAAACTCAGTTAGTAGCTAACATTGATTGACGCCAGTGCATCTATTTTTTACGGTCCCCATGCGGCACTGAAAACAATGTTGTGTATGTACTGAAAGCAGCTGGTATCCATGGTGACATGTTTGTTCTCAGGCGGGCAGAGAGACTTTCGGGGAGGTGATGCTTGTTGCAGATATGCACCAAAGGAAAGAAGAAATGGCGAGGCAATCTGACGCATTCATAGCCCTCCCAGGTGAGTGGTAGCAGGTGGTAGCAATGGCGTAATAAGAGCTTGTTTGATCAGACGATGGGCAGGCAGCATGTGGCCCCAAGTGTCCGAAATACAATGGGATGTACAAGGTAGCTCTGGGTAGGCTCGAACCAGGCAGACCCTAAATCACACGTGTTTTCCAACAATATCCTAGAAACTTCCCAGTTGGATCAACAAAAGATGCCATTGTTACGTGTATAATAGTTCTTCTGAGTTCTAACTCAAAAAGTATAAGTCGTTTATAATTAATGGCAAAAGTATTAATTGCAAGTCTGTGCCAAATCTCAGATAACTAGGCACCATTTGGATATGTATGCGAAAGATGCTAGTATTGACACATAATAGTCGTCCTGATTCATTATATGTCATTTTGGACATTGACAAAGCTTCTGATATAATGCTTAGAGTATTTGCTTTTTAACCAAAGGGTTCGACCAAGACATACTCATATCTGAAACATGAAGGAATACACACTGTTATTACTTTTGTGCACTACAAAGAAACTAATCTAGTGGTTGACTGTTTAAAATTTCTTTTATAATCTCACTCTAACTGCATAATATTTTTTCCTTCATAGTAACTTTCTACTTGGAGTGAGCCTTTGCCGAAAAGTAGAGCTGCCCAAAATTTATTTTCGTGACGTTGTAGTTTTGTTGCATTTTATAAATATATTGAAGTATACAATAAAAGTAGTACTTAAAATTGTGTTCTTTGGACTTCATATGGCGATGTCAAAAACAAAAAAAATTACTTCTGACCAGTGGAGAGAACTAATATGAGTAATCTAAAATACAGGAGGCTATGGAACCTTAGGAGGGCTCCTTGAAATCATCAGATGGGCACAGTTAGGTATCCATCATAAGCCGGTAAGCTAACCTCCACACTAAGATTTTAGAATGGTCTCTGGACATGGTACCTCAATATGGATTATATGTTCTCCCAGATTTCTCCACATATGTTTTTCTAATATAAGGCATCTTTCATCAGGTTGGCTTGCTGAATGTTGATGGGTACTACAACTCCCTGCTTACATTCATTGACCAGGCTGTCGCGGAAGGCTTCATCAGTCTTAGTGCTCGCCGAATCATAATGTCGGCTCCCACAGCTCATGAGCTCCTGGATAACCTTGAGGTACATAGTAGATCAGATCAAATCATAAATCATGCCTGGTTTGCGTATACATATGAGTGGAGACCATCAACACGTGTGTGACACTCTATATTTATCATGTCTGTGCAGGAGTATGTTCCTTACTACGATAGAATCTCCTCCAATCTGAAATGGGAGATAAGGGTTAAACAGGACGAGGGTGATGATCCTAGAAGTGCCACGGTCATCGATGATACCCCAGGCAGGTTGTTGGGATACCAGAAGAGGATCATGGAGAACGAAGGGTCAAGCGCGTGAGGACCCCAACCGTCAATGGTCCCTAGTACTAGTTTCCAAATATGCTATGTTGTACTAATTTGTACTAGATGGGTTGAACTAAGCCTCATATTAAAAATCCGGAGTGAGTGATCTAGAGAGATATGCAGCACTGAGTGGAGTTCCCGTTGTTAGTTTGAAATAAAAAATCTAGACTCTGTTTGCTTTGAAGTTCTATTGTAAGAGAAGAAGAATGGTCAATCTTGGTGGCTGGAAACGAAACCATGGACTTCCCGAACTGGACGTCACTAGAGCAGCACGTACTCTGTCTGGTTTGCTGCTGTGGCCTGCCAGAGCTGGGGCTGTACTAGTGCAAGCAAATACTACCACCAGCGAGATCATTCATTTTCACGGACGCAACGACAACGAAGACTGCATGGCCTGTTCAGTGACGACATTACCTGTTCAGTGACGACATTTAGTTTCGGACAGGCTACTATTAAAATATTAGTTAAAAAAGGATTAAAAAATAAAAAAAACTCGCCATGCAATTGCAGCTGTGACATCGATGTCCTGCTGTGTACGTGCGCGCGCATATCTAGGTGACGGTCAGTGATGTTTATTACCGGCGCATCGTGTCGTGTGCAGGCAGATGCTCAGCCTTTGCAAGGTTGCAGCAACCATTGGTGTCAGTTATTGACTTGGTAAGGACGTGTACTAACCTTCAAAAAAATCAGTACGTTAACACACATTTGCTAGTTTGCTGGTAGCTAATTGTAAGTATAGTACCGACAAGGACGAGGCCGGGATGTAATTTAATTCATTTACCATGGAGAAAAACCGGAAAATCCAAGCATAAATGCAGCACCATGTATCCACACAACATGGGTGTACGTACTGGCTCCAACAGTACTCCCTCAGCACACAAAAATACTTTAACAGCCTGGATCTCGCTTTTTCCTAGAAGACCGGATATATCTGGATCCCCTACCTTCGCAGGGTGAAGTCACGGGTGTGCAATCGGCGTTGCATCTGGCGGTGCTTCTATTTCCTCCCTCATCTGTCATCTCGATCTACTCTCTCCATGCTGCTGTGCCTGGGCAGAATTATTTTATCTACCTCTATGCTCGTTGACCACGGCAAGTGGACGCCGGTGTGGCAAGAGGACTTCCTCAGACCCAAAAGCTGGCCAGTATTTGATGAGTAATACTAGTTAGTATTGTTAGGTGTGGTTATGGAATTATAGCTTTTTTTTGTTAATATACAGTTAATACCCCCGAGGGTAATCAGCTCTTCAAAACAGGCGTGATGGTGCGCACGAAGGCGTCGGAGGGGGAAGAGAGGATGCAGCGGTGGTCGATCACGTTGGCATGGTGCAACCCTAGCCACCGTCGCCCCTTCCGTGGGGTCGAGCCGGACCAAAGAACTCCAGTGGCCTTTGCGTGAGGACTTCGATCAAACACTCCAAAGTGATCGTCTTCATCTGGCCATGGTGTTGATCCAGTCCAAACATACTTGAGTGTTCCTCTTGTCGTAAATAGCGAAGCTGATAATGGGGGGAAAAACCTAAGCAGCTGACCAGCAGCTTATCAACTAGAAGCTGCAAGATGGTCCAGCCCGAACTAGCCCACTAACTTATCAAGCTCAAAAAGATGTGTCTGTTAGAGTTTGTTTAGATTCTAGTTTATCTGTAGTATACGGCTGTAACAGATAGATTAGGCCAATGTAAACCTTGGTGTGCAAGTCGCGTCAGGTTGTTGTAATCTTGTTGTAATCCGCTGCCATGGTACTGGCCTATATAACATGCAGGCGTGCCAAGGTAAACGGTATCGCTTAATCCATCTTCACATGGTAATCAGAGCCTACCTCCAAACACATCTACAATCTTGACCTCCTCCTCCGCCGTTCCCGGCCCCAACCCTGCCTTCCAACGTCCCATCCATGAGATGCTCACCGTGACAATTTTGTCATCTGGAAGGCGCAGGTTCTTCCTGCTGTTCGTGGTGCCCAGCTGATGGGCATGCTCGAAGGGGTGGTCCCGGTCCCACCAAGGAGATCAAGGAGACAACCGCCGACAAGAAGGAAGTCATTGTACCCAATCCTGAGTATGCGACCTGGCTCGCACAGGACCAAGATCTAGCTAGGTACCTCCTCTCGTCCATGACGAGGGAGGTGTTGATCCAGGTTGCTGATCTTGCAACCTCGGCTCAGATCTGGGCGAGGTTCACTGAGATGTTCTCGTCCCAGTCAAGATCCAAGATTGTTCATCTTCGCCAGAAGCTTGCCCCCACCCGCAAGCTCGACTCCACCTGCGCCAACTACTTTGCCAAGATGAAGGCCTACGCCGACGACATGACGGTTGCCGGCAAGAACGTGGACGACGAGGATCTGATGGCCTACATCCTTGCCGGCCTCGACTCCGAGTACAACCCGTTCGTGGAGAACATCTACGGCAGGACCACTCCGGTCACCCTCGCCGACTTCTACTGGCAGCTCCTCACCACCGAAGCACGACTTGAGGCACAGAAGACGGAGCAGCAGTACATGGCGGCCAATGTCGCAGCGCGCGGCCGCGGCAAAGGTGGCCGCTTTGGAGGATGTTACGGCGGTGGCCGTGGAGATGTTGGACGCAGCGCACCCAAGGGTGGTTGCGGCCCCGGCAACAATGGAGGCAAGATCGCCTGCCAGCTGTGTGGCAGGACTGGCCACCATGTCCTAAAGTGCTACAAGCGCTTCGACAGAAACTACAATGGTGAGGAATGCGTGGCGGCGGCTGCAGCGACGGGGTACGCCTACGATCCGCTGTGGTACACCGATTCAGGAGCCACGGACCACATTACCGGTGAGCTGGATAAGCACACCACCAAGCAGCGCTATGATGGCCAGGAGCAAGTTCACACTGCCAATGGTGCAGGTATGGCGATTAGCCATATTGTTCGTACTACCTACCATACATCTTAACGTGATATACTCCTTGATAACATTCTCTATGTTCCAAATGCTTCTAAAAACCTTGTTTCTGTCCATCGGCTTACTTCAGATAATGACGCTTTTTGTGAATTTCATCCTGATTTCTTTGCTCTTAAGGACCGAGCCACGAGACGAACCCTGCTGCGCGGCAGGAGTAAAGGCGGCATGTACCCTCTTCCCCAATCCGAGATGATAGCGTAGTTGAAGCAAGCTTTCGTTGCCACCAAACCCTCCTCGGTGCGATGGCATTGGCGCTTGGGACACCCTTCCTTAGAGATTGTTAGGAGAGTCATTCAGAATAATTCGTTGCCTTGTTCGAGTGAATCAAGTTCAGAGTCCGTGTGTGATGCCTGTATGCAGGCTAAGAGTCATCAGCTTCCGTTTCCTAGATCGTCTAGCGTGTCAAAATTTCCTCTTTAATTAATCTTCTCGGATGTATGGGGGCCGGCGCCAACTTCTGTTGGTCGCCATGATTATTATGTGCTTTATCGATGATTATAGCAAGGTAATTTGGATCTATATGCTTAAACACAAATCTGAAGTTTTCCAATACTTCCACCAATTTCAGCAGCTTGTTGAACATCGATTTGGTAGGAAGATTATATCCATTCAAACAGATTGGGGTGGCGAGTACCAGAAATTACATTCTTTTTTTAATCGTGTTGGTATTACTCACCTTGTTTCCTGTCCCCATACTCACCAGCAAAATGGCGCCGCCGAACGGAAGCATCGGCATATTGTTGAAGTCGGACTCTCTCTGGTTGCTCAAGCTTCTATGCCATTGAAATTCTGGGATGAGGCTTTTGCCACTGCCGCATACCTCATTAATCGATTGCCATCCAAAGTCATTGACTACTCCACTCCCCTTGAACAAATTTCTGGTACCAAACCTGATTACTCTTCTCTTCGTGTTTTCGGTTGTGCGTGTTGGCCGAATTTACGTCCCTACAATGCACGAAAGTTAGAGTTTTGTCTAAACAGTGCGCTTTTTTTGGTTATAGTGGCATGCACAAAGGGTACAAATGCTTAGATATCTCTACAGGCGCCGTGTGTATATCTCGCGAGATGTTGTCTTCGACGAATCCGTGTTTCCTTTTGCCTCCCTTCACCCTAATGCCGATGCTCGTCTTAAAGCCAAAATCTCTCTCCTTCATCCAACATTGCGTAATTCTTTCCATGGTGGTAGTACTGATCAACTGACTAACCCTACTGATCACCTTGGTGAGCTACCTGATGTGCAGGATGATGGACTTGGCGTTGGTGAAAATTTGGGACCAGATCCGGCGTCACATGGCCCTGACTTGGGTTCAGGCGGTGCGCTGCATCCTGCGCCACACGTACCCGCAGAAGATCCGGGCTCATCTCGCGAGGCTGATCCGGCGCCAGGAGATCCTCCTCGTACCCCACCTGCCGTGCTGACAGTATCTGCCATGGATCTGTTGCTGGTCGGCGGCCTCTCCCAGGCTGATCCCGCAGCCTCCGCTCCGCGCTCGCCAGGTGGCGGCTCCTCCTCGGCTGCGCCTCCACGCGGTTCGCTGCCCCCGCCAGGTGTTGTGCCAGCCACTACGGCGACGCCATGTGTCCCGACCGGTTCGCTCGGATCGTCTGCGGGCGGGGGATCCATGGATCAGGCTGTCGCCACTGTGAATCAAGTGCCACCAGAACCTGTTTCAGCGTCTTTTTCACCGGTTCCTTCTACATCACAACCACGCACCCAACTTCAGAAGGGCATCGCTCAGAAGAAAGTTCGCACTGATGGTACAGTGCCGTGGGGGAATCTTTGTCAAACTGGTGAACCGACCACTGCATTACTAAAGAATGGCACTTGGCGACTTGTCCCTGCTCCTCGTGGGGTGAATCTGATTGACTGCAAATGGGTTTACAAAGTGAAAAGGAAGGCTGATGTCACCATTGATCAATACAAAGCATGACTTGTTGCGAAAGGTTTCAAGCAATGGTATGGGATTGATTATGAAGACACGTTTAGTCCAGTGGTTAAATCTGCAACAATTCGTCTTGTTCTCTCTCTTGGGGTTTCTAGAGGATGGTACCTTTGACAATTAGATGTGCAAAATGCGTTTCTTCATGGTGTTTTGGAGGAAGATGTTTATATGAAGCAACCTCCTGGTTATGAAGATGAACAAAAGCCAGGATTTGTGTGCAAGCTTGATGAGGCCCTTTATGGATTGAAGTAGGCTCCCAGAGCATGGTATTGATGCTTGAGTGAAAAGTTGATTAAGCTTGGTTTCTCGTCGTCTAAGGCTGACACATCTTTGTTCTTCGACTCCAAGCATGGTGTTACCATATTTCTCCTTGTGTATGTGGATGACATCATTGTGGTTAGTTCGTTAGGAGCTGCTGTCGAAGCCTTGTTGAAAGACTTGTGAGCTGAATTTGCTTTAAAAGATCTTGGTGATTTGCATTACTTCTTGGGTATTGAAGTTAAAAAAACTCAAGATGGTATATTGCTTTCTCAAGAGAAGTATGCCTTGGACATCCTGCATTGGGTCAATATGAAAAGTTGCAAACCGGTGTCCACTCCTCTCTCGGTTTCAGAGAAGTTGTCTGTTCATGAAGGAGATCCACTAGGACAAGAAGATGCAACTCGATACCGGAGTATAGTAGGTGCATTGCAATATCTTACATTGACTAGACCGGACATTTCATTCTCCGTCAACAAAGTGTGCCAATTTTTGCATGCGCCAACCACTTTGCATTTCTCGGCAGTCAAGAGAATACTTAGGTTTGTGCGAGGGACATTGAAACTTGGTTTACAAATTCGACGGTCCAAGTAAATTCTAGTCAGTGGATTCTCGGACGCGGATTGGGCTGGATGCCCTGATGATAGGCGTTCTACTGGAGGCTTTGCCATCTTTCTTGGACCGAACTTGATTTCTTGGAGTGCTCGAAAACAAGCCACTGTCTCTCGTTCGAGTACTGAAGCTGAATATAAATCCTTAGCTAATGCGACGGCCGAGATGATATGGATTAAAAGTGTTCTTCATGAATTGGGTGTGCCGCAACCGAGAGCAGCGTGTCTATGGTGTGACAATCTCGGTGCAACGTACCTTACTGCCAATCTGGTGTTCCATGCTAGGATGAAGCATGTTGAAATCGATTTTCACTTCGTCAGAGAACGAGTTGCAGCCAAACTGTTGGAGATACATTTTATTCCAACTGAAGACCAACTAGCAGATGGTTTTACCAAACCCCTCTCAACACGGTTACTAGAATCCCTAAGGTCAATAATCTCTCACTTAATCGAACAATCTTAATCTTAAACTTAGTCTTATGTTCGCATTATGTTCACACTCCATACTATAACAGAAACCCTGCGAATGCGTCATCGGTAGACATTACAGACATACCAAGACACATTAACCACAGTACCTTGATAGAACGCTTATTAATTTATTTTGGAGTTTATTTATTCGGCCTCATCCAGAATCATATTTCAGGTTAATCATCAAATCCATACTAATTTCGTGAAAAAAAAGGATAAGATATAAAACCCTCAATTAGTCATGTTGCAAGCTATTTACTTAAAGCATTAAAAAATGACTTGATCATGAGACCCTTCTTTCATAACATAACAATATAGTTGTTAATGGGCTTAACACCATCAACTATATGTCATTACTTGAAGGAATACTGTAATAAAATACAGTAATATTAACAATCAATGTAGACTTTAATAATAATAATAACGGAACATATCTTATATCCATGTCTGAAATAAAACATGCCATACAAAATCAGCATTAATAATACTAACATTGTTTTAGACCTTTCTACAGAATCGCTCATCTCTGTAAGAGTGAAGGACATAATACTTAATTGTGCACAATTACACTTTTACGAAACTTGTCTGAATATTACTTAAATAAATAAACATGTTATTTGGTGCTTTAATCTCTAAACACCTTTTCCAGTGGACCTCCCCTGGACTATGAATAATCACATTTTGTCAAGCATTCCGGCTTGTCATGCTAAGTCAATGACTTATAGATCTTAGCATATAGCTTCCATCTCAAGCTTTAGGAACGTCTTCCTATTTATCTTATTCTTAACCTTATTCTTATGATAGAAATTTGCTATATCACGCAAAACCAACAGGCATAACTGTGAATGCATTCACACATTGTCACTTCAGAGCTTATCTCAATCTCTTATTCTTAAGTGACGATCCCAATACTCACTTTGGTCCCATCTAAGTGTCATACTCCCCCAGAACTTAGGAAAGCTTCACCAGATGTATCTTTTGATATGATGAAAACATTTCTCCTTTCTTGGAATGCATGCTTATTTCTTTCAACTTATTGAGAAAATAATCACCTTAGAGTATCATGATCTTAATTAATCCACCTTAACTTTTACTATACAAACTTTTGGTGAGTTATGAATTTAGCATCAAAGTTTATATTGGAATCACTTGCTCAGAAAATGTAGTCCCATTATAGTCTACTACTTTGACTCCATCAGAAAATTGCTATGAGATGAACTATGCTTATGTTCAAAATTCACAGACTCTTTTATAGCCTCTTTGTCTTAATCTTAGGAATAATCGAGGCTTTTACTTTTGTGCCCAAAACACTTAACTTATCATTAAACATTATATGTCCATGTTATTGTAGTACAACTAATGTAGACCCTCAACAGAGTTAGGAAAAGAATGGAGAAATACTTATGGCACGATATGTATATATGAGAAAATCATATATGTATGTATTTATATACATCTCATCTTAAATCATCAGTATAGAGAAAACTTATCCTATATTTCAATAAGATTTTTCTTCGCTAGCATTTCCTTTCATTGAACTCCTAATAATCGAAATATTAAATGTGTCGGCTCATAAAGTTATCTAAAATAATTTACAATGATAGCTCTTTAACTCATCTTGGCCTGACATTTATTATACCACTGATCAGCTTCTTTTGCCAACCTAGGACACACCAGCGGTGGCTAGATAATGAACTAGAATAGCAAAGCTATGATTAAATGTCCACAAAACAGCGGTGGCCAGTGTCATGAACACAATTATACTTCAATCATCTCTGATTCCATTATACCAACCCACAACAGCGGTGGCCAAAAATGGATGGCACAACAGGACCTGTGAGAATTATCCCGTACCCAGCGGTGGCCAGAATATAGAATAAAAATAACACTTATTTGAGACAATTGGTCTGTGTGGAGTATGAACTCCCATCACAATGGTAATTTAATAATCATGTCTTGCATGATAAATGTACTCTTGAACTTATTCTTAATTTAAGCAATAAGATGTAGCGAGTATATTGTGCTTAAAACTTATACTATGCTTAAAACCTTATACTTAATTATGTCCTTGAAACTTATGTACAGTGAAAATATCATGGAGAAAATTATTTAGATATTTCTAAGATCAATTCTTAACTAACAAGAGCAAATCTTGATTGGCATTATTAAACTAATGAGACATGCCATTCTCTCCCCGAATTTGTGGTGTAAACGTGAGTGTGCCACATATTCGACAAGGTCTCATCATATATTTATTTCATCTAATTCTCACACATTTAAGAGATTCATTATAACTTAAAACTTGATGATATGAGAGATAATTTCATAACATAGAGAAAGATATACTCATCAAACAATGATATATTGAAAACAAAAGTTTCACTAAAGTACATTGAATGTCATCAAGCTGAATATTGAATCCACTAACTAATACGAAATAAAGTTCTTAAGAATAGAACTTCAACTTATTTCCATCGACTAATTCTAAGAATCACTCCCCCGATTTCATGGATTCACTAATGCAATGTGCTACGTATGAATCGGAGATATCCATTCCAAAAGACTTAAGCTCATAAGCAATGTCACACATCCTGCATATGTGCTTTGCTAATCCACTGTGTCCATCATAGCGCGAGGTGGTAAGTCTTTTGATGAGGAAACTTGTGCAGACCTTTTTATGACTTAACTCAATGAAATAGAAGAACTCACTAGCAATCGTGTCCTCATTTTCATCAAATGCTCCCCTTATGCCATATGACATCGAATGCTTGATGATTCTTTTGGCAAACTTATTATCCTTTTCCCATATCTCTAACTTGAAGTGATACTCATACATCTTCTCATCATAATCCTCAATGCCAGAAGTGGGAGGAAATGGCTGGACCTTATGAAGCACATAATCAAGCTCCAAAAACTTGAGAATGTCTTGCACCTTCTCTTTCCATAAAGAAAATCAATGCCATTGAGGGGCTTAATGGTCTTCATGTGGCTCTCTGCTGAAAATGATAAAACCAAGTAATGATACTTAGTAAATATCTTAATGTGCTAATAAATAGTGCAAATACCTATAGCAGCAATAATGCAAATAATGCCTTATTTAATCTTATGTAATCTTAGAGCACCCATAATAAATGCAACTTGTGCATTTCTTAGTAATCTTAAGGCAAGATGGATGGTGATTGAAAACTTAGAGGAATAGTGTCTTAAATGTGAAACTAAAAATAGTACAATAAAATGCACTAAATAATCATGAAAATAACCCTACGGTGGTCTGATTATAATCATGAAAAAATAAGTAACAACTTGCATCACCGATGGGGAAAACAAGCGGAACTTATTGAAACTTATAATTAAAAGCATAAAACTTACTTATAAATTCGACCCTATTATAGGCAGAAAACTTATTCTAAAATTAACTTAATTTGCACCGAAATTATTACAACTTAATGGATCACAACTTAATATTCTCTGCGGAATTAATTGAATAAATAATATATTCAAAAAATGACACTAAAAAGTCATATATACTCAAAATAAAGACTTAAACATGGTGGAAAAAGATCATCTAAAATTTGAGCATTAATTAAATGAAATGATTCTTAACCATGTTAAGATCGCAGAGAAGAAACTCTTCTTTACTCCTTATTATTTTCGTTGTGAGTTCACCGTGCGTCGCAAGTAAATTTTTTTTGTGCCGACATGTGGGGCCCACACGTCGTCATTGCTCCACCGTCTTCCCCAACAATCCCGCCGCGCACGCCCGCATGCCCGGCTCCCCTCCCCTTCCCTCCCCAGCCCTAGCCGCCGTCGAGGCCACCCACCGCCACCGCGGCAAGATGAGCGCCGTTCTCTGCCTCCAAGCGGCAGCGATAGACCGCTTCCTCTCCCCATCCTCTGCGTCGTTCTCAGATCCATGCCAAGTCCCCGCCAGCCGCCGCCGCCGCGGCGCCGCAAACAAGCCCCGACGACGCGCTCGCTGTGCACTACGCCGTCCAGCACTGGTGACGTCTTCAAGGTGCTGCTCGAGCTCGGCACCGCCGACGTCAGCTCCTGCACGGGGACAACAGGGAAGACTCCGCTGCACATGGCGGTGGAGATGGTATCCCCCGACATGGTGTCCGTGCTCCTGGACTACCACGCCGACCCCAACGCTAGGACGCTCGACGGCGTCACCCCGCTCCATGTGCTCCGCGGCCTCACCTCCGAGTTGCTCTTCCAGGGCGTCGTGTCGGGGCTCACGCACATCGATCCCAACAAGCTCAGGATGTGCCTCGAGCTCGTGCAGTCCGTGGTCATGGTCACCACGCACGACGTGGGCGCAGCTGCCGCCGCCGGCGCTAATTTCCCGATGGCTTCCCATAAGTAATTCTTATCTGTTGGTGTTTTCACATGTCTTTATGCAGTGCAGCCTTTTGTGTTTGTTGTACCATTTGTAGGATAGGAAAGCGGGGTGCAAGCTCATGTGAGGCAATCGGGATTGGCGTGCATTTGATCGGCAAAGATGAATCTAAAGAGTGATATTGTTGAGAATACTATTTGCTCTAATTTTTCTGTACATTTTGCAGATTACAAACATTGGAAATATTTCAGTTCGTGAAATTGTATTGAGATGTCAGGAATTACTCAGGTTACGTCTTTTTTGTCCAGCTCCTTGAACCTCTAGCAATTCAATATCGACTGTTTGAAAAATTAATAAGATGCTCATGTTTTTGTATTTATAATCGGCACAGGTGTCTCGTGCTGCTTGCAACTTGGAGTACTATTAAAATCCCTAATAGCTAGGTATTGTTGGAATGAACTGAAATGACAAATATGCTATTTCTGAAATTATACATTGGTGCCTAATCCCCTTGGCTGTGATATATGTAGGTTCACTGTCAGCCTGGATTTAGCTTGACTCTTGCATGACCAGGTATTGCATTGCCCCCCAGCATACTCTCGATTTAGCTCAGCTATGCTAAAAGTAGATTTTAGATAACACTTTGAACCATTAGCAAAAGACACATGCATGAGTAAAGATCATTAGCAGTTGTACCACGTCAGTATGAATTGTATGTTTTTTCTCTATACTTTGGTTGATTGCCCCTCCCGTAAATTTTACAGTCACTCCTATACCTGATAGTTTTGCTTTAATAATTTGGTTTTCTTCTATGACACAAGTTTCATCAATTATGGCTGAAACACGTGGGTTGTGTAGTCACTAGAATACATGTGCTTGTGTTGATTAACACCCTTATTTAAGGAGGGGGGAGGCATCTTTGTTTATCCATATGCATGTCTCAAACTCTTATTTTTATTTTCCAATGATGTTTATGCAGTTCCTACATGACCAAGCTACAATATATGAATTAAACTCTAGGATGCGTGCGATTCGAAATCATCTGCTTTTATATCTATTCATGTGCCTTGCTTCTTTTAACTCTTTTGCCTCTGAGGATCCTGATTTGTATTCAAGTGCTGAAATGATAATATTATGTTTATATACTATTTTAGTAATAGAATGGAAATTAGTTTCTTCTCTTTGGTGGCTATTGCTGGAGCTTATGTGTTGTGTGTTTTCCTATTAGTAAAAGGATACAATTTTGCTCCGTTTGCTTCGATCTATTTTGCTTGCCCTGACCAATTTGTATGGTGCTGGTTTGGGTGCAGTCGGAGGAGGAGGTTGCACTCGAGGAGAAGCTCCATCTCTACCTATTTCCACGCAGGACTCAGGACCTGGGAGTGTGGAAGCTCGCCCTCAAGAACGTAATCTCCTGCTTGTTTGTCGTAAATTTAAGTGCATGTGTTTTTGTTGCTTCTGCTCTCATGTGTGAAATGGCGATATTTGATTTATTACTGTGGATGAATTCATTTATGTTGTCGCTGAGGATGAACATTATGATGCTTAAAAATAATGCAACAAATGTCCTGTTACCTTTCTGACAAAACCTTCTATTAGTTTCATGCTTTGCCCTTTTTTGGAATGAAATGTTAGTTTAGTGTCAATGATCGTTAAGTGGCATTAGTTTTAGTTCAAGAACAGATACTTTGTTGCGAGTGTTCTATGTGGCTTTGCACCGTATTTGTTGTCTGGTGATTTCTTAATCTTGCATTACAGCACCAATTACTTTTTATTTATTTCTAGCCCAATATTTTGAGTCAAAAAACAAGCTCAGTATTGGTTTGGTTAATTTGGTCTGTGATGTTGCTTACCATAGTATTGGTTGCTGCAGGTGCCCTACCCGCTGTACCGACCAAAAAAGAACAAGCTGGTGCCGTGTGAATCAGTTGTGTGCATCCCTCCATGGTGGCCTCAACGGGAAGCACAATTGTGACTCAGCGCAGCAGCAGTGGGACTATCAAATTAGGTACACCGATCAGGGGTCATCCATATTGATTACTGAGGCCATGGTCACATCCTGCATGTAGCCCATCAAATAGATTACTCTATTGCAATTAGTGAAAAGGGTTGTTACATAGTTGTACTTCTGTAGTTATGCTTTTGGTGACGATCAATGAGGCCACTTCTTAATTGGTTTCCAGAAATAAATTTGATCAACTGCATGTGTTCTGTCGAGTTAGTGATTTAGTGATTTGTCAAGTGAAATAGTTGGACTATCAACATATAGTTTCTTTTTTAAAAAAATGCTGAAAAAAGAGTTCCACAACCTGTCTGCCACCATACTCTTGATTTGCCCTCATGTGTCCTAAATGTGTTATGTGTTGAGTATTTAGCTCATAGAACTTTGGTTTGAGTTCTTAGTCCTAAATCGTCAATGTTGTATGCATTATTGTGGAATGTCGAAAGGAACATCTTAAACAGAGTTACAGAGATTGAAGAACTTACATGGAACAATTGGGGCAATGCTATGTAATTTCAAAGTATTTTGAATATTATATATAGAGTTCTTAGTCATAAAGTTTCAAACAAATATAATGAGGGTGTAATTTTCTTTTAATAAGTCTATCAAAACAATATCAAATGAAATTTTTTAGCTAGCCCGTGGCAACGCACGGGCACTTTTGCTAGTAAACTTCAAATTTTTCCTATTTACATAAATTAACTAAGAACTCATAATTCTGTGAAAACAGAGGAATTAATGAAACTTATGAAAAAAAATGTACCTTGTCATATTAAAATTCACAAAATTGTAGCTGGACTTAATAGCTAAATTAATCTTAAACTTATGCCTTAAATTATTATGCTCATGAAAGCTAATAAAACTTAATATTGGATGAGCATATATTCTCAAGATGACAGCGGAAGCTCAAAATTAGCAAATGAAATATTGCTACTAAATATTCTTGAGAATTTAGCTTGATTAATTTCACAACTAATAGTTGAAAAAAATGTGCCAAAATAAACTTAGAAAATTATGAGGAATTTCATGGGAAAAATGTTATGGCAGCAAAAAACTTAATTATTATACTTAATAATTCGCAGCAACATTAAAAACTAATAATTTATTCTTAAGCAAATCAAAAAGCAATTCTTAACTTAATTTATTTCCGTAAATGATAAAACAAAAATAGATTTTGGCCTGAACTGAAAAAAAGGCGCCCCGGCTAAATTTTCGTGCAGCCCAGCCCAGCGAGCCCGCGTCGAGCCGCACAAATTTTGATGCAGCGCGTCGCGCAAAACGTGACGCGATGCGGGCCGGTCAAGGCCGCCGGGCTAAAAGCCCAAAAACTCACGAGCAGGCTGCCGATTCGGCCCAGCGCGCGGGCGTGCACATCGCGTAAGCGGCCCAACCCAATGGCCAGAGCAAGGCCGGGGCACGGCGAGCCGTCGGATGAAGAGGGAGGAGGATCGAATGGCAGAAACCACGCCGGGCCGGAACAAAACCGGCGAAACCCTAGCCTCCCCCTCACTCCCACACTTTCTCCTCTCTCATCTCACTCTCTCCGGCCCGAAAGCGAGCGCGAGTGATGGCGCATCGACGCCGGCTGGCTGCCGCGGCGCCACGGGAAGTGGCTCGCCGGCGCGCGCGTACGAGAGATCGCGCGTGGCTCCGTCGAGCCTTTCCACCGTGGTGCTCTAAAGGGCAGGGCCCGTCGCACACAAGTCTGAGGCGGCGACAAAGACGACCCGCAGGCGGTGACCCCAAGGCGGACGGACGACGACGGCAAAACGGCGAGATGCCGTGCGCGTGCCGGTGGCGCGCGGCGCACTGATGCCGCGCGGCCGGAGCTGATGCCGGCGAGGCGCGCGCATGGCTGCATCCGATGCCGTGCGGGCCTCGTCGGCTTACCGGGGAGAGAATGTCCGTACGTGAGAGCTTCACCACGACGGAGCGAGGATTTGAGGTAAACCTCATCTTAAAAACTCAATCTTAGATATGAACTAGGGTTAGGGTTAGCGGTTCATGGTTATGTGTGCGTGTGTGAAGAACTAGAACAGAGAACTAGTAGATCAAACCCTAACTTAGCTGCTTAATCAGGTGTGGCACGGCATGCTTAATAGATCAAAAATCGAAACCCTAATGGCTTAATTAACCGTAAAACTTGAACATTAGCTTAAAACTAATAAAGACCTGACTGATCTTAGGCATCTAAAACATGATGATCTTACTGCACAAATTAAAAAGATGACTAAAACTGAACAATTTGCTTACTGATCGAAGGAACTTAACTGAAACTTGACTAAAACTTAACTGAACTTCTCTGATTGCTTAACTAGATCATTAAAAACATGACTAATTCATAACATGATTGCATCTAGACATTAAAACTTGAACTGTTCGGAATAAAACTTAACTAACAGCATGTCTAGATGATCAAGACTTACTGAAAACTGGACTAAAAACTTAGCTGAACATAGTAAACATCTCTGATCACGCACCAGATCATCTAAAAACTAACTTAAACATGATCGATCTAGTGCTAATCGAGACTTAACACCTCACTAGGGAATCTAATCGACTAGATTAGACGTCTGATACCAATTGTTAGATCTAACTTAATAAATCAACTAATCTTATGGCAAGATCAAACTAGTCAAGAATTAGATCACACCTAGGAACATTAATTTAGTACTGAATTGACTTACCCGTCATGATCACCTCTTCAGCAAGGGGTTGATGAACGGCTGCAAGTTGATGTAGAATCAAGGGCACCGCACTTCCAGGCCTTCCAGCACCTTATGGATTGGTAGATTAGGGTTAGGGTTAACCCTTAGGCTCAATTTCGTGAATAACACTCGGATTAGGGTAAACAGGGAGTTTCCTTTAGGTTCTATAGTGTTGTAGGCATGGGACCGGGCCCAATTAGTGGGCTGAGTTTGCCTCCCGATCAAGGCAACTTAACAGGGGCGTAATTAGACATGGACTGGGCCTTTCGGTCCAATTAGATGTCCTGACCGAGGTCAACTAATTCCAACATAATGCACTACAAGCTTGCACTGAAAAAAATACAACCGCTTTTGGGCGTTCAACTGTCTCCTCAACAGTCAGGCCCACCCCACCCAACCTACAACCTCTTAGAACCCAGTGTACTTCTGATTTGATGAAAACATATGAACTATCGTACAATCTGATAAGGGACGCACAAAAAGAAATAAGCTACTCCAAGTTTTTAGCTAGACATCTAACAAGAAGACAATTTGATCTCGAAAGCGCAAGAGAACTGAGCGTCATTTCATTAAGAAACAGAACAAGTACACCATAATGCAACATGTGAAACAAGAAGACATAGCACAAGTGATGTCTATATTAAGAACGTCAAATGATTAACTGACATTGTCTGAATCTGAAAATCAACCCAGGATAACCTGCCACTAGCACCATACTCACTTTCGTCGACCTCTGCTCTGCCCCAGGACGCCGACCTCGCCATCCCCTTCGTCACCACCGAGCTCCCTTGTTCCACGCACACCAGGTGTTCGATGTTTGGTCGTGGCGAGTACAGCTGCCTTACTTCATCCATGACTACGCCCTCGACACAGCGCACGGGTTCCACCTTCCCTACTGCGGCTCAGGATGCACCCCTTTCTATTCCAATAGTCACCATGGAGCTAACCCATGTGATGCACGCAAAGTGCTTGACGCCAGTCTGCATTGACTGCACACGTGTTCCAGTGTACTCATACACTCCGGCTGCTGTCTCAAGGGTCTCCAACGTCACCTCAATGCTTAGCCTCGCTAGCGCTCGCTATCCTTCGCTGAGCAATATCTTGCTGATGCGTCCTGCCAGGGTCACCCTTCATGCAGACAACAGGTTCATGTAATGCCTTCCTGTATTTGTTCCCATTATGAAGAACTTCCTGATATTCGAGGAAATGCCTCATTCTGAATTGTTGTTCGCTTCCGAGAGCTTGTCGTTAGTTTTTGCCACCACCACTTTGGGCTGATATGCATGGCATTGGTAGTTACTTGCACGCCAGTCATTCACGTGCTCTCAATATCAGTGCACGACCTCCGTGGCCATCACCAGCACTAACAAGAGATAGGCATTGAAGCTGAACCGACAGTTACCATGGCCATCATTTGGCCGCAGTCTGGTTGGTGTTCGTATTCACCTGTGCTTGTCTACCTTGCAGTTGCACTTTGCTGCTATGTTGATGCGGAATTATTTTCATATATGTGAGAAGAAAATAAACACAATAAATCAGCATTTCGTCCCGAGACTTGGTTCTGATGGGGAGCAATCTGTCCTAGGTGATAGAGTTACATAAAAAAAAAAAGCTTTGGGTTCTCACAGTCGTACAACCATACAGCTCCTCCTGGATGTCTGGATCCTTGATCCAGTTAAACAAATTGCTGATAGAGAGAAAAGTGTGGAGTTGGCTGTTAAATGGTGTAATGAAACGATAACCCCAACAATTGCATGACGAGTGGATTGATGAGTACATGTCAGGTGATTTTTATGTTCTAAGTTTATGGCTGAACCTATGAGGTGCGAGCTGCAATGGACTCAACATGCCCACAGTTATGGAAAAGAATTCCAGAATTTACCAAGTCTTAATGCTTGGTGCAGTATCATAATAGATTCTTAGTTTCTCCCGGTAGGCCCCACAGCTATACTGTTCCAAATTAACTGTTACCCTGTAGCAGGGAGACGAGCCGTTGGATCCCAATCGAACGATCCAATCCCGTGCCTTCCGGAAGCACCTAGCAATAGCTTCCGCCTCGTCTTCCCGTCCGGCCGTCCGCTCCCGAGCGATGGCTTCCACCTCCCCTCTTCCCGTTCGGTCATCCCCCGTCCCCTCGCATCGCGCATCTCCATTCTCACCCTTCACGATCGAGGAAGGCCACGGCGGCGTCGCGGCGAGGCAGCGTTTCGAGCTCTCTATCCCCTGTCACAAGGCGACCTCGGTGGCCGCGACCGATCCGGTCTGTACTTTATCCTGCCGCTCCTCCTTGGCCACCCTCCTCCGCTGTGCTTGATGCAGGGTTGAACAGGCTGCAGGCTGCAGCAAGGGCTACAGATAGCTTGCTTGCTTGCGAGGTGAGTCCGGTCGCCCTGCTCCATACTTCTCCCCAACACTGCTCCTTCCCCTCCTCCGCAGTGCTCGATTCAGTATTGAAGTAGCCTTGCGAGGTGATTCTGCTACCTTCTCGATTCCACTTGATACCCTTTCATCTATCGATTATTTCTTTTATTTTCTTGCGGTAGAATCTCATCTACTGATTTATGTGTTGCTCAGTGGTCACGGTTTGAGGCACTTTCTCTTGATTACAGGCTTCGCCGCTGGGATTTGCTTTAGCATCATCACAGGTGCTCCTGCAGTGCATTGAGACCTGTAGGTCTACTCACCGCCACTGCTGTAACAACCCAAAAAATTCTGGAGCATTACTGCGCTACGCTACAACAACAATATATAAAGATAACTAAAAGGGAGCGACAAACTTAATAGCAACAGAGTACACGGAAGCATTCAAATGATGAAAGATAAATAAACTCCATCCATGACAGCAACTTAAGTGATTGTCCAACAAAAGTAAAGTACCAAACGACCAAACATTAAAAGGACAACTCACGTGTTCGAAAAGTAAATTTTATTATGAGAAGTGCTCATGTGTTGCTACTCCCATCCCACGCTCTCACACCATCCAAGCTCAAGTACCTGAGGGAGGAAAATAGCGTATGAGGTTTATGAAAAACCTCAGCAAGCAAACTACTTTAACAAAGTTATTTAAATCACAGTTTGATTAAGCATCAATGTAAATAAAGCATGGTTGTAAATAAGCAAAAGAAGGTATATCTTCAAGATTAAACATACAGCTTCAATGATCTCATACTTCTTATCTGAGGTGCAAATGATGCGATGCAATGCAATGCATGTCTTCACTTCTACCCTCAAATCCCAACGAAGAAAATGAGAGATGCAACCACATTGCTCAATTCAACGTGCGTTGTTGTACCGGTACTTACTGCACCAATATCAGGCTACAGTTTCTTCTTATGCATATCCAATGAAAAAGTGCAAATGCAAGATTGCCATGTATGCACTTTATATACTTCATATATGACAGATAAAAGAAAGTACCACAAGCTATAAAATAACATACTTCAATGTAAAAGAAATTAACAATAGCTTCAGGTTATATGGCTAGTGTGAAGTACTGCATTTTAATGGAGGTAATTCAAATAACAATGTTAAAGCATGTAGACCACGGCGCTACGTTTACTTGCCTTCACCAAATTCAAGAGAATGAGCTAAGCTTGCTCCGAAGATGCACCACCTGGATATAAGTAATTCTCAGCACCAAAAGCAAGCATACAAATAAAGCAAACATCAAGTAAAGCGCTCCTACGACCGCTCACAAAAATAACCCCAAAACAGTCCCCACACGTCAAAACTGTCTACACAGGACAGTGAGCTTTCTATTTTCATAACTATTTATGCAACTGGGAAAAGGGTAAATGAGCACACTTAGATCATCTACAGAAAAATTTCTACAACTTTGGTATTCAACTCAAAAATTAATTCGAACTGTAACTCAGGTTAAACTGAGTCACAAGACAGGCATTCAGTTTACTTCATGTACTGCGAACAGCTAATCTTCCAATATTCATAACTCCAGTTATACTCCACCAAAGACAGAGTTTAAGCACTCTATGGAAAGATAAAACAAACAAACTCAGTTTCAGGACAGACCACATCGGCCTCTAGGATAACTAGATTTGCCACGCAACAACTCAGTGTTAAAACTGTAACAACAGGTCTGACGAAAACATACAGTCATGTTCAGAGATGCATAAATCACTCTATGCTGAACCAAAAACTGCGAATAAACACTCGTTGGAAAGGTTTGTTTATTATCTACATCTTTCGTATTCACAAGATGTTCAGATTCTGCAGATAAGACCCCTAAAAACTGGATTACTGCACACCCCTGAACGAAACAGCAACAGCAGACTTGCGTCTAGCACGGCTGATTACCTCTAAACAGCAGAACCTAATCAAGATCTAATTAGGCAGGCACATAAGACGGAGATTTTCTTTCTCTGTTACCTAGTGGAGATCACGAACCCTTCTCCTCTCTACTGAATCGATCTCATCAATCTGCAACCCGCCTACATGATATTGCCTCCCAGGGAATGTCTGCCCTAGCAACGAGAAGGCCGGACTGCAGAACGCCGCCTCCTCCTCACGTACCATCGCCAAGGAAACGCCAGGAACAATTACGTGATTTTCTGCCTCCCCCTTCTCTAGTGAGAAACGGACCCAATAAAGCCCAAGTTTAAAGCTTATTTAGCCCAGCAATTAAGCCCAAAACAAAATTAGGCATAGTTAGATTTCTGGATGTTACATTCCCCCCTCCTTTAAGGAATTCGTCCCCGAATTCTACCGTTCGACGCCAAGAGCGAAAAATGATATAGGGAAAAAAAAAACCTTCTCACATACCGTTTTCGAAAAGTTGAGGGTACTTTTGGCGCATGACATCCTCGAGTTCCCAAGTAACTTCACGCTCGGACTGATTAATCCATAAGACTTTCACATATTTGGTCGTTTGATTGCGCATTACGCGCTCCGAGAACTCCAATATCCGCACAGGGAGAGATTCCACAGTCAAGTCCTGTTGAATGATCACTGATTCAGCCTCGATCTTCTGCTCAGGATCCTTCAAATATTTTCTCAATATAGAGACATGAAACACCGGGTGCACTCCAGCCATAGACTCGGGCAACTGCAAACGATGTGCCAATGCACCAACTCGGGCAGTAATCAAATAAGGCCCTGTTGGCAGTAAAATCGTCTTCTACTGCTTCACACACACACACGTCCTGAGAGATTTTCTTAACTCTGTCAGGACCAAACTTGGAACACGGTGAATTCCGGAGCGTGCTAGTCGATTTCCCTGCAAATTGACAAAGACAAAGAAACATGTGTAAAATTCCTGGGCTATCGGCCTCGGACAGGCGGATGCGTAACCGCAGCCGATATGAGTGAATAATGAATAAAAATATTGTAATAATTACTCGGCTGTCGGCTAGAAACGAATAGGCATGTTCGCAAATTTAAATACTTGCACGATAAATAAAGCAAACGATACATGTATCGGAATCGACATCGGCAAAGACTGGTATTACGACATGCAATTGGCAAAATCCTATCGGCAAGTACTATAGTAGAGTGAATCGGTAAACATACTTCAGATCTTCCTTTTAATCAATAAAATAAAGCATTAAATACAAGCATAGATCTGAGAGAGATAACCAATCGGCTAAACACCCCGAAAGAACTATCAAACTAATAAACTTAATCAAATCGACACATTGCTAATTGCTTTCCCTTAGGACAAGTCAAACTAAGGAAAAATGTAATACGGGACCAGGTCAAACGGTACCACACAATCGGTAACCGATAGACTTGATTAACTCTAAGTCGTCTAATAGTGACTCGAATAGCCAGATTAAACAGAGATCGGCATCGGCAATCGACTATCAGGCTACAGCTAGGACAAGTCAAACTAACTGTCACAAAGAATTGGACCAGGTCTTAAACAATTCCAAAGTAGCAGATGCACAACGTCAAACCCTAGATTAAACTAAATTACCGGATAACTAGCAGCCACATCGATCCTAATTATGGACAAGTCGACATAACAGAAACCGATGCGCTTTCCTAACGAAATCCAAGTCGACGAACCGGAGCCCCGATGAGCGCCGATGTTGACGAAAATCCCGTCGAGAAGAGGTGGTGATCCGCCGAAAAAGTGATTGTATTGATTGATTAGGGTTTTTACAATAATCGTGGGCCATATTTATACCCCTGACACACTCCGACTCGCCTACGACTCGGTCAAGATTCTTTCTAAACTAAAACAGGAAAAGAATTAAAAAAGGACTCAGACCCACACGTGTACGCACACGTTTCCTTCGCTTCCACGATCTTTGACGGGCCACCACTTCATCCACGCACCTAACATATCCACCATTAACACTGACAGTGGGTCCCAGGTCAAAATTCAGTGTCAACACATGCCCCACCCCCCAAGCCGGAGTATGAAATCTTCATGCACCGGATTGCTTCCTCATTTCTCGCGTCTCCTTGATTCTCGCGCCACTTTCCACACTTCTGCAACGCCCCTTCGTATCTCGTGCATCCATCAACGCACCTGTAGCACAAATCCCATCTTATAAATAGGGGCACCCACCATACCATTCTCCTTCCCCCAGCCGGCGTGACTCTTCGCCTTCTCCGTCTTCCTTCTCTCTCTCTTCACCAACTCCGGCGAGCTCCCTCAAGGGAACACAAGCTGCTCCAAGGGAACGTGAGCTTCAAGACCGCATCTGCATCCCTCTCCGCAATGGCGCAACCAGTCGCTACCTCCACCGCTGTCCCCGAGGTAACAATCCACCATCTCCATTCTTGTGTTCATCTGTTCTTGGAGTAGACTATAGATCTCTTATCGCTTGCTCTTAAAACAAACCGTAGATTGCAAAATCCCATAACCCTTGTTGTTTTTCCTCTTCGCGCTAGCAGATTTATCCATCGTGTATTAGATGTTACCAATCTTACCGAACCATTGCTGCTCCTATTCACATTAGATTCATTCTTGCCTTACTTTTTGGAACTTCAAAACCAGCTATTGATTCCTATGGATCTTGCCACACATCGCTTCTTGGGACCCATGGGCAAAACAGATCCGATAGAATTTATTTGCAGCGAAACTCTGAGGATGGCTTTCAAAAGATCACCAGTGCAGCTAGAAACATGGGCAAGCAGTTTTAGGTCTTGGCCTTCTGCCATTGCGGGCTCATTCCACAGGATCAAAGCCGCCAAGTTGGAGACATGGAATACCGTTGGCATTGCTCAATGTCTAGAACTCTCACTTGCCGATATGAAGAAGAACGAGCCGATGCTATCGGCAGCTTGCTACTTCTGGTCAGCCTCTCTGAATGCTTTTCTCTTTGGCCACGGGCCAATGACACCGACTCTGATGGATGTCCACATGCTTGCTGATTTGGATATTTCAACCAACGTCAGCCACTTCAGTCTGAAAGTCAAACCTGGGCGCCCATTCAACGTCAGGGACGTCAGCAGTTGGAAGAAATATATCACCACCTTCTAGAGCACAGGGCCAGTAACTGACAGAGAGCACTCAGCCTTTCTGATGATGTGGCTAGGGCACTTCTTCTTCTGCGGGGCTCAGCTTAACCCAATGTCCAACTTGCAGAACTTGGCAGAACGACTAGCTGCCGGCGTTCCAAATGCCCATCGGCAAATACCTGCTTGGTGCTCTCTACTCTTCACTCCATCAGGTTGCCGATAAGCTTTGGCATGACCCTCCCGTCGACAACATTGGTGGTCCGTGGTGGTTCCTTCAGATATGGCTCACCCTGCACACATACAAGGCCATGCAACTCCAAGACTTGCACCAATACTCTTTCCCAACCCCCAATGGAGATGGATGCACTTCACTTGGAGAAGCATTGGTGTCGATAGATGGCCTAGGAATGGATGCCGATCACTTGGCTTCATACTTCAAGGCCTTCTACAATGGCATCAACAATGAACACATCGATTGGTTCCCTTATGGAAATCCGGCAGTCATGGGACACTTTGAGATCCCTTTCACATTCCGGGCTGACAATCCCCTTAACAATGCAACATCGGCAACTGTTGGTGGTGAATATGTGCATAATTAATTTTCCATTAATTCCGCAAGCGCACGGAACACCATTGTAGCATTTCACCTTGGAGTATTCCAGGGTTATCGTATTTATATTTCCTCAGGGAAGTAGAGCGATAGGAAGTTGAAAATGTAACAAAGTAGATACTATTATGCGAAATAATGATATCTTACTTAAGACAGGGGTAAAAGGGGTACATGATATATGGGTGGCACTCACCATATAATCCAAGGAAATAAAAGAGATAGTAGAAGTTACATTGGGAGAACAACGAGATAGAGACAAAGATTTCTATTGGTTAATCTTACATCTATTTACTCCTAGCAATTAATTCTACAAGATTATGTACTATAGTTAAGATTATGCACACTCAAGTCATGTTGTTTCGGAGCACGGCCATCGTGCTAGGGTTGGTACTGAACCCCAATGCTGCAGGTTCCCCCTGGGATGTAACCGCTATTGAGAACCCGGTTGATTTGCCTTTGAACGTGGCGGATTGCAAAGGCCTGAACACGCCTGTCACACGTGGGGCTACCGTCCTCCGTAAAGACACACGCCAATCGTGCATAGGTATAGCTCTAAGCACCGCGCTTACAACTATCCTAGAGGAACTATCCTTGATCGAGAGAATAGCCCTATCTAAGAATGTAGCATAGCTTTCACTAAGCGCAAACTCCATTTCGGCAAAGCACTCACTCATACTACTTAGACACAATCACGAAAACCACAACAAGAATATTATGAGCACTAGCTTAACTAAGAAAATAAACTTAAATAGAAAAGAATTACTAAAAGAAATAAATAAAGAATAAACTAAATAATTATATAAATAAATAAAGAGTAATTCTACAAGAGTTAAGTGTTGGGGGATCGAAGGTGTTGAGAGACTCGGCGAAGCCCTCCAACGAGTGTTGTAGTGGAAGTCGGCCCTCGAGAAGCCCTCCGAAGGTTCTTGTTCTTGGAGTAGAGCCTCGCGAAGCCTTGTCACTCCTTGGATGGCTTCTTCTACGCTCAGCGAAGCCCTCCTGAAGTGTTAATGTTCTATGATACTTACGTTATTCAACACCCGAAGCCCTCAGTCATCCGCGATGCCGGGCGAAGGGGTAAAAACACGGTAGAGAATTATGGACGGAGTAAATGATGTCTCTTTGGCTCGTGGCCCGAAAAACAGATGTCATTACAGGAGCTCTCCCCTCCATATTTATAAGGGGAGGGAGAGATCAATATTACAGCCATGCCACTGGGCAATTCTGTTACGGCTCTAAGTGTTAGGCTTCACTCTGGCTCATATTCTATATCCTTCGCCGTACGTCGTAATACCTTCGCCTGGAGTCAAACACCCTTCGCATGTCATAATACCTTCGCCTGGAGTCAAACACCCTTCGCATGTCATAATACCTTCGCCTGAAGTCAAACACCCTTCGCATGATGCAAAGAGCCTTCGGCGTTATCTCCAACATTAGCCCTCAATTGTTGATGTATTTTGATTGATCAAAATCAGAGGCAATTTATTATTTTAATGATTGTGTCGTATGCTCTTCTGACTCATGCACGTGTTTGTCGTTTTCGGTATCTTCCTGTCTTTTCCCGACTTTCGATGCTTGTCTTAGCTCTATATATTCGTAGCGATTGCCTTGTTTTCTCACGTTGTCTATTGCTTGTGCAAGTTGTTCTCCACCGTTTTCTGTTTCTCCTTCGCACCATTAGAGACCCTTTCCTTGCATTCTTTTTCAAGATGCCTAGTGACCGGAGGTCCAGTGAAGAGCACCTTAGGAAGAAGGCAAAGGTTCACAAATCTTCTTCGAAGGATAGTCTTGATAAGACTAATGACGGAGGCTCTCGTGGTACTAACACCACTTCTTCAGTGCCTCCTTCGAAGGTTCCAAGTTCTTCTTCGAAGGATTCAGCGAACCGCTCGTCTTCTGATAAGGCCGGTATTTCTTATCGGCGCCCCAAGGTTCCTAACCTGATGGCATCCTTTCTGGCTCGTCTAACCAAAGTCATGGCTCTGCTAAGGCTTCGTTGGTTTCGAAAGAGGCTCCTTCAAAGGACTCCACAGGTCCTGCGAAAGATGTTTCTTCTTTAGCTGATGCTGGCAAATCTATGGCCTTAGAGAAAGCCAAGATCCAGGACACGGATGCGGGTGCCATCGCAAATGTGTCTGGTTCCTCTGGGTCGAAGACCATGATCCAGGACAAAGATACAGAGTCCAGTGCTCTTGTGTCCTTAGTGCCTGATCCGAAGGCTAAGATCCAAGACAAGACCCACGCCGAAGCTGCTGAGGCTTTGGGTGAGGCCTAGATCCAGGACAAGGGTTTGGGCGAAGGTGCTAATTCAAATCGTCTTTCATTGTCTGAAAGGTTTGAGCTTCGTCGGATGCTTGCTAACTTGGGAATTCTTTCAGATCGCTCTGGTTTTCAGCTTCCGCCAGAGCCCCATATTCAGCCTCGTGGCATTCTTGCCCCTTCGGCAGGTGGTGAACTTGTCCTTCACTCTGTTTTTGAGGCGATGATAGAGGAATTTGTTCCCTTTGACGTGACTTTTGATTCAGTTGAAACTGCTGAGGGGTCTTCGCTTGCTTGTGACGATGTTCTGGCTAACACCTTCGTCATGAGCGCCCAGGCTGCTGAGCCTTTTGTTGCTGTTGCCGATAGGATTCGACTTCCTCGAGTGGAGGAAGAACTTATGTCACAGGGTGGAGATGCCCTGTACAAATCTTTACTGTCTTCGCAAGTTAAGGTGAGCTTTCCAGCTTCTATCTTTTGTTATGATATTTGTTTTATTCTGATTATTTCTTTTGGCAGTCACTTGCAATTACCCATGCATCCCTTCGCCAATATCGGGAGCTGTCGAAGGTGAGGAGTGATCGAGATGCTCTTCGCAAAGACCTTGCTGCTCTCGAGTTGAAGGTTAAGGAGAGGGAGAATGCTCTTGCACTTAGCAAGAAGCGCTTCTCTGATCTTAGTTCGGAGAAAGAGAAACTCCTTCAAGCCGCGAAGGGGTTTGATGGGAAGGTAGCTTCTTTGGATCTGCAAGTTGAAGGACTGAATACATCCCTTGCGAAGGCTGTTAAAGAGAATGAGGACCTTATCATTAAGGTTGGTGCTGCTGAGCGGGAAGTTGCTAGCCTTGCGGAGGCTGAAAAGCTTCGACTGGCTGACATTTGCAGTCAGATTCGAGCCGCCCTTGTATCTGTTGGTGTTACGCCTGATTCCCTTTCCGAAGATGATTCGACTGAGCATTTTCAAGAGTGGCTTGTGGTTAACATTCCCTCTGTTATTGAAGCCTGCAGAGCTTTCTCGAAGAGCGCAGTGCAACTTGCTGTTAGGGATGTTCTTTTCTCGCTCGAAGCTGGGGGGAGTGATGCTGTGGCGAAGGCTTCCAATGATTCTTTTTCTTTTGTTTCCGCCAACAGTACATCTCCTGCGCTGCTTGCAGCCCTCGTCAAATTTACTGGGATTGTTGACGAGTCTTTCTGGGAAAGGATTCTCTCTATGCTGCAGCCGCCTCAAGATGAGGTATAAGAATTTTTTGTTTGATTTGTACGAAATGTTGCCCTTCGGACTTGTATTTGCTAAGGATGTCATGGTGACTTGTGTTGTAAACTTATTATTATTTTTCCTTAATATTTGCTTGGTTTTGTATTTTTAGGATTCCTCTGATTTTTCGTTAAGCGAGTTTGCTACTCCGAAGGCTTCTTCTGATGTAGTATCAGGAAAGTGTGTTGCTCCGGAGTCTTCGTCTGAGGTTTCTCTGAGCGAATTTGCGACTCCGGAGCCCTCTTCTTCTCACTTGATTCGTCATGAACCTCCGATTGAGATTTTCAGTTCTCCTTTGGATATCAATTTGTCCAGTGATTCGGAACCTTTATCCCCTGTTGAAGGCGGTGAGGGTCCTTTCACTTTTCCTCCAGGTAGCCTTGTTGCTATCGGGAGAGTTTATCGCCCCGAGATTGATGTTCCCAAAGGTAGTCGAGGCTGTGTGAAGCGGAGGTCTCGTGGTCGTCGTCCTCGAGGTGGTGGTTCCTCGAATCGAGGTACGGCCAAGAAGAAGAAAGGCGGAAACCTTCGCCACGTAATTCTTCCACTAATGCCAAGAGTTCTTCATCCTTCGATGCTGCTTCGTATGTGGAACGAATGATTGATTCTGGGGTAATAGATCCCGTTTTTCAAAGGCCTTATTTGCCTTCGAGCGGTTATGACATTGATGAATTTGGTATCATATGTCAAATGTTACTAGAGTTAGGCCTTATTGTAAAGCAAGAGCCTGACGATGGTTCTCCATGAATGAGAAATGCTTTAGAGCTGTTTTTTGAAGGAACTTGTTCATCTTGCTTCGCTTATGGAATAGGTTTCTTCAATATCTTTTTCAAAGTTTTTGCTTCCTGCGAGATGACCTTCTGTTTTTGGCAAAACTTGAAGTTTTCACGCCTGAAACTTGTGTTTTTGGATTTTTGTCCCGGCGAGGGTGTTTTTTTTTATATTCCTGGTGTCAGACAATGAGGGGTAATTTTAACTCCTTGTTTGTTCTGACACCTTCGATTTGTATGTTGAGGGCTTGGCAATATTTTTTATTACGCGAGCCCTCGAGAATTTCCTTAGACTTTTGTCTGCTTTTCTTTCGCTCTAGGCCTTTGGCCCGATTTTTCTTTTTTGCTTAGCCGATGGTTTCTCGCTTTTGAGGCCATGACTTTGCTTTCTTGTTATGGCTTCCATTTTTGGAGTCCATAGTACAAGCCCTTATGATACTTTTTGTATCTGAGGGGTTTGTGTTGTTTTTTGTAACACACAAACCCTAAGTTTGGTTACACCAAATTTTGTTTTGGTGCACCCTTCGCTTTGGTCTAGGCTTTTTGCCTGAATTCGTCTGTTAAGCTCGTGGCTTGGCCTTCGATGAGGCTCCTCAGTAAAATTGCTCTGGAATTTTTTGAGGGAAAAAGGTAATTATAAAACTGGTGTACAGTTCTTGGAGGGTGCCTCGTTAAAAAACCTGACACCCTTCGCAGGGCTTCCCTCGTGAGGAAAAAGAGTGCACCCCCCGCATGTCTTTTATGTTTTACACATAAGCGTCATTCGCTCTACCAAGGAGTTGTTCTGTTAACTCTTGGTAGTAGCGGTTCATGCGGTTTTGAAGTATCTTCGCCGAGCTCTTGAGGCCGAAAATCTTGAATGATGGTGTATCTTGCATTTCTCTTATGAGGTGGATGTTTTTCCTTCCAGGGGTTTCATTATCTTCGATAGCTCTTGCTTGTATTTGATCTCCGAAGACCCTGATCGCGGAGATTGGTCCCGGGATTTTCATGCATAGATACGCTTGATGTATGACAGCTTCGAACTTGTTGATGGATCCTCTCCCAAATATCGCGTTGTATGGGTATACGAGGTCGACCACATCAAAGATGATATCTTCGGTTCTTGCATTTTCACCTTCGCCAAAAGTCACTGGTAATTCAATCTTCCCCAAAGCTTGTATGATCTTTCCCGTGAAACCAACCAGAGGGATTCCTACTGGTTGAAGGGTTTCATTTTCCATGTTCATTCTTCTGAAAGTTGACACGAATAGGATATCGGCTGAGCTTCCCCCATTGATCAATATTCTGGAGACATCAAATCCCTTGAGATTTGCTTCGATGACAAGCGGTTCAGAATGCGGTTGGACTAAGTTTCTTGCATCTTCTTGTCCGAAGGTTATGTCCACATGGGACCACCTTGTTTTGACAAAGGGAGCCCCCGAAGAGACATGCTGAACCCTTCGCATATGCTCTTTTCTTGCCCTTCTTGAATCCAGCTGTTGTGTTGACCCTCCCGTGATGGCATTTATTCGTTGCCTTCGCACCTCGCTATTGACTTCTGACTGCCTAGCATTGGTTTGATTGTTTGTTTCTGGCGGTGGTGGTAATGCGGCCAGACTTTGTGGTTGGTGATAATTTTGATACTGTAAATGGTGCGAAGACTCAATGGGGTAGCTAACCACGTGATTCACAGAGTTCGAAGGGTAGAATGGGCGATTGTTGTTCTGAGACCAATCTTCTCGGAGATTGCCCATGTGTCAAATGGCTTTCTTTGCTTCTCTGTTGGTTAGCCAAGTTTGCTTGTATGCCTGAAAATCACGGCACTGTTTGGTTGTGTGCCCTTTACCTTCGCCATGCAATTCGCACGTAACGTTGCGGGAACTCGACTTTTGGTCACCCTCTCGATTTCTTTCTTCGTGATCTCTGTCACTGTTGCTTCACCCTTTTCCTTTTTCATCCTCTCTAGTTCTTTTTTCGTCTCCTCTTTCTTCTCTATTTTCTAGATTGTGTACTCTTCGGCTGCTATGATCTCTGTTGTTTTCTTTGTTTTCGTCATGCCTTCGGCTTCGGCTTGAATCTCTGTCTTCTTTGGCTTTCTTCTCATCTCTCAGCTGCTGAGTTTGCTTCTTTTCGTCATCCTTCTTTCTTCTGAACTCGTCATCAGATCTTGCGTACTTCTCAAAGACATCAAGGAGTCCGAAGATTGTGGTGAGTTTTTTCCTTGCCAGTGAGGAGTGAAAAGGTCCAGCCCTCTATCCCTCCATTAGTGCATCGATTACTGTGGAGGCCGCTACTCCTCTGGCCTTCGACTTAATTTCCATGAACCTCTGCATGTATTGTCTGAGGCCTTCGTCACTTTTTTGCTTGCAGGAGAATAGCTTTCCCTGATGAACTTCTTCAGCTTGGAAACCTTGGAAGTTGTTTATGAATTCTTTCCTCAATTCGGACCATGAATTGATTGATCCTGGTTCTAGAGTGGAGAACCAGGTTTTTGCAGTCCCCTCGATTGCCATAACCAGAGCCTTCGCGTAAGTGGAATTTGTTCCTCTGCCTGATTCGACCGCAGCTTCGAATGACATCAGGAATTCCCTTGGGTCAGATTTTCCTTGATATGCTTTTATCTTTGGCATTTTGAAGTTGATAGGCCATGGCTCATTTTGCAATTCTTCGCTTAGAGGTGAGTTCTCATTGAACATTGAAGTTGGTTGAGCATCTCTGCTTGTGCTGCTTACTTCATAAACGAATCTCCCTTCGTTGTCCTTTTGCACTTTCTTTGGTTGGCTCTGGCTTAGCTTCTTAAGGTTGTTTATGTCCTGGTTTACCTGGTCTAACCTTTCGTCCATTTCTTCGATATCCCTCTGCGTTTGCCTTATCTTCTGCAGCATGTCTATTTTCAGTTTTTGCCTTTTCTTAACGAAGGCCAGTCGTTTTTCCCTCTCAACTCTTTCCTTCTCCAAGATGCGAAGTCGCTCTGCTATGGAATTGGCTTCGTCATCTACTGTCTCATCATCCTCCGGAGGGTTGTTTTCTGCATGCGAAGCATTTTCATTATTGATTTGTGTTCTTTTTAGAGCTTCTTGCTGCCTTAGAGCTTCTTCCTGTCTTGTTATTTCTTCAGCTCGGGTTGCCTGTTCAGCTCGTGGGATTTCGGCTTGTGCTTCTTGTTCCTTCGCGATTTTGTCTTCTTCTTCCTTAGGTAGTCGCTCTCTTTCTTCGGCTTCCGTGCGTTGTGTCTCAATGTCTACTGTCTTTGACGACTTGCCTCTCGCCATCTTGAGTTGTTGATCGTGGTCGTGGGTTCGCCCCGCGGGACGGCGCCAAATGTTGGGGGATCGAAGGTCTTGAGAGACTCGGCGAAGCCCTCCAACGAGTGTTGTAGTGGAAGTCGGCCCTCGAGAAGCCCTCCGAAGGTTCTTGTTCTTGGAGTAGAGCCTCGCGAAGCCTCGTTGCTCCTTGGATGGCTTCTTCTGCGCTCAGCGAAGCCCTCCTGAAGTGTTAATATTCTATGATACTTACGTTATTCAACACCCGAAGCCCTCAGTCGTCCGCGATGCCGGGCGAAGGGGTAAAAACACGGTAGAGAATTATGGACGGAGTAAATGATGTCTCTTTGGCTCGTGGCCCGAAAAACAGATGTCATTACAGGAGCTCTCCCCTCCATATTTATAAGGGGGGAGAGATCAATATTACAGCCATGCCACTGGGCAATTCTGTTACGGCTCTAAGTGTTAGGCTTCACTCTGGCTCATATTCTATATCCTTCGCCGTACGTCGTAATACCTTCGCCTGGAGTCAAACACCCTTCGCATGTCATAATACCTTCGCCTGGAGTCAAACACCCTTCGCATGTCATAATACCTTCGCCTGGAGTCAAACACCCTTCGCATGATGCAAAGAGCCTTCGGCGTTATCTCCAACATTAAGATACAAGAACAATACCGAAACTCCGAGAAGACTTCCGGAACCTCGAAAGAGCTCTCACTCTACTCTACTCTACTCTAACTCCCAAATAATAACTCTACTTCTACAAATAAGTAATGGATCTCTTGGATCAGTGAGGTGCGAATTGTTTCTGCGGACACCAGGGCTATTTATAGCCTCCTTTGGACAGGGGGGCTTATGTAGGCAAAGGAGACGTGGCGGGGCCGCCAAGGCAGGCCGGCCGGCCTACTAGGGGGGCCGGCCGGCCGTCCACTGTGGCGGTTCGCCACCGCCTCTTGCGTTGACGCTCCAGATTGCCTCCTGGTGTCGGTTCGAAGGTCGGAGCCTTCGCGGGGGCGGCAGAACCTGAGTAAGGGCCAAGTTGAGGCCCAAACAGCCCACCAGACGGTATGTCGGTGGAATTCTGCTGCAAAGGCTTTGAGTTGTGACGTTTCAGCCCATTTACAGCCTGCTGGAGGAAGGCCGAGGCCTTTGGGCGCCAAGGGGGGCCGGCTGGCCTATGGTGGGGCCGGCCGGCCTGACTTTTATTCGAGTCAGGGCCTGTTTCCTCCATTATTTGCTCTTGCATCCAAAATTGACCAAAACTCGTGGAAGTATGTTAATTTCTAACTACTATGCACAGAATCTTGGTGATTACCTTTTTATTTACCGATATGTTGACGGTAAATTCATGATTTTTACACCTAGTGAGTCTATTCCTACAAGCTTCACTCAAATCGTACCTTCTACCAAATGAGGCTTGTATGTGGAGCTTGGTAAAGATATGCACATTTGTCATGCGTATGTTGTAAAGCTAAAGAATAAATCTCAAGAGACATAGCAACTCTTTATATCTCGGTCATATGGAAAATGGTGATGGAGGGGGAGAAGATGAACACACACTGATGGAGATGGTTTTGCAAACTTTTGGTCTTCTTTTATGCCCATGCTCAAGATGTTTATGATAAGAAACTTAGTGCATACTTGCAAATCATGGAGTCTTTTTTTTTTTTTAAGACTCCATGTGGCATTTGGCACTAGCGATGATAGGTTCATGAGCATTTTGAAATATTCTTGAGCTTTTTGATATAGACCCAAAAAGTTGTGCAAATGAAGTGATTATGGATGGATGGAGATGTTTGATGATTTTTTCAAACATTCCTTCTTGGTGGAAAGAAAACAAAAACTCACGCGAAGGAATAATGACCGAGATTTAGAGTGCTTACTCTCAAAAGCATTTAAACCTTAACAAAACTCAATGCATGAGCAAATGGCTGTGAGTGAGGATGTCTATATCTGTATGATATGGCTTTGGTAGCTAAATAAATCCTCACAAGGGAAGTGTTTACAAAACGAAAGGGTTTTTAGGTACTTGCAGCAATTAGAATGAAAATATCTCTGAACTTTTACCATGCTAAGAACTGCAAAAAGTCCTAATCATGCCATATCATAGTTCACAATGCTCAGACTTGGTGTGATGTATGCAACCCACAAAATGTAACAACACAGGTGATGTGACTATGCTCAAGTATAAATAACATACATGTCAGGAGTAGAGGTTGCATCAATGCGACACAAGGGGAGCTATCATGTAACTACTTATCATTTCCTTTAAGTGTAGCAATCACCAAGATTCTAGCATTTTTATTCAAACAGGGAGTATTTTATTAATCGATAGAAATACTTACCTGGCGGTCCTCCCCAAGCTTGAGTCTTTGCGAGACTTAAGCTTGTATTGAATCGCCGACTCCTCCATCCTTCTTGTACCTGCAAAAAGAATGGGGGTGATACAAGTGGCTAGCCCCTAATGGGCATCGCGGGGAATCTTACTATTTTTGGTATTTTTATATTTTATAATTTTTATTTTGTTTTCTAAGTCTAATGAGAAAGCAAGTGTCAGGCCTGGCTAAAGGATAATGATTGGGATGGCCTCCCCAATCGGAGGGCTCTCATTTTTACGTCTTTGAGCTAGACGTTCTCCTTCTTGTTCAGCTCGATTGGACCTCGCTCGCCGGAGAATCAGGCGGTGTAGAGGTTCCTTCTTTCTTCCACCACACTTCGGTTGACTTTTTAGTGCTTTTGGCGGCGACCATTGTTGTAGGCACCAATGTTGTACTCTCCTCTGTGGGTACCTTTGCTGCCCGTTTGTTCTTGGCGCTCCTAGCTCTCCTCCTCCTTAGCGACTTTGACTCGCCTGTTGCTTCTTGAAGTGCTGAGGGTGCTTGTGGCGACTTGGACTGCGTGGGTACTTTCTTCGGACTTCTCCAATAGTTGGCTGGCCGTCTTTTCATTTCTCTTGCCAGGTAGTTCCTCATGTGTGTGATGAGCTTGTCTGGCTGTGGCATGGGTCGAGTGATCTCAATCTTCTCCACTTCTCTCGGGTTCTTTCCATAGAAGACCCTCACTTGGTTGCACTGCTCAACTTTAGGCTTGAAGTTGAATGTCTCTTACCTGCCGTTGAAATCCAAGTGTATTTCTGCAGCCCCCACATCGATATTGGCATTGGTGGTGCTCAAGAACGGCCTCCCAAGGATGAGAGGAGTTCTGACATCCACCTCCATATCCAATACGATGAAGTCGACGGGGACGAAGAAATTCCTTATCTGCACAGGGACGTCTTCAGCTATTCCAGCAGGTTGACGCACTGATTGATCCGCGAGTTGCAAGCACATGGCCGTTGGGGTTAATGGACAATTCAGCTTGTTGTATACCACCTTTGGCATGACGCTCACGCTTGCGCCCAAGTCACATAGTGCCTGAGAGAAATGCTGGCTGCCAATTGAGCACAGTATGGTAGCACATCCGGGGTCCTTCTTCTTTTCTGGTAGGGTGTTCAAGATGGCTGCACTGCATTCTTCAGTTAGCTTCACCACTTCCATTGCTAGGATTGGACGCTTGTTGTTGAGGATATCCCTGAAATACCTAGTGTAGGTAGGAACCTGCATGGCATCGAGCAAAGGGATGTGCACATATATATGCCTAATGGCCTCAACAAATTTGTCAAAACGCTCATCAATGGTTAGCTTCTTCCTGCTATGAGGGAAAGGCAGTCTTGTTGTACCGAAGTACTAGTGAGGGGCCGCTCTTGGTAGAGCTTGCTCGACGGCTGGAGGTTGCATCAATTCCTCAGCGAAGCTCTCTCCTGCGGCTTCCTGATGTTCCAGGACATGTTCTTCAGGAACTTTCTCTTCAGGGATCTTCTATTCGGGAACCTTCTTGGTGACTTTCTCCTCGGGAGGTGGTTTGGTTGTCTTTTTGCCTACACCTTCGGAGTATGGTGGGTCCACCGTTCCACGTCCACCCCTGGTTGTCACTGCATTTACAATCTCCTTGGAGTTGACCTCGGGCTGCCCCTGGAGTCTACTCATCCTTGGAGGCTGCACAACTGAGGCAATTTACGCATTTTGTGTTTCTAGCATTTTATTATGGCTCAGCTGGTTTTGCAGTGCAGTGCTGACGACTGTTGACGGTCCTTATAGCATACCTTTTACCGTCAACTACCTGCACTTAACAACCAAAATCCAACACCAAGAGTAGACATAGGGTTTATTACTAATCATTTCCACTAGTCTTGGTATATCTATGAGTGCAGGTGCAATCCATATGAAAACGGGGAAAAGAACACATCAATCATGGACTTTGCCTTCATCGGATTTTCCCCGGAATAAAGATCTCACTCCAAAAGCCCAAAATCCACAAATAAAGACCAAAGTCAACACAATGCGAGTGGATCAGGAGTGGAGACAACCAGAGACATGGACTAGAGGAAGACCAGGCCCAGTGGGGCCCAGGCCCGGTCGGCCGCCCCCCCTGGCCAGGTCGGCCGACCTGCCAGGAAGGCCCCCCTGGCCCATCTTCCTATGGCGGTTCACAACCGACCTCTGGAGGTCGGTTCCACCTGCAATTAATGCCACCGACCTCAGGAACCGCCTCCAAGTTGCTGACCTTTCAGGTCTATAAATAAAGGGGTACCCCCTCCCCTTGGAGAACATCAAACACAAGAGAGATAGAGGAGAAGACACAAGATGTAGTAGTAGGAAGAGAGTAGGATAGGAGGGCGGGGCAGTCCCCTCTTTGTAGGGAGCTAGCCCCAATCTTGTATCTTGATGGATACTTCCTTATGGAATAGTTCATCGTTCGTTCGTCGTTCGTCGTGCGTTCTTGGTCGTTCGTCGTTCGTTCATCGTTCGTTGATCGTTCATTGCACTAGATCTATTCCTGAAGTAAGTATTCATGATATCCTTAGATTGGTTGTATCGTTCATAGTATTCAGATCTTGCTATACTTGCTTATGGGATCATCGCTCCGTAAGGGGTGCTCTAATCTTCCAAGTTGGTTTGAGATCGAGGTTAGAGTAGTAGTCGCTGGCATAGACGTGGTGTCTAGGCTAGAGGTTACCTGTGTTTGCCGCGTGCCCCACGGTTTGTAGAGGTAGGCGGCAGGTGGTGACAGCCCTGTCCGTCCTTTCGTAATCCTCCACGTTCGGGTACGTCGTAGAGCTACAGGTTGGCGTGGCTTGGCAGACCAAGCCTAAACCAGTGCCCGAAGTAAGCAAGTAGAACCTGATCTGTGCTATCTCGAACAACCATACTCTAGTTCATCCTCTCTATACCCATGGCATCTTGTTGCATCTCTTTGTCCTTGGACAAAACCTACCTTGTTGCAGATTACCTCTGTTCCTTGGGGAAAACAAATACGATACCTTGGAATACTCCCGGGTGAAGTGGTACACGATACTCCGTGCGCTAGCGGAATTATCTGTGACCGTAAGAAGTGTCAACAAGCATTTCTGGTGCCGTTGCCGGGGAACGGTTGCTAACTCTGCTACGAACCAGGTTTGCCCTCGTAATCTATCTTTCACTTATCATTTGTTTTTACTTCGTTATTTTGAAAATTTACAAAAATACTTCATGGAATCACAACCTACACTACAATCCTTTTCTACTCCATGGGGCAAGATCTTAGAGCCACCACCATCATAGCTTCCAATTCTTTCATCTAGCTATGATCTTCGCCCCAGTTTTATTTCGTTGATCAAAAATGCCTATCCTTCTCTGGTTTTAAAAATGAAAATCCTTATCAATACTTGCGAGAGTTTGAGCACTTGTGTTCATGCCAAAAAATCAATGGCATGGAACACGAAACATTGAAGTGGAAATTGTTTTCTTTCTCCCTCTATGGGAAGGCGAAACAATGGTACATTTACATCGCTAAGAGGGTAGACAAGTGCCTGGGAAGGATTGCGAGACAAATTTTGTTTAGCATTCTTTCCCATTTCCCGTATCACTTCTCTACGAGCGGAAATAGTTAACTCTCGGCAAAAAGAGGAGGAAACAATTAATGCGGCTTGGGTTCGGTTTTGTTCATTGACCAATTCCGACCCAGAACTTTTGCTCCCCGAACTCGTTTTATTGCAACAATCTTATTCGGGGTTGAGCAAAGACACCGCGCCTTATCTCGACATGGCTATTGAGGATCCTTTTCACAATAAGACCATAGCGGAAACAAAAGAATTACTAGGGCAAATATGTCATCTTCTTCGCTGAGCCCCCAAGAGCCTACATCGACGAGTGAGAGGATGAAAAACCTCTCGAGTCCCTGATTGCATTCAAGGAAGAATTTTGCCGGAGACTCTGAGTAAACCTTGAACTACGACTCACCTGCTCCCTTGGCATCTCCCGAACCCCTTGGAACCCGAGTTTCTCATAGAAACCACCAGGAGCATGTCAAGCGCGTGAGCAAAGAATGGGATAAAGGGACCCTCAAAGACGCAAGTCTCTACTATAAAGGACTGGAGGTCATATCAGGCTTGTTATGCTCATAAAGTCCCAGAGTTGATCCAATGATCGAGCACTCCATCGAGAAACCCTATAATCATGTTCAATCATCTGGAGACCTCAACTCCAACCTCAGCCCTGTACCTCGCACCCGTTGCATCCCTGGAGGTTTTTGCTTGCACATCTTCCGAAGGACCGCAGGGAGGTTAAGTAATGCGAGAGAAAGAAAACCGTGAAAGATCTTGGGACCCTTTTCACAAGGGAACCATACACAAACGGTGCCTCTGCATATCGTGGAATCAATCCATATCTTGCGGATATCCGAGACATCATGTTGATAGGAAGGAGACTGTGGACTAAAGCAGAATCAAATCTCAATCCATTTCTGTGCGAGGAGAGAATGGAGCACTGGCCAAATCAGTGGATTAAAATCAAGAGAAATCAAACTGGATATAGCGTGTTGCTATTCAACTCAAGGGTAAAATTCTTCGGGGAAAAATTGAAAAGTGTTTGGAGGGGGCCATACATCTTCATTCACACGTCGACATGCGGAGCAATCACACTCCCAGACGACAAAAAGGTAACGCTCTCAAGGTAAATTGCCAACATTCCAAAAGTTTATCTTAAATCCCGATGCAATTAGGAAATGTGATATCATTTGTCCCAATACCTCTGCAATCCTACCCTTGGCATTGATTTTATTTCCATACATATATATAAAAGGCAGCACTGAAAATCTGGAGGCCAGTGGGGCCCACACCGCGTCGGCCGACCCCCTTTGGCAGGTCGGGCGACGTCAGTGGAGCCCCTAATGGCTCCCTAATTTTCGTGCATTATCTCCCAATGTTCTGTAACATAAATCCCACTAATTTAGCGTCAAAAAAGCGCCAGAGAAATCAGGGAAATTCTTTCCATGTTTTTCCCTATAAATCAATAACTTTTCTCCATCTTCTTTGCGTTTTTCCCTCTCCATTTCTCACACCACGCCCACGAAACCTCCAAACCCACACCATGGACAGCAGCATCCCTGACTTTGATGTTTCCGCAACCACTAGCCAGCTTGTGCGTGAGTTGGACCTTGAAAACATCCTTGACATAGCCACTCCCATCGTTGAGCAAGTGATGAGCGTAGAGAGCATTCCCCTTCCCATCTCAACACCTACCATCACCCCTGTTCCAGCCAACCAAGAGGCTAAGAAAACCCTTAGGAAGAGCTTCACAACACCACCGCGTCCTGCCCGCAGAGCCCCAACTCCTAAGAAGTCACCTTCCGATACCCCCGAAGGTTCCCTACGCCCTGGGGAGAAGTACGTTGGCACGCTCACTACCAAGAGCGGCAACGTGGTGTACCACAAGTATGAAGAGCGCACTCCACCCGGCGCACCAAAGGAGCAGGTCAATCGCCCCATCAAGATCAAGGGTATCCGCGGAGGAGGAAAGCAACTTGTGCCACCGCTCACCTTAGAGGAAAAGAGAGGCGTTTTAGAATCCATAAGCACCACTCCCTCCAAGAGGGTGAGAAGGCGTCTCTCTCCTTCTCCTATCAAGAGGGCTGGAGGAATGTACGAGAGTGGAAGGAGAAAACACCAAAGAAGAAGCCCTACAACCGTCTCCTCGCCAAGTACAATGACCTCCGTGATGACCACCTAAAGCTTGGGGATAAGGTAGCTGAAATGTCGGATGCCTTAGCAGAACTTAGGGACAAGGTGGATGACTCCCGCCGCAGCAACAACTCCAAGATCAAGTGGCTTTACAAAGAAATGGGAAAACAGGATAAGTTCTACGCTTAAAATCCTCGCTCGAATAAATTCCCTATAGGCGCTATTTCCTTATGCAACATGCTTGCATCTTTAATTTCCAATAATTTTGTAATGCGCCTGTGAGTTTGCTGAAATTCAATAATATTAGTGCTCCCTTGGTTTCCATACCGGCAGAGCAAGATTTGTGTTTCCATGTTTTTGTCAAATTTTGAAGGAAATAGGTAAAGGGCAAGTGTGGGGGAGAAAACATCGCCAAACCTGCATCAATCACGAGCAAATCACTCAGATCCAAAACAAGCAACTTAGTGGAGGACAACACGTGAAAAACCAGCACTGATAGGGACCAAGCCAGGTCGGCCGACCCCACCAGGAGGGTCGGGCGACGCCTGGTGGACCCCATCGGGCCCCGTTTTCCTCCTGCCAACTGAGTTTGCACCCTACACTCCCTTTATACCTGCATTAGTGTCAAGTTACTTTCTGAACCCTACAAAATCAAATTAAAACTTGACTCACTAAAACTTGGAAACCGCTTCCTCCCTTTGATGGACTTGCGCACTTGTTATTTCTCGCTTCATCACCACCTGCTTGTGAGCACCATTTTCAGTAGGAACCCATGTTTTCCTAAGTTATTGGCAAGTGTGATATGCTTCGACGAAATGATCCTTTGCTCAACTTGCAAGTCCTTGGAGAATTTATCTACAAAAATTAAAATACCATGGCTCAACGCCCCTCCCTTGATACTTATCTTCCTACCAAAGCCATATGATGATTTTACTTTGCAAACCTCATACACATATGCTGCTTGTTATTGCTTTGAGCCTTATCAAAATTGTGTGACCCTAGTGAGATACTTGGCATGCTCCCCCGATCAAGATCGTATACATACTACCTCATATGCTAACTTCTACAATGGAAGTTACGCAATACCATCTTTCCGTCCACCAAATAAATACTCCAAATCCCATGCCACCTACTCTCTCTCAGAAAAAAAGAGTATCATTGGAGACATGGCTATGAAAAAGAAATAGAAAGAGAATAAACCCCCGCTCATACAAAAGTAGAGCAACAAGAAAAAGGGGAAGAAAAGAAAAAGAAAGAAAGAAAAGATAGCCATGTCCTCCTCATAAACTCCAAAAGAGAGAGAGAGAAAGGGACACAAAAAGGAATACCACTTACACAACCACTTCCATTTCCACCACTATCCACACATGCACATCTTGATCAGGTCGCATGACTTGAGTTCTCCATGGATCCATTCTTTTGGTTCGGCAACATAAGTAATGCAAGTATGCCACTTTTCATCCCTACCAAGCTCCACATATCAGCCGTAGAAGTAGGGCAGAAAGAGGTAACACCATCGCCTTGGTAAGGAGACTTACACTTTGAGCGACTCAAGAGAATCATTTGAGGAGCAAGAGCCATGTTTTTCATGTTTTCAAAATGCTACCTCAAAACCTCCAAGGTACTTGTTAAGTGAAAGCTTGGTGACTTGAGTCACGAACGTTCCACTTATCAATCACCCAAGGATGCATGCTAGACACCAAAAAGTTCACAAGTAGCAAGTGTGGCCTGAAATAACTTGTGTGCACGTTCCTATCTAAGAGGAAAAGTCCACCATGCTGAGCTCGCATCTTCACTCGAGATGAGTAAAGAGCCAGTGTGGGGGAGCTTGTTGACGGTCCTTATAGCATAACTTTTACCGTCAACTACCTGCACTTAACAACCAAAATCCAACACCAAAAGTAGACATAGGGTTTATTACTAATCATTTCCACTAGTCTTGGTATATCTATGAGTGCAGGTGCAATCCATATGAAAACGGGGAAAAGAACACATCAATCATGGACTTTGCCTTCATCGGAATTTCCCCGGAATAAAGATCTCACTCCAAAAGCCCAAAATCCACAAATAAAGACCAAAGTCAACACAATGCGAGTGGATCAGGAGTGGAGACAACCAGAGACATGGACCAGAGGAAGACCAGGCCCAGTGGGGCCCAGGCCCGGTCGGCCGACCCCTCTGGCAAGGTCGGCCGACCTGCCAGGAAGGCCCCCTGGCCCATCTTCCTATGGCGGTTCACAACCGACCTCTGGAGGTCGGTTCCACCTGCAATTAATGCCACCGACCTCAGGAACCGCCTCCAAGTTGCCGATCTTCCAGGTCTATAAATAAAGGGGTACCCCCTCCCCTTGGAGAACATCAAACACAAGAGAGATAGAGGAGAAGACACAAGATGTAGTAGTAGGAAGAGAGTATGATAGGAGGGCGCGGTAGTCCCCTCTTTGTAGGGAGCTAGCCCCAATCTTGTATCTTGATGGATACTTTCTTATGGAATAGTTCATCGTTCGTTCGTCGTTCGTCGTGCGTTCTTGGTCGTTCGTCGTTCGTTCATCGTTCGTTGATCGTTCATTGCACTAGATCTATTCCTGAAGTAAGTATTCATGATATCCTTAGATTGGTTGTATCGTTCATAGTATTCAGATCTTGCTATACTTGCTTTTGGGATCATCGCTCCGCAAGGGGTGTTCTAATCATCCAAGTTGGTTTGAGATCGAGGTTAGAGTAGTAGTCGCTGGCATAGACGTGGTGTCTAGGCTAGAGGTTACCTGTGTTTGCCGCGTGCCCCACGGTTTGTAGAGGTAGGCGGCAGGTGGTGATCGCCCTGTCCGTCCTTTCGAATCCTCCACGTTCGGGTACATTGTAGAGCTACAGGCTGGCGTGGCTTGGCAGACCAAGCCTAAACCAGTGCCCGAAGTAAGCAAGTAGAACCTGATCTGTGCTATCTCGAACAACCATACTCTAGTTCATCCTCTCTATACCCATGGCATCGTGTTGCATCTCTTTGTCCTTGGACAAAACCTACCTTGTTGCAGATTACCTCCGTTCCTTGGGGAAAACAAATACGATATCTTGGAATACTCCCGGGTGAAGTGCTACATGATACTCCGTGCGCTTGCGGAATTATCTGTGACCGTAAGAAGTGTCAACAACGACTCTAGCTTAGCATCTCTGCTTTCCGAGGCCTTATCAGTAGAAATAAATTTCTTACTAATGCCATCGTTAATCTTAACTTGGCCAAGCACTAGATCCTTGATAGAGGGCTCAAAGCGAGAGAAATTACCATTACCATTACCTCCCTGATTTCTGTTGAAGGAGAGGTCGGGCTTGGAGTTCCAGCCGTAGTTGTTCTGGGGACGGAATCCATTGCCATTGTTGAGGAAGTTGCATTCTTCCATAGCGTTGGGGCAATGAATTCCCAGGTGCCCCATGTTGCCACACTCTTCACACGTCATGCGGGAATCCGTAACCTACAGATCTTGCGGAGTCTTCATCTTCTCAAGGACTTGATCAAGCTTGAGAGCAAGCATGTCCAAGGCCTCCACTTGATGTACTCCACGTCCCTTGCTTGGGAACACTTGACGTTCGTCGTGGCTTTGGTTGGCCACCACTTTCTCAATCAACTTCTTAGCGTTTGTCACGCTAAGAGAGAAGAAAGAGCTGCCTGAAGCGGTGTCGAGGTGCTCCTTTGCGGTAGGCTTCAGTCCATGATAGAAGCTTTGGATGAGGAGCCATGGCTCCATGCCATGATGTGGGCATGCGAGCACGTTGTCTTGCATCCTCGTCCATGCTTCGGAGATGGACTCATCTGCGAGCTGTAATCTTTTTGCGCAGGGCAGTTGTCTTGCCCGGCGGGAAAAACTTAGCGAGGAAGGCATTTGAGCATGCCTCCCTGGTGTTGAGAGCCTCAACGTTCGCGTAGAACCATTGCAAGGCCTTTCCCAACAGTGAGAATGGAAAGAGCTGCAAGCGAATCTCTTCTTGAGATTGATCCTTGCGTGCAAACGTGTTGCACGTCATCAAGAACCGCTGGAGGTGAGAGTTTGCATCCTCTGAAAGTTTGCCACAGAAAAGACTAGCCAAGATCATGTTGAGTAGGGCCAGCTTGAGCTCGTAGTCCTTGTTGTTGATGCGTGGGAGGTGTCCCACGCGGATGTTCTCCATGTTCGGTGCGGAGAACTCATGGATCGACTTCTCGACCGGCTCACCCATGTTGTTGTTGGTTGAGGTTGAGGCGGGTAGGTCGATGACCGGTGGAGTGGATCCTTCGACAGCCAGAGCTTTGGACGTCGTACATGCGGAAGGAGGGGTGAGTCTTGCTCTAGCCCTTCTCAAGAACTGCTCTGGGTCGGAGTGGAAGTTTTCTGGTAGGTCGAAACCAGTCATGCACGGTCCTGTTTAAAAGTCTACAACTAGAAAACAGGACAAGGGTAAGCCCACAAAAGTAAGTAAAGTTACTTTCACAATAGTATACAATGTTATACTTCAAAATCCTAGCTGCTACTTTCCCGGCAACGGCGCCAGAAATGCTCGTTGGCGGTGAATATGTGCATAATTAATTTTCCATTAATTCCGCAAGGGCACGGAACACCATTGTAGGATTTCACCTTGGAGTATTCCAAGGTTATCGTATTTATATTTCCTCAGGGAAGTAGAGCGATAGGAAGTTGAAAATGTAACAAAGTAGATACTATTATGCGAAATAACGATACCTTACTTAAGACAGGGGTAAAAGGGGTACATGATATATGGGTGGCACTCACCATATAATTCGAGGAAATAAAAGAGATAGTAGAAGTTATATTGGGAGAACAACGAGAAAGAGACAAAGATTCCTATGTGTTAATATTACATCTATTTACTCCTAGCAATTAATTCTACAAGGTTATGTACTATAGTTAAGGTTATGCACACTCAAGTCATGTTATTTCGGAGCACGGCCATCGTGCCAGGGTTGGTACTGAACCCCAATACTGCAGGTTCCCCCCGGGATCTAACCGCTATTGAGAACCCGGTAGGTTTGCCTTTGAACGTGACGGATTGCAAAGGCCTGAACACGCCTGTCACACGTGGGGCTACCGTCCTCCGTAAAGACACACGCCAATCGTGCATAGGTATAGCTCTAAGCATCACGCTTACAACTATCCTTGATCGAGAGAATAGCCCTATCTAGGAATGTAGCATAGCTTTAACTAAGCGCGAACTCCATTTCGGCAAAGCACTCACTCATACTACTTAGACACAATCACGAAACCCACAACAAGACTATTATGAGCACTAGCTTAACTAAGTAAATAAACTTAAATAGAAAAGAATTACTAAAAGAAATAAATAAAGAATAAACTAAATAATTATAGAAATAATTATATAAATAAATAAAGAGTAATTCTACAAGAGTTAAGATACAAGAACAATACTGAAACTTTGAGAAGACTTCCGGAACCTCGAAAGAGCTCTCACTCTACTCTACTCTACTCTAACTCCCAAATAATAACTCTACTTCTACAAATAAGTATTGGATCTCTTGGATCAGTGAGGTGCGAATTGTTTCTGCGGACACCAGGGCTATTTATAGCCTCCTTAGGACAGGGGGGCTTATGTAGGCGAAGGAGACGTGGCGGGGCCGCCAAGGCAGGCCGGCCGGCCTACTAGGGGGCCGGCCGTCCACTGTGGCGGTTCGCCACCGCCTCTTGCGTGGACGCTCCGGATTGCCTCCTAGTGTCGGTTCGAAGGTCGGTGCCTTCGCGGGGGCGGCAGAACTTGAGTAAGGGCCAAGTTGAGGCCCAAACAACCCACCAGACGGTATGTCGGTGGAATTCTGCTGCACAGGCTTTGAGTTGTGACATTTCAGCCCATTTACAGCCTGCTGGAGGAAGGCCGAGGCCTTTGGGCGCCAAGGGGGGCCGGCCGGCCTGACTTTTCTTCGAGTCAGGGCCAGTTTCCTCCATTATTTGCTCCTGCATCCAAAATTCACCAAAACTCATGGAAGTATGTTAATTCCTAACTACTATGCACAGAATCTTGGTGATTACCTTTTTATTTACCGATATGTTGACGGTAAATTCATGATTTTACACCGTCAACAGCAACCATCTTCGTGACTTGCATCAAATCAGGCATATTGCCAACAGGGCTGAATGGATCAGGCCGATCGAACCCATCATATGAATTTTACAATCCCTCATTTGCTGCAAGGCAATTGTGTCTCGGTCAGCTTCCTCCCTGCCTTCAAGGCAAAGGCTCAGACAACCATCACATTGACATTGGAGTACTACTGGTTGTCTGGTCTGACTGACAACTTGCTTCTTGGTCATATCGACAACATAGTCTTGGCTCCTTCCCGCACAAGGCTCTTCAGACAATGGTGGGCAGAATGGTATAGACACCTTCGATCGACAAACACCGCATCGCTTATATCTGCTCTTGCACTTTCTGAGCCAATAGGAGAGGTAACCTTTTGCTCTCCCCTTCTTTTGTTGTCGACAAACTATTGGATAGTAACTCTTCAATATTTTGCAGTCTGACGTCGAAGAAGTCCCCACCACAAGCAATAGCGGAATCGGCATCGTGTACATTTCTGCAACTCTGGAACCCACCCTTGGCTCCGACACGCCGACACCAGCTCAAGTTCTCAAAGGTCAAACATCTGGGACCAAGAGAAAAGAGACCCGTACCAAGACTTCAGCAAAACGCCACAAGGCCCTTCTGAAGCAACCAAGCATTGTGCCAACTCCACCCAGCAGCCCGATAAATATCCTTATCATAATCACTTCAACAAGAACAATATTGACATCTTACCCTTGTTCATTTTCAGGACACCCCTGAGGAAACTGCTGAGGAAGATGCCACTTCTGCTGAGATTCCCGCTGGCGCCCGTGACGAAACTGTCGACCCTCAAGCCGTCGACATACAACCAACAGTTCCGATCACTTCAGAAGAAGTTGTCACAGAAACCCAGCGAGGAGCAGCTCAGACTACCTCAGAAAACATCGACACCAGCACTCAGCACATACTGGCTCAAACAGGAGAAATCAACGTCGGCATTCAAGCATCTGTTCATATGGAAGAAATCGGTGCTGGCAGTCATCAGGCACCGATCCACATCACTTCGGACAACATCGACACCAACCCCCAGCCTCAGGTTCGCCGTCGAGACTTGCTCATCAGCATATTTACTTCTGCTAACTCTATATTCAATAGGTGCAAGAACAAAGGGAAGATGCATCGGCAAACCTTCATGTGGATAAACAAGGAGAACCAGAATCGGCAAACCCCGTCGACGAATCTAGTCCTGCACAAATAGTCCTTGTGCAAAATGTTTCAGAGAATGACCCCTCTCACTCTGAAGCATCTTCTTCTCAAGCTGCTGCTGTCGCCGCAGATGTTGTTTTATCTCAGGTAATAAAATCGATATTCCCCATTCTCTGATTACTCTGTCATTTAATTACCCTTCATGTTTGCAGGCACGCATCATAAAGCCCATCATTGCGATGCACCACCGTCAACCATTGTCGATCGACATCCGCAACACGCTGATTGAATTGGAGACCAGGATCGAGGTTGCTTCCATAGACAATCTCACCTCCAATGCGAGTTCAGTTCGTTCCAGGTTCGAGCCAATCCTAAATCGGCTTCCAAAAGACTTGAGGGTTGCTCTTCATCTGGTGGCGTACCTGGAGTTTCATCGATTTGACTTCGAGCAGGCCCAAGAAAACATCAACCGCCGCTCTAAGCAGCGCCAACTCGTTGCCGAAGCTGAAAAAGTTCTTCAAATCTCAGAAGAAGAGTTGGCAAAATTCAACTCTCTGAAGACCAGGCTTGCAGAAGAGGAAACTCGGCTAAACCAGTTGAAGAAGGAAGCCGATGACTTGAGAGCGGCTCTGCAAGCCAAGGAACAAGAAGTATCGGCATCGAAGAAGAACATAGCCGTGATCCACATCGACATGCAACAGCAACAAAATGTGGTTCAAGCCTCCATCGAAGCCTCAGAGCGCGCATGGGCGACCGTGCCTGCAGAGATGGAGTCCGATGATGCCGACAATTACGTCCTTGCTGAAATCGAACAGCTTCGCGCTCATGCACTTGATGTGATCCGTAACTACTTGTATCCCTGTTGTGTCTGATGTAACGTCGGCTCTGCCAGAAACTTAGCCGAACACTCTAGGAACCCACCCAAATACTAGGGTAGTATTTCTTGAAATATTTCCCATTAAGCGCTCGGCTAAATTTCTCACCATCTAATTCCTTCAAAATATAAGCATTACCGGGCACGCATCGGCAAATAACATAAGGACCTTCCCAATTAGAAGATCACTTGCCGAAACAATTATCTCTTGAACCAATCGGCAACTTGACCTTCCAAACCAGTTCTCCTTCATCAAATTTCTTGGACAGCACCTTTTTATTATAATGCAGAGCCACCCGTGCTTTATTGTCCTAAATTTTCTTCAACGCCACCAATCGCTGTTGGTTGACATCTTCCAACTCATCCATCATCAAGTCGTGATACTGCTCCGCCGTCAATTGATTTTGCAACTCGACCCTCCTAGATCCTGCGTTGACTTCCCAAGGCAAAACAGCTTCATGTCCATAAACCAACTGATATGGCGTCACTTGTACTGATCCATGACGAGACATTCGATAGGCCCACAATGAATCGGCTAACAATGTGTGCCACCTCCTTGGCTGATCCTGAAGCTTATGCTTAATCAATTTGACAAGAGTCTTATTTAAAGCTTGAGCTTGACCATTTGCCTAAGCATAATACGGTGATGAATTCAACAACTTAATACCCATCTCATCGGCAAACTCTCAAAACTCCTCCGAAATGAAGATAGATCCTTGATCAGTGGTGATAGTCTGAGGGATACCAAATCGGTAAATTATATGTTCCTTAACAAAAGCAATCACATCCCTTGAAGCCACACTCCTGTATGACACCGCTTCAACCCACTTTGTAAAATAATCTGTGGCTGCAAGGATATATTTGTGCCCCTTACTCGATGCAGGATTGATCTCGCCAATCATGTCGATTCCCCATCCTCTGAACGGCCATGGCTTGATTATGGGATTCATTGCCGATGCCAGAGCTCTTTGGATCGACCCAAATTTCTGACAACCTTGGCAGCACTTGTAATACTCAAAACAATCCTCAAGCATTGTAGGCCAGAAATATCCTCCTCTCCTGATCAACCACTGTTGGGGAAATGGCTGTGACTATGAACAGCGAAGGACCAGGAAACGCTGGAAGGCACAAGCTTAATAACAGACGAAGCAGAAGCCGGGATCGACGACCGGAACGGGAAGCGCAAAGGTGATGAAGACGACGCCGAAGGCTCCATGATCTGTGCGAAGGGCAAATGTTACCAAGCGAAGGCAATTGAGGAGGTAGCGAAGGCTACGGGGCAAGAGCAGAGCAAGGATAGCAAAGAAGAGACGTAACGGAGTTGACTAATGGCACAACTGTAATAATGATCTCTCCTCCCCCTATAAATATGGAGGGAGGAGGTCTTGTAATGACATCTGTTTTTCAGGCCGCGAGCCAAAGACACCTCATTCACTCCGTCTACTTTTCTTTGTCATTCTCTAACCCCTTCGCCCAGCATCGCGGACGATTGAGGGCTTTGGTGTTACGCATAACGAAAGACCCAAGGAACAGCCTGGGCAGGAGAACTTAATTCCAAGGACACTAACACTTCAGGAGGGCTTCGCCAAGGAGCCGGAGGTCGGCGAGGTGCCAAGGGGGCTTCGCAAGGCGATCTTCAGACGTCAAGGCGCGCGGAGAACTTCGCAAGGACTGAACGCACACTTATAACCTGTTGGAGGGCTTCGCTGAGTCCAACCGGGACCTTCGATACCCCAACATTTGGCGCCAATCGTGGGCCGAACCCACGATGAAAAGGAGACAAGATCATCACCCAGCAAAGACTGGGAGGGCAAGAACAGAGCAGCCAGGATGGAAGCAATCAGTTATCCGATTCACGTCGGAAGGCATCGAAGTCACCAACTACCCACAAAGATACCTTCGAAGACCAGAGCAGGCATCGAAGGAGAAATGACATACAAAACCAAATTGAAAGCCAAGGATTACTGAATGTCACACACCCAGATCAACAACTCAGACGCAACAAATGAAGACACCAAGATTTCATCGGAAGAAACAGAATTATTCAAATTACTAGATTTACAAGCAACCAGCCAAGCAAGGAAGGCCGGGCGAAGTCATATAAGCACTATTTCAAATCAAAGAAGGACGTCGGACAACAAACGCAAGACCTAAGCTACTTCTTAGTTTTACTACAAGTACGACTTGCAACTACGAAGCAACGCGAAGGCGTAGCTGGGCGATCATCAGGACCTTCGTCATCACTAATAATAATCGGCTAGAGGGAGGAAAGAAGCGGCTGCGCAGGACCTTCCTCAAGATTGTCATCACTAATCCTAATAATCATCAGGCCTAGAGAGAGGAGGTCTTGTAATGACATATGTTTTTCGGACCGCGAGCCAAAGACACCTCATTCACTCCGTCTACTTTTCTCTGTCATTCTCTAACCCCTTCGCCCAGCATCGCGGGCGATTGAGGCTTTCGGTGCTACGCATAATGAAAGACCCAAGGAACAGCCTGGGTAGGAGAACTTAATTCCAAGGACACTAACACTTCAGGAGGGCTTCGCCAAGGAGCCGGAGGTCGGCGAGGTGCCAAGGGGGCTTCGCAAGGCGATCTTCAGACGTCAAGGCGCGCGGAGGACTTCACAAGGACTGAACACACACTTATAACTTGTTGGAGGGCTTCGCTGAGTCCCACCGGGACCTTCGATACCCCAATAACCACTTCATCTTGTACGCCGATTGATGGGTGCCGCAGATTCCATCATGAACTTCCATCAGCATCCTTTTGGCTTCATTGGCATCCAAACACTTAAGAAGAATCCCTTCCAGAGTTCTGTAAAAGAGCTGATTATCGACAAGCACATACTTCATTGCCTTGTACCGCAGCTTTCTGGACGTCTTCTCAGTTGGATCCTTCAAATAACTCACAATCTCTGTTCTCCAGTCTTGCAAATCGACATCGGCTTCATGATCGTTAGAATTCACAATGAGCCGATACCTAGATGCGTGCTGAGCCAAGTCATTAGCTTTAGAATTCATTTTCCGAGGAACATGACTAATCATGACATGCTTGAAGCCCTTCATCAAATCTTGGCATCTCTGATAATAGTCCCGCAATACTTCATCTTTGCATTCATACTCATTATTCAATTGTCTCACAATCAGCAAGGAATCCCCAACAACCTCGACGAAATAGGCATTGGCTTCTCTCAATAGCTGCAACCCCTTCAACACAGCTTCATATTCAACTTGATTGTTAGAATGAACTTCAACTGGAAACGAAAACTCGAACCTGGATCCCTTAGGGGTGACGATAACAATGCCGATACCACATCAAAGTTTGCAAATCGATCCATCAAAAATCAATCGCTATGGAACTGGCTCCACCATCTTCTCATCATGCCCCCCATGCTAAACCACCAAATCGGCAAACACCTAGGCTTTTATAGCTTTGGCAGATTCATACTTGAGATCAAACTCTGCAATCGCCAACATCCACTTCCAAGCCTGCCTTTCATCACTGGAGTGGACAAAATGTATCTGACAACATCGGCTTGACAAACAATAGTGCATTCTTCGGACAGCAAGTAATGTCTTAATTTAGTGCAGGAGAAATAAAGACACAAGCATAACCTCTCAATCTCCGAATATCTGGTCTCCGCATCCACCAATCGACGACTGAGATAAAAGATAATCCTTTCCTTGCCATCTTGCTCTTGCGTCAATGCTGAACCAATGCACTTGTTATCGGTAGACAAATCTAGCTTGAAAGGAATGCCCGGCTTAGGCGACATCAACACAAGCGGCGAGACCAAATACTCCTTGATATCATCAAGTGCCTTCTGATGTTGAGCTTCCCATCGAAACTCCTGATCTGCCTTCAACTTCAATAGCGGAGTAAAGTGTTAATTCTTCCAGAAAGATTAGAAATAAATCTTCTCACAAAATTAATCTTGCCGATCAAAGACTGCAATTCCTTTTTACTGGTCGGGGGCTTGATCTTCTTGATTGATTCCATGCTCTTAGGACCAATCTCGATTCCTCTCTCATGAACAATGAAGCCCAAAAATTGTCCTGCCGATACACCAAAGGCGCACTTATGCGGATTCATTTTCAACCCAAACTTCCTGGTCCTCTCCAACACTTCCCGCAAATCGGCAATGTGATCTTCAACCATCTTGGACTTCACCATTACATCATCGATATAAATCTCCACCAATCGGCCGATCAAATCATGATAAATAAAATTCATCGCCCTCTGATATGTGGCTCCAGCATTCTTCAACCCAAAAGTCATGACAACCCACTCAAACAGTCCTAGGGCTGATGGACACCTGAAGGCAATTTTGGCAATGTCTTCTTCAGCCATAAAAATCTGATTGTATCCTGCAGTCCCATCCATGAAGCTCAAAACTTTGTGCCCAGCAGCTGCATCGATCCACACGTCCGCCATCGGCATTGGATACTCATCCTTAGGTGTAGCCTTATTCAGATCTCTGAAGTCGATGCAAACCCGCATCTTGCCATTTTTCTTAATTACTGGAACAATACTGGACACCCACTCTGCATATCGGCATGATCTGATAAACTTGGCATGATATAATGTTGCAATCTCCTCCTTGACAGCATCATAAATCTTCGGATCAATTCTTCTATTGGGCTGTTTAAACGGTCGATACCCATGCTTAATAGGCAATCGGTGTTCAACAATATCTCGACTAAGAACAGTAACTGAGTGGCATAACGAACCCATTTTGTGACAGGCACCTGAAAAGCATCCAGCTTGTCTGTTGTTGCAGAGAGCCAATCTGCAGCTTCAATAGGGGCACCAGAACCGCCAAAGTGCTCCAAATGCATGGCTACACCACTCTCTCAAGTCTATTGGACGATGAGGAACTGCTGCTGGTTGGGGTACGCCTCCACCAACAGGAACACCTCCACCAACTGGAATGGGACCTCCGGCAGCACCAAGAGGAGGGCCATCGGCTGCAGCCCCACCAAGAGGAGGACCACCAGCTGCAGCAGCCCCAACGGCACCCCCAGCCTGGCGGAGGGTAGCCACCTCAGCCCGTAACGCCTGCATCTCCGTTAGCACCGTAGCTAAGTCCACATTGTTTTGAGGAGCCTCATGAGCAGGCTCTTCCTCACCACGACCAGCACCACGTCCACAGCCACCACGACCGCGACGTCCACGACCATGACCACGAGGCATCTATTGTCCACACAACAAGACAAAAAAAACACAACAGACATGCACAAATAGAGCAAGTGCTAACAGGCCATAATAAAGCGGTAAAATAAAACCCAACTCCCCTCCTATAAGTGCAAGTGTGTCAATTTTTAGATTAGTCAGAGTCAAATTTTAACAACACCGAGGATCTATAACCTATGCTCTGATTACAAACTATAACACCCCAAAAAATTCTGGAGTATTACTACGCTACGCTACAACAACAATATATAAAGATAACCAAAAGGGAGCGACAAACTTAATAGCAACAGAGTATGCGGAAGCATTCAACTGATGAAAGATAAATAAACTCCATCCATGACAGCAACTTAAGTGATTGTCCAACAAAAGTAAAGTACCAAACGACCAAACATTAAAAGGACAACTCAAGTGTTCGAAAAGTAAATTTTATTATGAGAAGTGCTCATTTGTTGCTACTCCCATCCCACGCTCTCGCACCATCGAAGCTCAAGTACCTGAGGGGGAAAAATAGCGTATGAGGTTTATGAAAAACCTCAGCAAGCAAACTACTTTAACAAAGTTATTTAAATCACAGTTTGATTAAGCATCAATTTAAATAAAGCATAGCTGTAAATAAACAACAGAAGGTATATCTTCAAGATTAAACATAGAGCTTCAATAACCTCATACTTCTTATCTAAGATGCAAATGATGCAATGCAATGCAATGCATGTCTTCACTTTTACCCTCAAATCCCAACGAAGAAAATGAGGGCTGCAACCACATTGCTCAATTCAACGTGCATTGTTGTACCGGTACTTACTGCACCAACATCAAGCTACAGTTTCTTCTTTTGCATATCCAATGGAAGAGTGCAAATGCAAGTTTGCCATGTATGCACTTCGTATACTTCATATATGATAGATAAAAGAAAGTAACACAAGCTATAAAATAGCATACTTCAATGTAAAAGAAATTAACAATAGCTTCACGTTATATGGCTAGTGTGAGGTACTGCATTTTAATGGAGGTAATTCAAATAACAATGTTAACGCATGTAGACCATGGCGCTACGTTTACTTGCCTTCACCAAATTCAAGAGAATGAGCTAAGCTTGCTCCGAAGATGCACCACCTGGATATAAGTAATTCTCAGCACCAAAAGCAAGCATACAAATAAAGCAAACATCAAGTAAAGCGCTCCTACGACCGCTCGCAAAAATAACCCCAAAACAGTCCCCACACGTCAAAACTGTCTACACAGCACAGTGAGATTTACATTTTCATAACTATTTTTATACAACAGGGAAAAGGGTAAATGAGCACACTTAGATCATCTACAGAAAACTTTCTACAACTGTGGTATTCAACTCAAAAATTAATTCGAACTGTAACTCAGGTTAAACTGGGTCACAAGACAGGCATTCAGTTTACTTCATGTACTGCGTACAACTAATCTTCAAATATTCATAACTCCAGTTATACTCCACCAAAGACATATTTTAAGCACTCTACGGAAAGATAAAACAAAGATCTACCACAAACTCAGTTTCAGGACAGACCATATCGGCCTCTAGGATCACTAGATTTGCCACGCAACAACTCAGTGTTAAAACTGTAACAACAGGTCTGACAAAAACATACAGTCATGTTCAGAGATGCATAAATCACTCTATACTGAACCAAAAACTGCGAATAAACACTCGTTGGAAAGGTTTGTCGATTATCTACAACTTTCGTATTCACAAGATGTTCAGGTTCTGCAGATAAGACCCCTAAAAACTCGATTGATCCAAACTGCACACCCCTGAACGAAACAGCAACATCAGACTTGCGTATAGCACGGCTGATTACCTCTAAACAGCAGAACCTAATCAAGATCTAATTAGGCAGGCACATAAGACGGAGATTTTCTTTCTCTGTTACCTAGTGGAGATCACGAACCCTTCTCCTCTCTACTGAATCGATCTCATCAATCTGCAACCCGCCTACAAGAGATTGCCTCCCAGGGAATGTCTGCCCTAGCAACGAGAAGGCCAGACTGCAGAACGCCGCCGCCTCCTCACGTACGATCGCCAAGGAAACGCAAGGAACAATTACGTGATTTTCTGCCTCCCCTTTCTCTAGTGAGAAACGGACCCAATAAAGCCCAAGTTTAAAGCTCATTTAGCCCAAAACGAAATTAGGCATAATTAGATTTCTGGACGTTATAACTGCCGTATGCGAAAGGGCCTGTAGCCTAGCGGTTACAAGAGCCTCGGTAGCACCTCAGGTCCTGGGTTCGACTCCCCGTGGGAGCGAATTTTCTAGGATTTAACGGCTTTGTGCTTTCAGTGGTAAGCGACGCTCCCGTCTACAGCAAGGCGCCAGTGGTGACTTCGTCAATATCTAGGATGTGTCGGCACAGTCTTCGAAGATGCTCATAGGGGTAGGGTTTGCGTACGTGTGTTCATAGGGGTGAGTGTGCGCGCGTTGTGGGCGTTTGAGTTGTACTCTGTACTCAAAAAAAAAAAAAAACTTCCGTATGTGCTTCCTTGCTACACGCAAACACTATCATTTTCATGGTGCCCAATCAATTGATGGACATCATTTGCTTAATTGTGTGAATGCATTTTATTTTTCAGCATCTTATCTGATTTATTCTAAACACTAATACTGTTTTTTTGCAGCTTCATGACTTATAATCATTGTCATTTAGCAATTGTTGTTTCATTATGCATACTATTTACTTTTCTACACGCAGAACGAAATTTTAGTGCTGCAAATATCCACTTCACTCAAATCCAATAGGACTGTTAAATTTCACATATCTGGAGCTCCAACATCCTAAAGTTGCAAGTTCCAGCCTATTTATCCTGATTAGGATCATAATAATATGAAAGTTCAATTTCAAGTTATAAGGCACTTCAACGATTAAATTAACTTTTGAATCCTCAATCCTATTTCCTTGACGTCTGGAACATGAAGCACTAAAATAAACGGGTAGTAGGTTACCACTGAACTTGGAAAAAGCTATAACTAGATATTTTGGTTATTTGCAGCAACGTTCGCCTGAGACTTGCTTAAACATGTCAATTATTCTGAAATGTAACATTCTTTGTCATCTGAATGTAGAGGAAATATCATGCCTGCATCCTAAGCAGCCTTTTATTTACATCATAATGGTTATCCTCGGTCATAACATGTCCCTTTATTATATATATAATATATTTTCACAGAAGTACTTACTAATTTCAAGCACACCCTGGTATTCTACCCTTTTGATTTTGCATCAATATAGCAATCTTTCATGTGCTCTCTGCCAATCTGATGTATGTAATGGAATGGGAATGGCTCATTGAGTTGATATTTAGACTCCACAGTCAGATCTCCCACTGTTCTCATAATGTATTGCCAGTATCTCTCGAATGGGAACGGGTCATTAAGCTGACAATTTGGATTTGTTTTTTAATTTTATTCGTCAATGCACTGGTATCACTCAAATTATTATTAGTTTCCTAGAATATTTTATGGTCATCGACTGATAGCAAGCTGCATGCATTGTCTGACCCAAAATACAGTATCTATTTTTATATCAGTGAATAGTGTTTTTATTTATTTATTGTTTCGTTTAACTGAAATGTTATGCTTCAAGTAACAACATTTTGTATTGCTCATCAGTTCTGCTGAAGCCCAACAATGAGTAGCAGCAAAAGCTTAAGGGAGAGATAAACGGTCAGAAATTTGAATCTGCAGTGAATACAAGCACTGCTTCCTCCCGCTCAAAGTATTGCCCAATCATTTTTGAATATTTATTTGCTAAGATGGATTCCATTCATGTCTAATAGTTGTGCTGCTTTTTTATCCTACGAATTCAACACAGTGCTTCACATGATGGACATGCTATCTCAGTTGTTTTAGTCATTCAGACTGTAATTTCTATATCGTCTGACCTAATGTGAGGTTAGATTTGACAAAGTAACTGTACTTGATCCTTTTCTTCAGATGTTGCATTTTTTTACCCATGATCCGTTTGTCCTTCGTATATTATTTTGTTTGTTTGATTATGAAGATATTTTGAAGCAATATATTAATGGAAAACCTTACTCTTTGGAAACAAACTGAGGCAATAAATGGCATGCTCTGATAGAAACGCTTTTTCCTTCTCGACTGTCATGAGGTACACATGCTTTTTTCTATATAAAAAGATGTATGATAATATGAAGAATTATATATAGCATGTTTTTCATCTTCACAATAAGATGTAACTACAATCTATAGTCAGTTTAAGTACATGTGTTCTTAGCTTTCAGATTTAGTGACAAAATTGTTTACGGCCTCATTTATTTGCATGTCCTGAACCCTTGTTTCCGATTTCTGCAATGATAAGTTGACATGAATATACCACCGAATGAAGAACCATTCTTCCAATTTAGAGCACATAAAGGAACTTTGGTAGATATGCACTTCGCTGCCTGTCTCTCTTTATGCCGTGTAACCATAGAATTTTTTTCAGCTTATTATATATACCTTCAACCATACAGTGAACCATACTCATCCCTTACTGAAAAAACTGAGCAACAGTTTACATTTAATTTCGTTGAATCTCCCTCGGATAAAAATCCTAAATGTGAAAAACTTAGCTGTTATGGTTCTGCCAGTTGAGTTTGCCGACACTGAATTTAGTCATTGCTTTTAGAATGCTAATTAATAACCAAGGCCTAATGTTTCAATGCACTGATACATTGAGGTTGCGGTCTGTGAAATTACATTCAAATACGAGAAAGTTTCTTATGCTATATATTAGTTTTCTGTGTTCGAGAACTACTAATGCCATCTGGTATTTCTTTATGTCTCTGCTACTGTTGCCAGGAACTGTTGTCTCTACATGCCGGATTGTTGTTTTTGTTTAGTATCTGAGAAATTAGCTATGCAGGAGCCTTAACTGAAAGGTGCTGTGAAAGCCTTTTGGTAAATAATTTCTTACAACCATTTTTTGTGCAATATACAATTTTGGAGTTTCAGCATTTAGTTTTTCTTTCCTTTTCCTCACATTGGATAATGTAATTTTGTGTTGGATTCAAAACAGTTTGTTCCGTATATTCTTTATCGGTCATGCTTTTAACCTATCTAAAATGTCCTTTTCAGAATATGCGCTCAGCTGGTCATGCAATTACTATGCACTGAGTGGGCTTCAGACTTCCGAACAAGGCTTTAGAATTCAGACTTCAGGCATGGATTATCTGTAGTTTGATTGGTTTAAAGGCTTTGTTGCAGCAGGGAATCCAAAGTACCAAACCATATGATCAGGTACGTCTTCGTTGCCATTTGTAGCATAACGATTTTGTAAGGAAGAGTGATTCATCTTTCAGCTGTATAAAGGAATTCCATCGTACTTCCCGCTGTGAAACAACACCTATGTGGTATCTCATTTATATTTATTAATACTGATGGACATGATCTGCCATATATGGATCCTCTCTAATGTTCTGTGCGTACTCCATTAATGACTTGCTCTAAGAGGACATTTTCGATCTATATTTAACTGGCGTCAAATTCTGAAGTCTCAACAAGTTGTTCATATTTAGTCTTATCGATCTAAGGCATACAATTTATGAATTAGTTTTTGTTCCTTTACCTACCTAGATTTTGTCCTCATAGCTGAAGATCGACATCATGCAGATAACTGTGAAGAATGGTTGCTTCCACCATATGCTTCAAAGACAAGAATGATGATTAGGTTTTAACAAGTTGACATAGTAGTGTTTTGTTGAAGGCTAACCCGAGGTAGGAGTGATATTTTGTCGAGGGTTATGTTTACCAATCCTCATGAGTATGAATGAATTTGAAATGAGGAGAGGCCTACCTGTTGTACAGTTTTAGAAAAAATTGGAGTAACAATCATGCCTAAAAAATTATAAAGATACTGTAACCCTTCCAACTGCCATGAAATTAAATAGAAATTCCTTTCAGGTTACAATCATCTTGACACGATATTCAGGAATTCTAACTTTTATTAAGTTGGATGTACAAATCAAATGGTCTTTTGACATGCTAGCCCACGGCAACGTTGCCGCGGGGATTTCAGCTAGTTAATCTGTACACTTGGAGCCTACCAATTATACCTGGTTTGGTCCTGAAGCTACAAACAAAGAAGAGGTATAAGTTGTTGGAATTTGGCCCAAGTGTTGAGACCTATTCATGAAAATTCCAAAGAACAAGTGGCTGGTTGCTTTAGTCCCATACTGCTGGGACAAAGAGAAGCACACCAACTCAAATACTAGTTCACGTGAATAAAGTAAGCAATGAGAGAGATAATGTGAGCTGTGCTAAGTGTACACACACACGCACGCGCATATCCGTGGCGTGGCTGCAAGTTGTGTGTATTTTTGCCACTCTAAATCCTTCACAATCTGATCACTTTGTATTAATCAGAGAGGATCTACACGGTTTAATGCCTTAATCAGGATTAATTGGCTAGCCATATATTAACTGGCAATTACTGGGCGCATTAATAAGGAAATGGCTCCTTGAGGGCAGCCATGCCTACATTAGGCCCTGGAGACGTCCAGGTTTCCTTAACCCACGAAAATTTCCTTCCGTACACCTTTTTTCTTTCCTTTTGAAGAGTTGTATTGTGGTGTTGAGCTGCTACATCTCGCTGGAACTTTTTCTCGGCGTGCACGAGGAGAAGGGTGAGCGGTATCTCCGAACCGTTGTCACCATGAAGCCCGCACGAGGGGCAGCAATAAGGTTTCTGGGCAGCGCAACTGCGTGACTGCTCGTTTGCTGCCTTCGATGATCAACCTTGTCTACAACTACGTCTTCGTCTACAATTTGTGCTTGATTCAAGCATCGACAAACCCGACGTAAGTCGATGTCGACTCTTCTGTTCTTAGTGTTGTACAACCTGCTGCTAGAACTAGTTTGCATCACGGTTATTGAGCTGGATTTACAATAATGCGCATATTTCCAACACAAGTTCAGTTGAGAGTATTTGAGCTCTTAAAATTTCAGAATGAGTACTCTCCTACCTGAGTTCAGTGCATATCAATCAATCACAAACCACCCAAGAGAAGAGCACCATTACTATTATTAGCAAGCTATCCTAATCTGATGGGCGCTATTACCAAATGGGTACAGCTTCCTTGAGATAGCCCAAGTATGATGATGATTATCAAATCTTTAGTGGCATAGTTGATCAAGCAGGCTCTAGGGAGTAGTGATGATGACATTTTACTTGGCGGGACAAGTGATTGGAAGGCTAGAAAGCTGGATATGATCAGGTCTAGCAAAGAGGGCAAACTGATTCTTCTGCAGTTTGAGATCATGTCAAGGACCACACATGTTGCAGTTTCTCCTAACCTTGACGCAGTCATCAGTGCCAAGATGTCAACTTCACAAGAGTTCTACCCAGTACTCAGTTACTGGAAGTATGGAGGTCATATGAGCTTTTCGGTAAATGGAATAGTTTCTAGCCAAGCAGCAATCTACAGCTTCTGAGCATAGCTGCGTTACATGGGATCCAGGTGGTTTGTATCTGACACTGTATTGGATTCATGCTTTGTCGGCTTGGGGACAGGGATTGCAAAACCACGGTAAACCATCCGGTTTTCCCGATTCACCGGTTTTTGTTTTCAAAAATATGTAAAAAAAAAAACTAGATGCTAAATGAAGACGATTTATGGAAGAAGAACTCAAAAACAAGTTTGTTAGATCGGGCAAAAAAGTTGAGGAAGATTTTCATGGAAAAAAAAGGAAAAGACCCAAGCTTATCCCTTCGCACCAGTCTTACCTCCCATATTCTTTCGACCCCATCTTCCCCGATGCCTCCTCGCGCCAACCCCGCTCCCGATCTGCCGCTGTCCAGCCATCACTCGGCGACAATTTAACCGCTGCCAGGTCCGCCTAGCCCACCAACTGGACGGCTTGCCGCGGGGCCCGGCTTTGATGTCGGCCTGCCGGTGGTGCTGGCCGGCTAACCATGGTGCAAGGCGGCTAGCCACGCTGGGAAGACGCCAGCCGAGCTCCGGCTGGGGCTACTCAGGCGAGCCTTTTTTTTTCATTTTGTCCTCATCAACACTCTCACCCCCGAAAGACTTGATGTCCACATCAAGGCAACTAACCTATAGAGAAAAGATCACACGGGAACGTACCTCCTGGCCACGTTCAACATGTTGCTATGTCGTTTCCGTGTCACGTTGGACACACGCACCATGCACATCGTGAATGCGCTTGTGACACGATGATGGCCGACTCTTATTACCATATGTAATGGGCCAGGCCCATATACATTTTAGTTTCACACAAACGTTGTACGAACCACATGCACCTACACAGTAACTCACTTACGCGTCTTTGTGTGAAAAGATTAATCCAGAGATACTACACGTCGAGTCACTAGCTATTTAAGTTGGTTGTTCTCACTCTAGATTTCCCATGCAGTACTAAAGATGTGTTTGTGTTGCACACCAAACACTATGGGAGGAGGCCCAACCCAACTGCCATGAGCCACATAGAAGAATAATAAGTGAAGCAGGAAGCCACAAAATAGTACCTTCACTAGCTCCCTCCCCCACTTGTGCCCTCTCATTTATGTATTTAACCTTAAATATGAGAAGCCGTTATGCCAAACATTTTTAGGCACAACCGACACAACTGATTTTCCAAATAAGCCAGAGCCACAGCCAGAGCTAGCATGACCACAATTCTACCAAAGAGGCCCTATGAGTATTACTTGGAGGTGGCGGCTGAGGGAGGGTTGTGGTTGCATATAACAGAAGCACAGTTTGTAAGAGATCAAGAGGTCATGAGGGGTGAACAATCTTCCTAAAAGGAGGGGGTGCTGCAAAATATTTTTTTTCAACATTATATATAACAACATGTCATAAACAAGGATTAATTAAAAAAACACGTAGCATAAATTTTACTATAAAAGCATGTATGATGTTGTATACATGTGTCTAGCATTTCTAAATTCCTTCTTATATCTACTAGACATGCTTCTAATACCCGTCTCTATAGAGACTTGACACGGCCCATGCGAGAATGATTTTGACTCATTTTATGAAGACATCCTTATACTAGAGATGCAATAAGACGTATCTAACTCATAAGTAAAACGTGCCTACAAGGACTTGCGGTTTGAATCAATCATATAAAGAAATTGCACACAGCTATCTGCTATGATGATTTGTTTTTGTTGCTTGCCGATACATAGACAGCCTGAAAGATACTGTGAATCAATTAACTGTTTATCGAATGAGGAAAGAAGTAATGTAACACAACAATAGTTCTGACATGCATAGTCTCACACATATACATTCACATACATAAGTTGGACACGAAATAAAGAAACAGCACAGTCTTTTCTGACCAGAAGCGAACACCACGTGCCACAGGCGTTGGCTAGTGATCAAAGTCGAGATCAAACACTGCCTGCCCCAGCTGCGAGATGTTCCCGTATAGGTTGTGCTGATGGAACGCTACAGATGTGTGACACCCCGTCTCACTGAAGCCTAATTAGTGAAAACAACACAAACTGAACAAAACACAAATTTCAAACCAATTCAAATTCGAAATCAAATATTCAAATAATTGTCAAACCAAGGCTTGTGAAGGAACTCATATTTTCCAATAACAACTTGAGAAACCAAAATACCAGAAGATGCAGCTCAGAGATAAAGAATTTTAGATAATTTCTCATGATGTTTGAAATTCATTTGAAGCCCAAATAAATCCTTAAATCGTAGCCAGTAACCAACTTTGACCAGCTGCATATGGAATTCTACCTAGAATAGATATGTCCATGTTATACCATTGGATTCTCCTTCCTTAACGCTTTCATCAGAGCCAAGTTTCAGAATTTTTGGTGCACGATTACTATTTTAAATAGTGTGCACGAAATCGGGAAAACTCATTGACTGGAAAAATCCGGGAAAAAGAAAAGATGCCGCCAGGCCCGCATGTCGGCCTCTCTCCTCTCACTGCAGCCATCGGAACCCGCCTGCCACGTCGCCGCCGTTGTACGGCTCGCCGCGCTGCCCCGGCCCCGCCGTTCCGACCACACGACGCCGTCAAAACGCGCTCTTCCCCTCCTGTCCGAACGTGCGCCCCCATTTCCCGCCCCCCCCCCCCCCCCCCCTGCCTCGCCGTGCCATTGCCACCCGCTCGAGCTCCACCTCGCCGCTCCGCCACCCTGGCGTGTTCCCGTGTGAGCCGCTGCATGAGAAGCTGGGCAGGGATGATGTGAAGCTCGTGCCGGTTCTCTCCTTCCTCCTTCCACAGCCCAAGCTGAGGAATCGAGCTCGCCCCCCACCATGGCCGGCGCTTGAGTGGTTCTTCAATTGCTCGCACATGGATGTAGCTGCCTTGGCCGCGCACATCCCTAACTCAGTTCGTCGCCGTCTTCGCAGCTCGATTCTTCGGAAATCCAAGTTTCCCCGCCGCCGGTCAACCTCGTCCCGCCACCCCATCCGTGCACTCTGCCCTCCGGACTCCCTCGTCGTCAACACGTGCGTCCCCGAGGTCCGTGAAGCCCGTGCGTGTGCTAAACCACCTCCGCGCCCTCTCCTTCAGGGCTCGTTCGGTTGGGCCCGGAACGGCCCGGAACGCGGTCGTTCCGCGCGGAACAGTTGTGCCAGGAATGAAATTCGGTCCACTACTAAATGGTCGTTCGGTTAGACCCATCCTGGAATAGAAATTGGCCGGAACGGCCGTTCCACCCTTTCCATCCACGCGGAACTGGGCCGTGCCCCCAACCCTGCGGAACAAATCCATCTCTCGAGCGAAGGGCGAGGCTAGAGCCGTGAGAGGCGGCCGCAACTCGAGGCGAGGCGACGGCGGCCTGACCCATCCTTGACGGCGACGACGGCATCCTCCACCCGATGTCCTCCGCCTCCTGGCTGCATCTCTCCGGTAATCCCGTCGATTTTCTCTTCCTTCCGTCTTCCCTACCTCGCGCCCTAGACCCTAGGGTTCTTGTTCTTGGGATTTGCCTGCTCGCGTGCCCTTCAGTAATGGCGCGGCGTCAGCGTCCGGCGCGGCGCCGCAACACCACTCCTGAATCCCGTGAATTGCTTTGCGTAGGTCAAAATTATTGTTCCCTCCGTTGTACTGTATCATTCTTTGATTTGTATTGTACCACTGCGAAAAAATTGATTTGTGTGTAGATAGGTGTCTGTATAAACTAACAAATTCTTTCTAGAGTTAGGTTGTATCATCCATAATGATGTCAGCTGAAATTGTTTCATCCATAATGATGTCAGATGAAATTGTTTCATAATAGACTGTGGGGTTGTGTTGTCGATCTACAGACATTCTTTGCATTTAGATCTTAGATGCAGGCTGCAGTTATCATTTGGTTGCCCAGGAAAGCAAACAACGGCAGGGCTCCAATAGAAAGCCGGCTGAGAGATGAGCGTTCACTATTGCTGGTCAGCTTTCCATGTCCATTCAGGTGCATCTGGATTTGCCTGAATCAAGTTTTAGGCAGCTGAAATCTGAATATACTGGAGTACTAGACACAACTAAGCAAGCATCTGAAGATGATCCACACAAACTTTCGATATGTTATTTTTTTATTAAGATTCATTGTATTCAATTGGTTGGAGCCTGCGCTGAATGGAATCATGGATTGATTCATATCTCTGCCTTTTGTTTCAGGCTCCGAACTCCAGTTTAAGTTGTCTGATTTCTTTGCCTTTTGCTGTTTCATATTTTTTAACTGAACACAGTGCGCTTGTTGAACCATATATCCTAGTTCACTGCCTGTCTTCCTGTCTAATCCTAGAAACACATTGTTATCTCCACTTGGTTAGCTAAGCGGCTAGTTATTTGCTTGTTCCTACTGCAGCTTGACAACAGTAGGTTAGTTCAGCTGTCTATGTGGCACCCCTCAACTAGAAATTGTTTGTTTTGAACTGAACTTTCTACTTTGGATAGGATATGTATTTAATGTGTCATAGACAGCAGTAGGCATATTTGAAGCTACTTGGACGATGGCAGATGGCACAACCTCATTTCGTAGAAGGCGCTTTCTTATTCTTAGCCTGTTTGATGTGCAATTTCATTAGGGCATGTATCTCTTATTCTTTTATCAGTTACACATGCATTACACTAGAAATGCCGTAGTCACCACTAGCTGAAATCGGAACTGAAAGGTTCTTCCTTGTGACCCCAAAACTAAAAGTTCCCTTCGATTTATCAGTGTTTAGTACAAACGACACACTGTTGATGCATTGACTTCTCAATTTTGCAGCCACATTTTCTCTTCACATCATTAAAAACTGTCTTTCCTGTTCTTGTTAGCCAGTGATTCCCTTCTACGTGAAATCAAGGCTTTGGTTGCTCGACATTCAGATAAACTGAGTGTGAGAGCAAAGCCATTCTCAGTAATTTCAATCACATTTTGATTCTTGGTTCCTTTTTCATGATGTGCCATGATTAAAGTAGGAACTTGCAAAATTGGTGTTTGGTGCTTGAATTCCTACCTGTGGCTTAGCTGAAGATATATTCTCCTTCCTTCAGTTCTTGTTTTATGATAATAGTGAGAGTATAATTTTAGTGAATCTCTGTGCTTATACTGTCCTACATGCCCTTCAGGACTATAGTTTCTAAAAAGCGAAATTCAGTTTATCCATATGTGAGGCTACCATCCTGTAGTTTTTTATAGGAATTATTAGATATTTGCCATTGCAATTTCTCCGGAGTAGAAAACTGCCATCGCAAAAACACTAATCCATTCGTGCCTTCTTCAATGGTGCCATCCCATTTGAGCATTGGCGGCGACTTTGGAAATCATGGGCACCACAGAAATGCAAGGTTTTTCTATGGCTTGCCATTCGGAACCGGTGTTGGACAGCGGACAGGCTTGCAAAACGAGGTCTCCCTCACCCATCTAAATGTCCGTTGTGTGAGCAAGAAGACGAGGATGTGCAGCACCTTCTCACCACATGTGTGCTCTCCCGAGAATTCTGGTTTCGTATCTTAGAACCGCTTGGGTTCCCGGATAAAGCGCCGAGTCAACATGAGGTATCCTTTGCTCAGTGGTGGAGAAAGGCTGTCAAGAGAGTGCCGAAGAACACAAGAAAAGGTCTCAACTCCGCCATCATCTTGGGAGCTTGGGTTATATGGAAGCATCGCAAGTCCTGTGTCTTCGACGGTGCACGGCCTAGTCTGAATGAACTCCTTCGAGTTTTCGGGGAAGAGCTCCATTTATGGGGCCTTGCTGGAGCTCGAGGTTTGAGAGAATTGGGTCAGGGGCAGGAGGGTGCAGCTGGTTAGCTATCTAGCTAGTTGAGCAGGTCAGGTCTTACCCTATAGTGTGTTCTATAGAAGTATAACCGTATTGGCCTTGTAACTCAGCCCCTCATGGCTCGGCCCGGAGTGGGGTGGCGTGGTTTGTAAGGGGCCGGCTCTTTCTCTCTTAATACAAAGATACGAAGCTCTCCTTCGTATTCGAGAAAAAAAAACCTAATCCGAAATATGCCAGCTATGTTGCAATTGTTACACATATTTGCCATCGCCGTCAACTCCGTTAGATTATTCCGTTAACATTTTTTCGTATTGCCCAGACTACCCTCGTCTTCTACCTCCTGCTCATCCTCACCACCGTGAGCAGCCACACTACTCCTCACCACCACCTCCAGATCGAGACCAACGTGGACTGCACAGGGGAGGGAGTGGGAGGACGGCATGGGATTAAAACCAGTTTAAACCTCAGATCCAATCGAAATTGTTGGGGTTAGCTAGATGTTGACTCTATCTCAACCTGAAATCGAATACCCAAGAAAAAAAAAGAAACTGAGATCGAGGACCATCCATGGTGCTTGCTCCTATCTCCCACTGCTGCGAGAGGTAGCCCGTCTCAGCGTCGCAGCGGGCCGAGGCAGCTTGGAAAGCAGGGCAGCGGGTGGCGGCACTCATCGGACCGGAGTTGGGGAACACGTTTGCAGCGGAGGTGGGTGCTCTTGGATGGAGGCCGACGAACTATTGCTGCTGCTTCTTGTTTGGCCAGAGCCGCTTGTGCTCAATGGCCGTCGGCCATGATGACCCGGGTCGGGACGACGTCCCTGTGGCGGCTCAGTGACGTGTCGGGGGAGGGCGCGGCCATGGCTGGGCAGCTCGCTGGGGATTAGGGCGCGGCGAACTGCTTAGCCGCACGCCGGGGAGGAACTCGGAGCATGAGGGAGGAAGAAAATAGTAAAAAAATGAAAATCTGGCTGGGGGAGGAAGACGGGGGTATTTTGGTCCTTTCATGCCTCTGTGGTCCATTGACAAATCAACAATGGCAAATATGTGTAAGAATTGCAACCTGGATGGCACATTTCTTATTATCGTTTTTGCGATGGCAGATCTCTTGTTGAGAACAATTGCAATGGCAAATATCTAATTAACTCTTTTTTATACTGCCTGCACATATTCGTTTGAGTAAAATACATGAATGACCATTGTACTTGTTTATCCGTTTCAATTTGGCCATCGTACTTAAGAAAGTGCAAATTATAGCCACTAATCTTACATGACCGTGTCGATACGGTCATTATTCTACGTGTATGTCTATGTGGCACACGTATTGCATGTTTAATATGGAAATTCAATCAAACATAGCTAAATAATCCATGCAAGTCACCCCTTTTGCCCTTACCCCCTTCCACCTAGTTCATTTTCTGGACAATCATGACGAGAAATCAAGTTTGAGTCGCTGCAGATATTTCAATTTATCTCGCACTTCAAACTCATCACAGAGGCTCATCTCATGTACTGCAAGTCCCAGGTGAGCCACTTTGTGGGACCAACTATAGGAAAGCAGTGAGGGTAGGCAAGCAACAACATCTTTATGAGCATGAAGGGCATGCAGGCGAGGTGTGGCGATCTAGTAGTAAGCTAGGTGGGTGAGCAATGGTGTCCAGCGATCGACAATCCCCTGTTGCTATGAGTTGAATATAACAAGCCGCCACAATCCTAATCGACACAACGTCTTGCATTAACCAATTGAATTAAAGTGTCAAAAAGGGAAAAATATCACATGCAGTTGTCACCGATCACCACCTGGTTGCCAATGCCATAATGATAAATTTGATCGACAAGCTATGTTTGCACTTGAACAAATATAAAGAGTAAATAGGTGGAAAGGGATAAATACAAAAACAGAGGACATGCATTTATTATTTAGCCACATTTGATTGAATTTCCATTATGACCCGTAAATACATATCTCATAGACAAATACGTATGATAATGACTGTATCGACCTGGTCAAACGAGCTTAGTGGCCATGATTTGCACTTTCTTAAGTATGATGGCCAAATTGAAACGGACCGACAAGTACAATGGCCTTTCATGTGTTTTACTCTATTCGTTTCTACACTGCCCAGCAACTCCCTCGTTCTGCAGTTTGTTTTGTTTAACTGATAATGAAAGCAAATAGTCCCTGTTGGGAACTGGGAAGAAGTAGGCTGATAGATGTATGCGCTACATGCTCTTGTCTCACGGCAAGGAGGGTAAAGAACTACTCTTTTGATGTTCCCCTTTGATGTTCATCTACCTGTATATCAGCTTGTGATAATGGACTTAATTGAGATGACTACACTTCTCTATAATTTACTTGCAGACCTGGATGCCGAGTGGTGATAAGCAGGAATCAGGAAGTCGAATCGCATTTGATGGATTGACGTGCCTACCGAGCTTATGTTAATTTGCTGCTATGCATAGCAAAAATGGCAGTCTATGATGTAAGATGATTTGTATTGGTGGTTAGATATATGACTGGGTTATTAGTCTCAAGGTTAAGAAATTTGGTTGTTAAATAGTCAGATTTTCTTGTTCATAACTGTGTTCATTTGTGAGTATATTCTTGTTCATAAATGTAGCACTGTCATCTGTCATCATGAAGAAAAAAGTTACTGCTTGTTGGAGTCTCCGTGAATCCTTCTCTGGTAGAATCGACGTTTTCCTAAACGGATTTAGACACCCGTCTAAACGCGTATAGACGCTAGACGCCAGGGTGCCGTGGAGTTTAGATGGTAATCGGCCATGTAAACGGTTGACCCGTTTATGCGGTCAAAAACAGTAAAAAACGGTCGAAACGGGCAAAACGGGACGGCCTGGAGACGTTCCTGGACGGCGTTTTGGTCATGTACTGCAGCGTTTGCGTCATGGGCGAGTAGAAAGAAGCAAGCGGGAGCAGCTGGTGGCGGCGGGAAGGGAAAGATGCAGAGGGTGTTGCAGGCGCGCAGGGGAAGAGGCAGCAGCTCCAGCGCAGGTCGCCGTTCGGCGTTGCGCCGCCGCCTCCCAACTCCGACGCAGATCGCCGTCGCCCCAGTGCGCGTTGCTGTCGCGGCCGTCTTCTAGCGCGGGGACGTGCGCCCAGGAGCCAACCTTCCAACGCGGGAGCACGCGCGCCCAGGAGACGCTGCTTCCGGATCACTCGGCGCCACCAGCCAGCATCCCTCCGCCGCCAACCACGTGAGGAAAAGACACAGAGAGAGAGACAGAAGGGTGAGGTCGATAGGCCTACGGGGGTAAGGAACGTGGGCCTGTTTATGGGCTGGACCTGTGCATTATCTATCTCTGCCTTCTCCTTTTCCCTTTTTCTTTTCATTTTCCCTTTCTTTTAAGCTGCTACAGTACAAAACGTTTAATCCGTTTACACGGCGTTTAAACGCGTGTAAACAAATTAAACGCTACACGCAGCCTCACCGAACGTGTAGTGTTTAGCGTTTACCAAAACGTGGGGTAGAATCCCTGCCTGCCGAACACGTTTTTTTGCACACTAGAATGATTCCGTGAGGGGATTAAACGGCGGCAAGGTTTGAGTGAGACAGGGGGATCCACTCGTTCCTGCTGCCGGATTGATTCTGTCCAGAATCAAAACTGGTGCTGCCGAACGAGCCCTCAACCGGAACGCCGACGTGCCGCCATCGTCGAGCCGCCTGCGCGTCACCGACCCTTCCTCCGAAGCTCCTTGTCGTCGTCTTGTTCCACGCCGTGGTCCGCGCCACCAAGGTGAACCCTTAGCGCCCACGCGTCAATATTCTCTTCCCTCCCCGTCGCCGGAACGGCGACCATGCCACCCAGAATTGGAAACGAGTATTAATTCAGGACTCTTTTCAAGGAAACCAAACTTTATTTATCCCAGAATTGGAAACAAACATTCCAGCCGGGGTCCAGAATATGACAAGCTATTACACTACACTATTTTTGGAATGTTCTTTACGATGGCCAGAGAATCTGATGTTTTGCAGTCGACCCATATATATGGCGTTCTGTCATTAACATGGAGATGCATTCTGAAAGATATCATGTTTACACTTTAACGCATTGCAGGACTTCACACGTGCAATTCGATAAGGAATCGATGGTACATTTCTCAGAGGCATTCATCACGCAGGATTGGTGAAAATTATTAAGCTGCCCAATGGATTGTCACTAGTAGCCAATGTTTAAAAAAACTTTCCCATTAAGCAGGCGGTCGAGGTCCGCTCAGCGCCTAGCCCGCCTAAGCGGCGACCAGGCGTTTCTAGGCGTCGCAGCTTTTTTCCGATGCCCAGCCATCCAGACCGGTATTCCATCATGATTTATCAAAGAAAAATGACAAGGGAAGTGATAGATGGGCCAGCGTATTATGCCACCACGTACCCAGTGTCTCATGCAGGTCCAGCAGCCCATATATGGCCATATACCTCACGCCCATTCCTTAATCCATCGACACAGCCGCCGCCGTTGCCTCGCCCCCGCTCGTCCCAGTCGTTTCCCTCGGCGCCGGCGGGGAGAATGCTGTCGAGGACGCAACAGAAGAGACGGAGGAGCCCAGCATTTGAGGAATTCGATCGCTATGACCTGTTTTGGCCGGCAGGAGAGAAGAAGCTGAGGACGGCCTGCTGAAGAGGACGATTCGCTGGCGTCGGGCGGCCGGAGACGTCTTGCGGCGACCGATTCGGGCCAGCGGGTAACTCCACACCTCGCGTTCTCCCTCGATCCAGCCTCCAGACGTCTCCAATCGACCTCAGCGCGCCTCGGCCACCCAAAAAAGCGCAATTACGCGCGCTTAATCTCGCCTGACGCTGCTTAAGCGCTTGCCCGCGCAGGGCCAAGCGACGCCGTCAGCTGGCGCGCCTAGGCGCCGCTTTTTTAAACACTGCGCCACATGCATGCAGTAGACAGTGAGCAAATAGAGATAGCTTCACAACTGCAAAATATTTTGCTACATGTACAAACTTAGGAGAACTGCAGTATTTGTTTCTAACTTTTTAGAGGCATTCTGTTTTGAAGTAGAAGTAACTACGTTCTAAGAAAAAGAAAAAGGAGAAGTCAACGAAATTAATTAGAAGTATCTCCAAGGAGCCAAAAAAAATTAAGACAAAAAGTAAGCCACTGAAGAAAAGAATGGCTATAATGGCATGGAATCAACAATTATTCTATATTAGTTTTGTACAATAGGTGCACAGAACAATGCAGCAGTAAAAAATATGTATAGTACAAATTTTAACCTTTTATTTATTTTTAGCCAGTACAAATTCCGTATACAATTATACATGAAACCATACATTCCTATTGTGAATATAGATTACAGCTCTTAATCAATTTCTTTTCTATTTTAAAGATAAAGGAAAATATTGCTTCTCAGTTACCTATTTCTGACGAGAAATAAAGCATTTGGGATACATATACATTTAAGATGCACACGATGTGAAAAATATGTAGCAAATGTTGGAATTTGTCGAAGATTCAACTGAAACTATTTAACTAGTTGTCCCAGAATGCTCGCTCTGATAAATCGTTGCCTAGAGGAGAGCTCATATTGTGAGACAAAATAAGAAGTTCACTTACAAAAATACAATGTTCAATCTCGGTAGCCAGAGAACTGAATGAAACTTTGAGATCAGTTAAAGCACCTGGTGATTTTACGAACCTTGGTACCAATTTTATATCATGCATGCAACTTTTTTTTTTTTGAACGAAACAAGCGAAGAAATTAAAATCAAACCTATAACTGTAACCTGGAAGTTAACCTGATAGATCGATCGATCGACGCTATAACCAACCTGCTGCACTGTTTGCAGAACCTCTGCGGCTTGATGGTTCTAGCGGTGATGACAACCGGTGCCTTGGAGTGGTGCTCTCACACCCTGTGCTAGCTGCTGGTGATAGCGCTTGGCTTTGGAGAGATCAGCTGTGCAACCCTCCACCTGACACCGCGGCGGATGGTGCCCGTACGCGTAACCCCCTCTTGTGGGGAAGTAGCATGTCTGGTAGCTGCCGTAGTTGATCCCCAGCTGCGCATGTGGCAGTGCCCCGAAAGCTCGCCATATTCTCGTCGAGCAAGGCGGGGAAGTAGTACTCCTGTGGCCTTGGCAGGAAGGTGCTCCCGGGAAAGTGGCTGTAGGGGTTACCAGCGGCGAGGTAGTGCGATGTGGGAGGGTATAATTGGAAGTTGTCATGGTCATGGCTAAAATGGGAAGTGTAGTCGGCAGCGGCGTTGGAATTAGGGGCAAGGACGGCTGGGACGTTGGCCTCCATGTTGTAGCTGCTAGTGAGTTGCTCGGACCACAGGAAGCTGCTGCTTTCCAACTGGTTCATGATTGGTAGGAAGAGAGATGGTGTAGGAGGAAGAGGAACCGGATTACCGGGAAGGACGAGCTCACCACCGGAAGCGCTCGCACCATCGTAGTTCATCGTCATCTTCCCAGTCAGCCTCGTTTTCAGCTCTTTCTTTATGATCCTGGGCACGCACTGAACACACAAGGAAAGGGGGGACGGATTAGTTAGGATTTATGGACGGAAGAGGGACGCAGACGGCCAGCAAGGATACTCATCAAAGCCAGTCAGTCCTCTCGCTCCATTGTTGGCCACGATGGCTGGGGGATATATGAGTTCTTGGAGAGTGACGGCGATGCCACAGAACTGAATTAATACCAGCGGTTAACTTCAGCACCCTTCACGGAATCACCCTTGCTGCGCAGGTGGTGCATACCATGCTTCTAGGGTTTCGCAAGTCGATCTGGTTCGGGTTACAGGAGCTGCCTGGCCAAGTGGGGTACTATTTGGCGACAGCGCTAGGGCTACCAAGCTGGTATTGCTAGAGTGATCGATCTTAATGTTAGTTAGGTGGGAAGTTTATACTGGCATGCCTCAGTCCTTTTCCCTTCATTACGACATTTTTTTGTATTCTAACGGGCACTGTCCACGGGGCCTGTTAATTCTCGGACATGTGCTAGCAGAACCCCTTGCAAATGACAACGAACGCCCCCCTTCTTCCACCCTGTCACCGTCTCCTCCATCTTCTCTAGTGAGATGCCACGGTGGGCTGTGGCCGCTATGTCCTCCATCTGAAGCAGCTCCTGCCACCGGGTATGCCCCCAAACACTATAAGGCTCACCCACCCCCCCACCCCCCCCCCCCCCCCCCCCCCCCCCCACCCCAAAACACCCACTAAAGCAATAAGCCTATCTATTCTTATTATTATTTGGTTGAGATCAAGCAACAAGCCTATTCGACTGCTGTCGCCTAGCATGAAAAAACCTTTGTATGAATTAAGTCTATGGCAGCAAGAGCAGCAGTAATTAGCACAGAGGCATCATTAGGCTTGCGGACTAGTGGATCTTGCTGCAGTAGCAATTAGTAAAAATCTGCTCCTAATTATTGTGATATACTCAATGTACTTCATCTTTTGCTCCCCCCACCCCCCCCCCCCCCCCACACCACCCTCCCCTCAATTCTCTGGGTCAAGCGACGTAACCACAGCATACGAATGTTTCTTAGTCAACGACAACTGGCAGGTGCGCACGCACGCGCTAGTACAAGGCTGGAAAGGAAGGCTGATACGTGGCTTGCGCTTACACTGACGAGCTGCGGGCGATAAGGATATGGTGCCCCGCATGATATATCTGCGATATGATATCATAGGGGGTACCGTACATATACGAACCAGACGATCTCGGTCTTCTATCCGGCCTGCAGGTGCCATGCACACTCTATTTTAAACTACGACCTCTGCAGTTTGCCATATCAGGTTTAAACACATATGTCTGTCTCTCATACATATATGATCAGATTTTCCAGAACAAAGTGACTTTTGTTTTTTTTTTTAGAGTTCAAGGAGGGGAGAACCCCCCCCCCCCCCCCCCCCCAGTCCATATTGCATTGCAAACAGGACAAAGTGTTATGTTTACAGCACAGTTGGATCGAACCATCGATCATTTAGACTCACTCAAAGCACCAGAGCAACAGAAAGTAAGATTACAATGCTTTCCGCGCACCTAGTCTACTCTTCCATTCCATCCACCATGTAACCTCCATGGAAAGCCCGGTACTTTTGAGCCTCATCACCCGCGAGATACCCTGGGATAATCCATCCCTCCTCCATTCTCATCTCAGCCTTTCCGGCTAGCTCGCTGCCACCTCCAGTCTTGACAGCCACAAGTTGAACTGCTCCAGGTTCTTCACAGGACATAACAGTGTCCAGTTTTTGATCATTCCAATGATCTTCTTCCACACTGCAAGCACACTTCTCCAGGAAGTATTCTGAAAACAACTACTATTTCTTAGTTTCCATAACGACCACAAGACAGCAGAGGTAAACATGTTAAGGACTTTGTTTTTCTTATCACTAATCCAAAATCTAGCAGTGTTCTCAAAGCAACTACCAACATCAAACTCAATCACTACTGACAGTTCATTCCAAATTCTAACTGCTATACGCAATCAAAGAACAAATGAATCGACGTCTCATGTTCCTCACAGAACAGACATGACTTGTCCTCAACATGCCTTCTCTTAGCTAAATTGTCTCTACTGAGTACTTTATTCTGAGTCAACAGCCATAGAAAAATTTGGACTCTTGGTGGTACAGCTAGACTCCAAACTGCAGGTGTGTGGACTTGTTGGACTCCTCTAAAGTTAATAATCTTATACAACGACTGGGAAGAATAGACTCCAGAAGAGTTGTACTGCCAAACCATGTTATCTTCTAACTGGGAAAGAACTAAGGTGGATGCTATCTGTAAGATTTCATCCCATTGCCTCATCAGCCTTTCAGTGAAACACCTCCTAAACGTGCAACGAAGGTTCACCCCATCCCATAACTCAGCTATAGTGGCATTCTGCTCATTGACTAAGACATAAACTTCCCAGAATTGAATAGCTAAGCTTGAGTTGCCTATCCAGTTATCCTCCCAAAATTTTATTTGCTTACCATCACCCACAACCCACCTGTATCCCATCTTAGCTACTTTAGCCGCCCACATCACTCCTTTCCAGAACTGAGAGCTACCATTATCATTACAGTGCAGGACATTAGGACTTCTAGTTCTATACTTAAAGTCAATTAACTGCCTCCATAACTTAACATTACTGTCATTGTATCTCCTAATCCAAGATCCTAGTAAACAAATGTTGAGATCCCTCATGTCAGGAACCCCCATACCCCCAAACTCTTTCTTCATGCAAACACTCGGCCAGTTAGCTAAATGGTATTTCCTATTCCCATCAAGATCATTTAGACTTTTGTTTTTTTTTTCCTAGAGAAGATATTAGTCGGACTTTATTTAAGACAAAATTAACAGGCCTGTGTCCATCTTATAGATTTATAAACCTCCTTGCCTGCTCCTTGATGCATACTTAATTTAGGGGATTAGTTTTTGATAGAAGGTAGTGATAAAAAATGATAAGTATACATTAATCCTTTGCATCATGGAAACAATAGACCTTTTTCTCGAGGTTTATTTCCTGTTTTAACTAACATGCAGAAGTTTTGTTGATTAGAATTAGAAGCTTTAATGTTTGAGTTGTTTTAGTGTGGGGCTCGTGGCCTGATGCAACATAGCTCTAGATTTCAATGAGCGAAGCCAAGCCCAACTTGTAGTTCGTACTCTTCTTGGTTGGTTGGTCTGCGGCCCAATTTTGTAGGTAGCATGGTCATGCTACTTGATGTCTTGTTGGCGAAAACAATCAAAACCAACGCCTTGGTGGAGCACTGGTATATCAAAAAGGACATGAAAAACTATGTTCATGGTGTGAGCGTGCATGAGTATCGCCACCTCTTTTCGATTTTTACATACGGAGCTAAAATTTTGATATTTCACACAGATATGCTAAAATAGTGGTGTCCTATCTGCTTATGCCATACATTGATAATTGTTTGCATGCCCTTTGTTCATGTTACTTGACCATTGAAAGAATGATACCGGGATAACTAGTATGCTTTGGCTCATTTTGGAACGGTGTAGTGTACCTGCAGGCTGTTTTCTTTGAGGAGCCGACCCATCCAGGACGAGCTCATCCATAACGGGAGGAGGACCGGGTCATCTGGTAAATTTGAGGAATGGGCCGCAGATGAAATTTTGCTCTGCGTATTAACTAGCGGAGAACGACATGGTGGTGGATGAGTTGGTCCAGTAGTCCGGCAAACCAAACGGGAAGTTTAGTTTCGGATATAAGACCGGATGATTCCGGATCATCACGTGATGCAAACAAACATGATGGTGTGTGATTAGAACGTGGTTGTGCTGAACTACGGCGAAAAACATTTTGGAAGGTGAGCGAGGTAGGCAGCATAGGAGCACACGATGTCTGATCTAGGCAGTTCTTTGCTTTGAAGATGCTTGCCTCGTACCTGTACAAATAACATAGACAGATGGAAAAACTCATGTCGTGATTCTTGCCTCGTACCTGTACAAATACTTTTACTGGATTACACGATACGAACATTGATGCCGTGCACGCTGTTGAAGTTAGGCAAGTGGACAGTGGGCAGTACGATATTTGTGCCAATTGACTTGTATGCGAACATACAGTACCCATAGCACAGCCCAGATTCACCGGATTCGTGCCTAGTTATGCGTGCGCTGCGTCTCCTTTTAGTGCATGGCCAGACGACACGCTCATCAGGTGCTATTGTAGGACAACAGTGATTAGCGCTAGGACAACAGTGATAGTGCTTCGCAGTGCCAGGAAAAGTTGGTGCACGGATAAGAGATGAATTACTCCCTCCGTTTACAAGAATCTTGTCGCTTTTGCACTGCTTTGGGTCTGATCGATGAGTAAACATGTACTGGTATGTAGTTGCTCGATCAACTAATGTGCCGCTGCCTGATCACTGCTCCGGCTACCAGCCATTGCAGTTACTAAGTGCTGCATCGTCCTCCATATGCAATTACTGAAGTAGAATTTAACTGTGGTGCAGCTTCCACTGTGCCGTCACTTGCCATGAGAGTACGGGAGGTTCACACCTTGATCAAAGGCGTTTGGCAAGGCTCCTTGCAGATCCGGCTAGCTCTTTTACCTTTCATACACTGTACTAACGGATTTTAGGAGCCGGTGGAGAAATAAAAATAAGTGACATCCCCGGGTTCCAGTTCTTTGACAGGAAAGGAAAAAAAGGGTTATGTAACGCGTTGGGAAGAGTCGGAGCTGGTGGAAGCTCTGCCATACGCGTGACATACTGCTACAACAGATGATGAGCTGATGGAGAGCACGCATATTGTACGAGTTCAACGGATATGCGCGAAACGTACATGCAGGGACGTTTTGTTCCCGACATATGTGCAGATTGTCTGATCGTATATGCGTGCAACAACATTTACAATAGAAAGGTTAGAGGCATTATGAAAGGAATCACACTGGTTGCTATGGCAATTGTACTGCTATATCTTTATTAGCCATAATAAGTAGTGCTCAAACACAAGGCTGAAGACCAGTAAAAAAAAAAACACAAGGCTGAACGTTAGTCTACTGAGAGAGCACATCAAAGTATACTATGTTATCAAAATATCCCTATGAAGCTGCTTACCTGATGTTTGGCATTGAAGGGTTTTATATAATATTTGAGGTTGGAGAGTCTTTCTTATATAATAGTGCAAGTACAGTAGTCAAATACACTATATATAGGCAACCAAGTCTTTTTAAATGTTGCAATTCTTTGTACTTGTGCTAAATCTAGGATATCAACTGGCCATGAACAGGTCGTGAGACCTTTTTGGGCATATGCCCATGTGACGATCCCATTATCTCGTGTAAGCATTTACTGTCTGCATGGTGACAGCAAGTACGCCTGTGTGGCTTGCCTTTTCGCTATGTTTGATCATTCCGGATTAACAAAATTCTAGTATGGACTCCTTCATATTTCTCAACTAGTACGTAATAGTTTCTTCTGTTTTTTGATAGCTTGCAAGTTTATACATTGAACAACTTAGTCACTAATATATACAAACTAGTCGGATGCTCGTGCGTTGCCACGGACTAAAAAATATCTTAACAAATAACACTAATCTAAATAAAAGATTCAAGTTCAATTTCAAACTTGCCTTCACCAACACATCCAGGACCATTCAGAAGCACATGTATGACAAAGGAATGAGAAACATCAATTGTCACACGTCCAAGGCCATCAGATGAGAATTAATCAAAAGTACACTTCTTGTGTGCCACAAAATTACACTTAAGAAGAGTAGGACTTCTATTAACCAAGTCAACAAATCAGATGTACAATTCATTACACACCACCATTCTTGAGCGGTTTACAACTTCCCAGCAATGGAAAATTATAGTCAAGAGGTTAATGGCACCGCTAGAACCAAAAAGAAAAAGAAAAAGAAAAAGAAATTGTTGTACTTGACAACAACCTTAACTGAAATGCAGAAGAATGCCTTCACCTTAATAACCTGAAAAAGGAAAGGTTAACACAGATGTGTGCTTAATCTATTACCTAAAAAAGGATCGGAAGAATGGTGCTATATATCCTACCACTCACACAATCAATAAGAGAATGTTAACTCGAACTCTTTTCACATACTACTACATGCAGTGATGCTTAACCAGAAAGCCTGCTAGAATCATGGCTGTGCCCATGCGTTTGGTTTGGGGGTGCCATGCCATTTCCTTTAACGTTTCTTTTTCTTCAAAAAGAAATGAGTTACTGAACAGGTGATAATCAGTAAACAAATATTGAAGACCGAAATGGGGAAAAGATGCAGGAAACAGAGGAATCAAGTCATTGCAATGATCTTGCGATTTACGAACATATTTTCCCCTACCAATGATTGAAAGGACACGGAGTAAACATCAGATAAATTATCCGGACCAAGTGTCATAAATAACATCTTGAAAAAAATAAGAAACGTTCCAATGAACAGGATGCGCAGCCAAAACCAAGCATATCGAAATCAGGCCATCAATCTTGACGAACAGCTAAAACAACTTCAGCTCAGAAGAACACCAATGAACACACGCCTGCATATATGCGGTCAGCATGGCATTTGTGCATGCAACGCATCTGCCCAAAAAAAAAATTGTTATAGCGGAAGCAGCTGACTGGACTGTTAATTATCTGGGATGGCAGGCAGAAAGCAGGTCTTTACAGCATGGCAATTTTCTTGTACTGGCAGTATTGGCATCACTGTGTTTTTAAATAGAGACCTACGGTATTTCTTAGAAATCAAGCTACCAGAAAAGTACAGGTAATTTTAATGGCCAGAATGTAGATACGAAGAGGTTTCTCCTGCACGAGCAAGTAAAAACAGTCCAATTTATTGAAATGATGTTTGCTGTATCTAACTGCACATATGGAAGACTGAAATAGCTAACTCTTTTAACCAATTTTATTCTTCACACAAAATGGTCTCAGATTTGTTGCAAAAAGCTCATGACTCCAGTGTCAAAGCTCCTTTCTCCAAAGAGCATCAAGCATCAGCTTTTATCAAAGTGCATTTTTCTACGGCAGAACAAATTAAATCAAGGGCATGCAGTAGCAATGCCATAGCAATCTGTGGCAGAACAAATCAAGGGCATGAAGCATCAACTTTTATCAAGGTGCGTTTCTACGGCAGAACAAATCAAGGGCATGTAGTAGCAAGCATGGGACATTTTACGAATCTACACCCATACCTTTCGATCTTAGTTTATCCCACAGCTTGCTGGCACTCTTTCTATCTGAGCTATTTCTTGATGGCTTGGGGGCATGACCAGTAAATCCCGGTTGCTCCCCATTCCTTGATTTATCCTGGGCAGTGAGAGAAGCTTCCAGAAATTGCAGCCTTCGCCTGGTCGAAATTTCGAAGCAATTCCAAAGCGGTGGGGATAGAGAAGGGTGGCCGATTCAAAATTTTGTGTCAGAAAATATGAACTAACAGAGCGGGCGGGGATTGAAAGGGGGAGGCAGTAGAGAGCGCCATATCCCTAACCTGCTGGACGTCTACTTCCTCGACGGTAAGGCCGTCGCCCGCCGCCTCCTCGTACGATAGCAGCCAGCCCATCCCTAGCCTGCGCGGAAACGGATCGACGTGGCTCGATTTGTGTCCTGCCGGTGGCTTGCACCAAAGTCAGCACGGGCCTTGAGGAGCTCGAGCGACATCCCGGTCAGTCTGCTCCATGATGACGAAGTAGAGATCCTGCATGCCTGGGGCAGCGACGGGGGCAGACAAGAGGGAGACTGGGAGAGGGTGCACGGAGCAGCGAGGTCGCCGCCGCTGCGGTGGCGGGTTGGGCCGTGGCAGGAAGGGGGTGCGCAGCGCTCCGTGCCGAGCAGAAAGTGCGTGTGGGTTGCTGGGCCCACCTTAGCTGAGATGGAGGCGACGGACGACCAGGCATTCACCACGAACTCGCGTTTTTATGGATAGTAAAGAAATTAATAACTTATTTGTCGCATGATATTGATTCACTATTATATACATTGTCAAAAGTAATATTAACTCATCATACTAATCCCTATATTCTATAAATGATGATCTTAGGACAAGGGATTTAGTTCAAAATTGCACTAAATCCCTTGCCGTAACGGTATCAAGTTGAGAATGGAGGGAGTATATTATAAATTTTTCCAGGAAATTAATATGACACGTGTAGCAAGTTGAGTGTATCTCAGATGGTTCGTAGGTTCCTTGTGCTGGAAAACCATGGAGAGCAGCAGTGTGGTCTTGCTCGATCGACACGTCACATTGTTTTGCCAATTTAACTGCGGCCAATGGAACCATAGATATCCGCATTAGTGTGCTCCCCAACCGCTAATAAGTTACAGCTAGGACGCATGCTCCCGTAAGGACAAGTCACAATTAGAGTGCTCAGTGCTATCAAGGGGTCCGAGTACTCTGGCAGCTTAAATGCATTCATGAATACTGGATGGATTGTATTTACCAAGTGTTAAGTTGTAACGTGGTAAGACAAGTATTTTTAAAAACATATATTTTGGTTGTTTACTTTCAAATAACTGCCAACCAAATTTTTGCAAAAAACTTGCAGTCTTTATTAACGTTAAAGAACACGTGGATAGTAACAATTCTTATGAAAATCTTAATGCGTTTAGAGACTAGACATTCCTTTAAGCATATTATTGGAACACACTTTATCTGCTAACATATCTGTGGATATTTAATCCCTCTGTCTCATTTAACGAAAGGCGCATATTTAGTCAAAAATTCAAACTTCGAAACTAATAGTTATGATAACAATGTATGATTTTAGTGATGCAAAAGTGTTCTCACGCATGCCAAGAAAACCTCAAACCCCTCTCCCCACCCTTACACAGGGAGCCGGACACCATGTGAGAGGGGTTTATCTCTTCTCTTATTCCCGTGCTTCGAGTGAGAAGAGGGATTTTTTTTGACCCATCGGAAATTCGCTCCGGCTTTGACTTGAACCTACTAGGACCTGGGAGGTTCTACTCGAGTGCCTTAACCACTCGGCCAAGACCCTTTCGTGACTCAAAACAAACTAGTGTGTTGTGATTTTCTTATTCTATGAATCACACATTGAAATTGGATCGATACTTAACTTCTTTATGTTATACGATAGATTTCACTTGTTTAACTGCCTCCCGTTGTTTTTCTATTCTCTGACTCCCCCGCCCCTACCCAATGCATTAACTGAAATAGCCCATAGCCAAAGTAGCATATATGGCCGATCAGAAATAAGATCGGTAGATCTAGGGACTAGGGTAGGATGACGCATCTATATACTATATAGATGCAACCCACTAAATGTCATAATTGCTATAAAAATGGTCTCACATTGCGCTACATCATCACTACTATTTCAACCATCCATTCGCTAGCTACGATCTACTTTTTGCTCATTGTTAGATCCTTCCAAATGCATCCCCTTTTCTAAATTCATCTTCACCACATCCACTGTTCCAATGCCCCATTAATATTGTAGAAACTGAAAAGTACCCATTAACTTAATGGCGTTAATGGCATTAAGATTGTTATGCTATCATGCACCTCCTGACGGTCTTAGTTAATTGTCATGTTTTTTTTCTATGTGGCTGCACACGGTATGCTCAATAATCAATGGGCATCAAAGAAAGTATTATACTGCTATAAAATTGAACCAAATTAGCTTTTGATCTCCCAAAATCGTGACGTATATAGAGCCACACACATTCCAAATCTCTTATCCCATTCCACCAAGCATCGGCACCTCACCACTTTCATTTTTTTTTCCACTTCAGAATTCAGATTATATGAATCTGCACTACGCCAACAGATTCAACCATGTCAATTATATTAACTTTTTCTTTTACTCTTAATCTGAAGGATGACTCCCCTTTTAACTGGGTGTCGAGCTGTGCTTCAGTGCTATGTCGTTATTGGCTCATTTTTTTCTTTGTCTTTCTTTCAAGGCTTTTTTGTGTTGATTGTTTCAATTCAAATTTTGATCTCAAACCTTTATGGTCATCTATGATATATACCACGCTAGAATTATTTTATACATTGTTAATGAATTAGTTTTGATGTTCTTCGCTCAATACATTTGTGTCACGATTAATCAATACAATTTACTACTCCTACATATTTCCATGAACCTTTGGCTCCTCCTATATATTTCCGTGAACCTTTATGGCCATGTCATCTTTCTATTTTTATTCTTTACCATTTAAGTTTTCTATTTAATAGGCTGTGTACACATCATTCTATGTTTTTTGGTATTTTCATTGTCCCGGAGAAACGCGCGGGCAATCATCTAGTTGATACCTATTCAAGAGTCTTCATAGCTAGGCAGGATCATTCAATTCAGGTCTTAATGAACTTAGCTGGAACATTCCAAATTATTAGTATTTTGGAGCATCCCTGATAATTACTGGTTTATACTCTGAACTGAGATAAAATTTTTTGACAGAATCTGAAGTGACATAATTAAATCTCAACATGTAACCATGGTGGTCTTGCAATGTCCTCATGCTTCATAGATAGCATAAAGTAGATAAGTGTGATCTAGATCCATTCTTGTTACATTATTGTATTTCTGGATGGCACATTCCTCTTTATGTTAATATTGTTAAAAAGGTTCAATGTTATATTTGCACATTTCTATGCGTACATGCAGGGCTTGGTTCTATCCATCTTATATATCTAACAGATGTTCGTATTAGACCTAACGCCTTCGTTCAAGAATGGTAGCTAGCTGTTGCTAATAATAACATTAACATCTTTAATGTGGGCCTGTGGCCTTAACAATCATTGCCACTACCTCAGCTAACTTATAGCTTTCATTAATTACCTCACAAAAATCAATCTTGTAACCATTAAATATGGAAAGCATATAAAATCACAAATCAAAAGCAAAATATCGTGAAGTATTAATACTTGTGCTTCCTAGTAAAACGGTCCAAATATAAAGTGGACATAGAATGAAAAGTAACGAATGCATGTCCATAGTGTACCATCTTTCCTATGGATGCCTGCGTACATAAATGACAGTTGGTACTGATGTAATAGGCAAGATCAACATCGGGGCCCATCGTCAGCTTGGTTGTTACTTGACCGAGTAGAGATCTTAATCACATTTAATAAGCAGATAAGCAAATCTTTGAAATATTATATCCTCTCTGGTCATTTACTGTTCTAATTGATTGTTATGTCTTTGTTCTCTCATTCAGGGCCGGCCCTGCATGGGGCGGTGCAAGCGGTGCGATCGCATCGGGCCTCAGAAAGTTGAGAGGCCCCATATGAGATGCAACAAAAGAAAAACGATGGTCAAATGCAACAGCACGTCTGCCATGGCCATCTGGCCTCTGGTCATTTACCGTTGCAGAAGTGCAACAGCACGTCTGGCATGGCCAAGGTCACCATGTGCGTTTTTTTTAGCCAAACGTCATCGTGTGCTGTGTTGCTTTCTTTTGTCCAACGAAGAAGGCAGTGATGGTTACCGGGCTGGCAAGCCTAGTAATTGGGCCAGTGGACCAAGTAGCCAGGAAAAGAAAGGCCCCGCTGGGTGCCTTATGCCCAAATCATCAATCCATCCCAACCCCACACGGGCCACTCACTTGGGAAGAATAAACTATATACTATACAGAAGCTTAGATACAATAATTGTGAGATTCTCAAAAAAAAAAAGATAAGATAATTGAGATGTTCTCGCGAAGTTTCCGAGCGGCGTGTGCGCGACGCAAGGGCTGGCGTGGCCAGGCAGAGCTAAAGATGGCAACGGGCACGGCACCCGCGGATAGAAACTCTGCACATCCGCGCCCGCGACCTGATCCATATGCCCGTGCCCGTGTCCGTCACCCGCCACGGGCATGGACGACACCCGCGCCTGTTATCCGCGGGCATAACGTGCCCGCTGGGACAGCCACATGCCCAACGGTGATGACGAGCTAGGGCATGAAGAGGTGGGGGACGACGGCGAGCCGAGGCACGTGAAGGTGCCGGCAAGGCGAGGAGCGACGCGTGGTGCCGGGGCGACAGCGAGAGGCACAGCTCGTGGAGGCGAGGCAGCGGCAATGAGCTTGGTTCCCAAAAAGGAGTGTCGATGAGTAGAGAGTTGTAGATTCTGGGGAGCTCGGCGATGGTGAGCTCGCATCACAGATGGTGGCGGCTGAAACAGAGAGGAAAGAGATTCCATTCAAAAAAAAAAAAAACAGAGAGGAAAGAGATTAAACCTACTCGGCAGCTAGACCAGCATACGTTTCCCTTGTTATATGGGCCAAAAGGCAAAGGGCCAGGCAATCCACAACAGTCCAGGTAGGCCCGAGTTTCAAGTAACTTGCCGGGTTTGCGGATTTGCTGGCACGGGTGTAACATCCCAGGCTCACATTATGTGCGGACCCCACTCTAACCCACCAACCTTTTACACTTTCGGCCTCGCTCTGCGTAAAAGGGTTAACCCAAGGTGATGGATGGCAACCTAGGCTTATATGTTGGTCTTTCCCCACTAGACTAGCAAGGTGGGACTAAATCCACTACAACAATTCAAGTGATCCATGACATACCAATTTTGTCACGAATTACTAGAAAACCGTCACAATTCATCAATCGTGACGTTTTTAGATTTCGTCATGTATTGAGAGTCACAGATTAACCTCTGTGACATTTCTGCTAAATCGTCATGGATCAGCTCTATCTATGACCTTTTTTGACCGTCATAGAATGGCCTTAGGCCCGCCCAGCCCAACCCAAGCCCAAAGTTAGTGACGAAAATAAACGTCACGGAATTCGTCATGGATTGAAATGCCATGTCACTATTAGGCTGATCTGGATATCATCGTGGCTACGTCTGAAGCATTTGCTCATTTTATTTCAGGCCAATTAATTATATCTAGTTTTTGATCCAGCATCTCATCATATGCAACAAATTTTGATCCAACATCTCATCGCATACCGATTAAACATCTAATCACATACAATAAGCTTTGATCCAGCATTTCATCACATACATACTTTAGCATCAAATAAATCTAGCTTAAATGTTAATCCAACACATCTCACAATATTGCAGTACAACCTAGCTGATATATCTTGCTGTCACCACCAAGAGTATGCAGTCCTGGGGTTCGCTTGTAATGGGACTGGAAGGGTATGCAAACTAACAGCTGCCTGCAAATGAGCAAACAAACTATCAATTAAGCAATCCAAAGCAGTATGTTGAAATGAAGATGTCATGTACTGTGAGCAGTTAACATTATCTTTTTAAACTATACTAGAAACACCGAGCTGCACCCTGCTAAGATTTTCTCAAAGGTAAAGCTATTGTAAAGATAAGATCTGTCTACCTACATTGTCTTTGTGTCAGTAACCATTTGTCCGATGAAATAAGATCAGATATATTCCTAAGATTGTCAAAAGAATTCACAGATCATTTCAGAGGAAAATATTGACACATGACAACAACATGAATCGATGGAATAAGATGAGACATATTCGTAAAACAATGAGTGATAGGTTGTTTACAGTTACAATATAACAACTGAACTATCTTATCCCAACTCCCAAATGCTACAACTGAACTTCATAACGTTTCAACTTATCTTTTCAATTTACTATATAGAAATTCTGTGCACTTGAACTCATTGTAGTGGAAGATTCATAAGTGTGTAACCATATGTGATCCGGTTAATGTTTCTCTTTATTAACAGTAACCAACTTTTTGGTGTGAACTGGATAGCACTGAAGGGGATAAACTTACATGGATCTGTAGAACCAGGGCTCCGGCCATGTAGTGTGTGAGACTGTAGTAACCAGCCCGCCTACACTCCCGCCTAGACTGATCTTGCAGACCAAGAGAAATCACCAACAACTAAGCCGAGCCACTGCCGCTGCTACAAGAAAATTGAACGTGCAATGCAGTGTAAGTTTTCAATACTATTTTTTGAACCAAACAGTATGAAAATGATTTACTTATCTACATACAGAAGGACTACATTAATCAAAAGAGAAATTATCTCTAGAATGAAACTGCAGTTTCGCAAATGAATCAAGTAATTAACCATTTATTTGGGAGATAAAGCCACCAAAGAAACTACTAGACAACATCTATCCCAAGTATACCAATAAGCAAAAGGACTGGTTCATTTTCAGCATTTGGTTAAACACGAACATTATTCCCTAGAATGGAACTACAGTTTGAGTTTGGGGTTAAAATTATGGATGTTTAAAACGTGTAATGAGTTTATTAACTACACTGGGGCTCATGCTTCAGAAAGAGGAACAACCAGGTTCGGTTAATTAAGTTACCATATTAATCGCGCACGTTCATGGCTATCCAATAGCAAAATTTCTAAACCTGGTTAGTTCGTTGCCACGTGATAATATGATCCAGGGGAACAATTGGTTGACTTGCAGTACATGCACATTCATACCACATACGTTGACACATAATATTATCCTGAAATCACATCACAAACAAGGTTTCTGACACCATAGGGAGTAGTAATTAGACACACATTCATACTACAGATGTTGATGGCTCTTATTATGGATACTCGATTGCAGACTCTGGTGCCAGGAAGGGGCAACATGAATGGAGGAAGCAACTGACCATGGAACCGTAACCCTAAAGGGGAGAAAATTCAAGCGAAGGGTATGGGAGCAGTGCACGTACATCTTCTCGAGCATGAGGCACAGGGTCGCTTCCAAATTCTCCTATCACCGATGTGGGCAACCATCCCTGGTGACATCCATTGGAGAAGATGGGGAGGGCACCACTGGTGTGGGATATGGTGAGGGTGCAGCCGTCGTTGGAGCTCGCGGAGGGAGGTGACGGCATGGATCTCGCAGAGTGCGGTGGCTGGCGTCCGTGCTCGCGGAGGGCGGCGGTCGTAATGGACCTCGCAGAGGGCGTGGCCGGCAGGGGGAGGAGCTCGCAAAATGCTGCAGACGGCATGGAGGTCGCGGAGGGCGACGGCCGGCGTGGATCTCGCGGATGGCGATGGCCGGAGTTGAGCTCGCGGAGGGCGCGGCCGGCAGGGGGAGGAGCTCGCGAATTGCGGCAAACGGCGTGGAGCTCGCGGAGGGTGACGGCCGGCGTGGATCTCGCGGAGGGGGACGGCGACCTCTGCCATGCCGGCGTACGTGCCGAGCTCTCCCGCTCGCCGGTTGGTGCGCGATTAGCGGCGGCGGCGCAGGCTGAGGGGAGCGGCGCGGATCTAAGGACTAAACTTTAAAACCTTTAAAGAGGGGGAGAGGCGGAGGGCACGATGGACATAGCAGGATAGGATTCCTGGCGTCTGATTTTTTATTTTATTTTTACGTAAGAGTTCATCTGAATCGTCAACTTTGATCCAATTGGATTTGAGCTAAGGCGGGCCGAATAATTAGATCAATGGCTCTGCCAGAGTCCAAATAGAATAATTCAATGCAATTTGAAGTAATAGTATCCTATGATGTAGTGGTTAATAGTGCTTTTTGCTACCATTGGTCAGGGTTCGAATCCCACATTAACATTTTTTTCGTCTCAAAAAACAATTGTTTTTTCAATCGGATGATAATAATGTAGAAAAAGAAATAACATAGAGTAAAGTCACATGTTAAATCCTCTCTGGTGACAACTTTTTTCAACATATTTTCATATCAGATATGTGACATATCAGATACACCATCCATGATGATTTTGAGAATTCGTCACAGAACGTGGGTTAGGTCTTGTTGATCCATGACCAAAAAACTGAAAATGGTCACGGATGATATATGATCATGACGATTTTGAGAGTTCGTCACAGTATGTGAGTAGCTTGTGGGTTAGGTATTGTAGATCCATGACAAAAAGCCTAATAATCGTCACGGATGGTATACGATCCATGACGATTTTGAGAATTCGTCACAGTACGTGGGTAACCTGTGGGCTAGGTAATGTAGATCCATGACGAAAAGTTGATAATCGTCACGGATGATATTCGATCCATGACGATTTTGAAAGTTCGTCACAGATCTTGGGTTGCTTGTGGGCTAGGTATTGTAGATGCATGACAAAACCTGATCATCGTCATGGATAATATACGATCCATGACGATTTTGAGAGTTTGGCACATGATATGGATAACTTGTGGGCTAGGTGTTGTAGATCTATGACGAAAAATTGATAATCGTCACGGATGATATACAATCCATGACGTTTTCTTAAATCGTCATCAAGAAACCGTCATGAATTATAGGATTTTTTGTAGTGATCCCACCCCTTTATGAACACTAGTACACATGGGTCACTAAGGCCTAATCTCAAATGGGCCGGGATGTCACAAACGCCCCCCCTCAAAGGAACCGACATCCTCGTCGGGATATCAGCGCAACACACCCTTGAGGGCAAAGGACCAGGAACGCTCCCCTCTTGGCACATGTCTGTGTCCAGTGTCAGCCCATATGCCATGCCGTGTCCCACTAACAGGGCCCACACACGCCATACGCCATATGTTTGCACCCCTAGCCCACACGCCCGTGCAACCGCGAGGGTCGGCTCTGATACCATTTGTAACATCCCAGGCTGCCACCAGGCTGGGCCCGCTCACATTTTGTGCAGACCCCACTCTAACCCACCAACCTTTTACGCTTTTGGCCTCGCTTCGCGTAAAAGGGTTAACCCAAGGTGATGGATGGTGGACAACCTAGGCTTATATGTTGGCCTTCCCCCACTAGACTAGCAAGGTGGGACTAAATCCCACCCCCTCATACACACTAGTGCACATGGGCCACTAAGGCCTAATCTCAAATGGGCTGGGATGTCACACGGGCATGCCTTTTCCTTGCCCGTTAGTATCTTCCCGTTGGGTTTGAGATGAAATCCGCATTGGTACTAGCTGGCAAATATTGATGCCCGCACCCGCGCCGATTGGGTTTTCTGTCTGCGGGCACGTGGGCATTGTTGACGGTCGTTATATCATACTTTCGACCGTCACATAGCTCAATGAATAAGGAAGAAAAGGCACTCCTTACTTGCATTTTATTTATGAATAACCTATTTCCACATGTACCTCTAGTTGTAAGTGTGCAGGTGGAAAACAGGGAATATCCAGATGTATCCATGTCCCAAGGCAACAAATCCAACACTTCCATAAATTGACGATTGCCACGGGAATGCAATCCCAAGATTAAAGGCCAAATCCAACCCAAACTCCACATCTGAAGGCCAATGCATCTGGATCAGAAGACTACAGGCCAGAGGGGAGCCACCTGCCAAAGCCCAGCCCAGGAGGGGCCAGGCCTAGGTCGGCCGACCCCCCTAACCAAGTCGCCCGACCTGCTCTGGCGGCCCCCTGGGCCCATCTTCTTATGGCGGTTGCAAACCGACCTCTGAGGTCGGTTCCACCAGCAATTAATGCACCGACCTATGGAACCGCCTCCAGGAACCGACCTCCAAGTCTATAAATAAAGGGGTACCCCCTCCTAGAGAACACACACCAATTGAGGCTCATTTCCTCCTCCTCCTCACCTTGGAGCTAGAGGCTGTTTAGGTAGAGCTAGGCTAAGTAGTGGGCTGCCCTTGTGCTCCCAAGTCCCTTGGAGAATTGGGTATGTTCTTGTATCCTTCTCTTGTAAGACTTGATCTTTATCAATGATTCATCGTTTATCATATAGTAGTTGTGTGCTTATGTTGTTCATCCTTAATCTAGTTGTGTTCTTGGATGAGCGTTCGTCGTTCGTTCATGTTCGTTCAACGATGAACGTTCGTGGGCATTCATCGGGCGTTCTTCGTTCATTCATACTCGATCACCGATTAGGAATGATGGTTCTTATTCGTTCTTCGTTCATCGCTCGTTCTTGAGCGATGAACGCTTATGCATAGCATAGTACTAGATTTGATCCTTGACTGGTTTAGACTAGTTTGGCTAGTTGTTTGTGACTAGATATCGGGTTCATTGTTCCGAAAGGGAATCTCTAGGTTTACCGTCCTGCGGGGTGCCTCGAGGGATCTAGAGTTATGGCGAGTGATGCTAGCATGGTGCTAGGTTCTCTTTCCATCCTTGTTTGTGCATGTGCCCCACAGTTTGTAGAGGTAGGTGGCAGGTGGTGACAGCCCTGTCCATCCTTCCATAATCCTCCACATTCGGGTATGGCATAAGAGTTTATACAAAAGGCCGGCGTGGCCTGGTAGACCAGGCCTAAACCGGATCTCCCGATGATCTATAGCCATAGGCTCTTAGCTCTCACTAGTGTAAGCCTGACGTAGGTAGAATCCTAGTATGCTATATGATAACGTACATTAGGAGTAGCACCCGTTAGTTAGTTTGACTTGCCTCTCGCCTTTTATCTGAGAGTGGAATCCTCTGTGTCTGTCACACTATCCAATATATATATATATATATATATATATATATCTTTATCACTTACCCCTGCATTGGATTGTGGGATTGTCTTTCATTGTAATCTATTGAGCATAAGTACTACTGTTGACCATGTCTTCCTTTGGGAAAATATAAATCACGATACCCCGGAATACTCTTGGGTGAAATGCTACAACGGGTTATCCGTGCGCTTGCAGATCCTCTTATCATGGGAATGCCGATAGGACATCTCTAGCACTCCTTGCTAGTGGTGGGCTATCTGGCAATATTATTGCAAGACTCTTTAACCCAAATATCGGTGTACCGTAAGGAACGCCAACAGGCATTCGGTGCCCGTTGCCATGCAAAGCTCTCAGGCTGCTATACGGAGAGAGAGAGAGAGGAGGAAAAAGACAGAGAAACATCTCCTTTTTAGGTTGGCTGGACTGCGAAACGGACGAGGCCGGCGACGAGCTGGGCCCCCTTTTGGATGGCCCCTGACTTGCTGCAGGTTTTTTCGGTTGAGAAAAGAAGGGTAAAAAAAGGACATAGCAATTTGGGCAAGGGTTTCGGGTATGCGACCCGATGTAGCCAGTGGCACCCGTGCCCGACCCAAACCAAGACGGGCATGGGGCGGGTTTTTCAACCCAAAATGATAACGTAGTTAAATTTCTGCCCAACGCTGCAGCAGATTGAGTCCAACCCACCCCATCTCAACCAGGCAGCCACCTACTAGCCCATGTCAACCAGGCACCCACCCACCAGCCCATCACGCTATCATTTTGTGGCCCAGCTCGGTGGATCAGACGCGTGTAATTTTTACATTTTGGCCCTTTTTGAAAAAGTTTTTCTCAAATGGACCCCTGGAGAAAACATGTCCAGAAATGGACCCTTTTCTGAGCGCCGTCACATTTGGCGCTCAGGTTGAATAGTTGGGCGCCGTATAAAATGGCGCTCACCCCTGCCACGTCAGCTGGCGGGCAAGCGCCCGTGCTGCTGACCTGGCAGGGGGTGAGCGCCGGAAACTATGGCGCCCAGCCTGTGAGCGCCGCACCATTTGGCGCTCACCCCCGGGCACACAAAAGTCCTCTCTTTCTTTCTCCTCTTCCTCTCCTTTCCTCACTCCCCACCAGTCGCAAGAACAGCAAGAAAAGGCCTTGTTGTATGTTGTGGACTATGTTGTGGACTATGATGTGGAACCGTTGGTTTGAACTAACTATTTGTGTAATTGTAGTACTTTGCTAGCTATATTGCAATGGTAAAGATGTAGAACCCGGCTTCATTGGCTTAATTGCAGTGAAATGGAATTACATACGTACATAAATTGCAATGGCATGTTCGGTACACATGATGACTAACCTATATGTGCACCGTACTAATCCTGACATGCGTTTAGGGAATTGAAAAATGCAACACTTGAATGACGAGAATGTAACATTTAGCCAGGTTTTGGTAGGAAATCTAGTCCCATGGACTGTAGTTTGACTCTCCGCCAGACTGAGAGTAGCCATAGTCATTGTACCCACCACCACCGTAGTAAGGTGGTGGTGGTGCTGGTGGAGCTTGTGGTGGTGGGTTGGTCGGGCCTGACTTGTGGTGCGGACATTGGCAGTACGGATCAAGGCAATAGGTGTCGGGGCCAGCAATGCCAATCACGAGCTCCTGGCTTTGACGTGGAGTTGCCGTCTCAAGTTCTTGCTGTAGGTCGAAGATGCGATTTTGCAGGTAGCTAATGTATTCAACGGTTGTGCTGATAGGCTTAGGATCCACCCACAGCGTGAAGCCACAATTGTCTTGGTCCTCGTTATTCTGTAAAAAAAAGGTGTGCAAATGTTGAATAAAGATGAGGAAGCTTAAAGATGATACTCAAAGGCGAATAAGAAACAAGTAAGAATTAAAACTCACTTGTCCATTTGGGCATCTGAAGAAGCGCCGACCTCCATCGCATTGGGTGTCGAACATTTGGACGACGCAATCCAGGCCATGACCGCATTTTGGCCTTTTGAACTTTCTGTTGTCGTACCGTCTAATTGGATTGGTAACATAGTCAAAATCATCTTTCGACTCTAGAGGAAACTGTTGAATAGGTGGATCATATGTGAACGGTCCGTGCTCTCCATCCCAAACCCACTCTTCCGGTGCTGAAGAACTCCCCGCTCTTCCTCTTCTCTTTCCTCCTCTCCCTCCCCCTCTGTTAGCCATGGATGCGTTGCTCAGTGTGTTGCATTCACGAGTGAAGTGGCTCTATTTAACGAAAGGGAGAAGCACTCAGTCCAAAGCTGCACATTTGAAAAGAGAGAGTATGCATGCTGTGTGGCAGTCATGCATGCTTTGTGGCATGCATGCATTGGTGGCACTGTTCGCGCATTGTTCGCGCATGCGTGGTCATTGAATGGAGTGCAGTGATTTATTGGTGGTGAAATGACCGGTCACTGGGACACATGTATGCTACATTGAATTTCCAAGACACAATAATGGACAACATTGGCAAGACAACAAAGATAGCAATGGACATAGGTAAGGGGAAATTATTGAAACATGGATGTCACTACAGTTTCTACTGAGGACCATCTCATGCCCGTCGAGCTTCGTCACACCATTTAGCAACACGTTGTGCGTGCTCTTGATGAGCTTCCTCACGCCTCTTTCGGATTGCTTCCCTTGCACGCTCGCGCGCTTCTTCTTGACGTCGGCGATGTTCAGCTGTGGGTGGCTGTCATCCGGATTGTCAGAACCACAAGTGTGAGGCTGCACCACACTTGTAATCTTCCACTTATCATGACGAGTCGTCCGAGCGCGTACTGTCCAAGGGCAGCCACGCTTGCACACAACAATGAACCGTCGCTGCTTGTGAGAATGCTTCACACTATGAGGACGGCAGTGCAACACTGAGTACTCATTCAACCACATCTTCATTGACTCCATATCCTGAAAGATAATACCCTTCTGAATTATTTCAACTGATTCTACCCGTGGCACAACATTCTCGGTCTCCTCTCCATCAGCAACAGCTCTATGACCCTGGCTCAAATCACGACAATCAGGCACCAATGGATCACGGTCCGTAATCACTTGCCTCAACATTTCCTTCTCCCATTCAGACAAATCACCGATAGGGCGATCATCATCTGAATCCTCCGCTCTATCCTCCTCATAATTTGTATTCTCTCAAAAAACCGGCACATCAACCAGATCGGTAGCAACACCATAGTTAACTTCATTAGGTGCCACTACTTCATTAGGTGCCACTTGAGGGACCGTTTCAATGTCCGGCAGAGTTTCATCCCTACGATCATCACCACAATTCGGGACGATCTCAGGCATTTGGTCTCCAACCGAATCAGTCATCACTATGGTTGCTGCAGAATTCCGTGCCAAACCGTCATGCACACTTGCTTGTGATGGCTGGGTTAGGTCAATTTCTACTTCATTCGAACAACCAATACCTACGCCTCCATCCACCACTACCTTCCGAACCACCAAATCTAAAGCTCAAACTTCTGAATTCATAACAATCTCAACATATGCTTGCCATTCCTCCTCACCACCCACTAGAGCCATTATCTTCATGCGTGGCCCATTCGACGAACCCACATCAATTCTTCCTTCAAAATCCAACTTAACACCCTCCTCAATCCATCCCAAACGTTGCCTCACTCGAGATGCAACAATACATAAAGTTGGGGTCTCAACAAAAAGAAACGCATCCTCTCTCATGCCAACAAAATCAACACTACCATCCTCAGTCCTCACAATTGAACCACCGTGGTGCACTCTCACACATTTAGCCATCTACATCCATTTCAACAAAAAAAAAAAGACATTTCTCAATTTAGCATTCTTCATATCAAATAAAACAAAAACAATGCCCTACCAATTTTTCTAATGCACAACACATCCTATTCATTTACAACTACCTCCTATCACCCTAAACCCTAAAATCAACAAACAAGCACCAAGAAACCTACATTTTTCACTAATTCGACCATACTAGCCTATGTCATTAACATGCCTACTAAGAATTCATAGCTACCAATGAAACCAATTACAACCGGAGCATCCAAACATCAACATATCAACTACATTACGCTTGCAATTGCAAATCTAACAAAGAAATCAATCAAATTGGCCAATTTCATCCTCAAACCCTAGGGTTAGGGTTACACGAAATTGGAGAGATACAAGCATTTCTATTGGACGAAATTCAAGGAGGCGGAGGAGATTACCTTGGGGAACCGATTTCTCTGAAAGATTTGGCCTCAAAGCATGCTAAATTGCGGGATTTGGAGGAGGGGATGGAATGGGGGAGAGAGAGAGAGAGGCGCGCGGCCTCTGTTCTTCAGCCGGCTCGAGTGAGGGAAGAGAGAAGAGAGGAAGGAAGAAAGAAAGAAAGCCCGCGGGCGTTTTGTGCCCGGAGGTGGGCGCCAAAGGATGTGGCGCTCACCCTTGGGCGTCAAAGGACCTGGCGCTCACCCTCTGCCAGGTCACCAAAGCTGTCGCGTGCGGGCGAGCTGACATGGCAGGGGTGAGCGCCAATATGTTCGGCGCCCAGCTGTTAAACCTGAGCGTCAAATAACACGGCGCTGAGAATAGGGTCCATTCTTAGACATATTTTCTTCAGAGGTCTATTTGTGAAAAACTTTTTCAAAAAGGGTCAAAATGTAAAAATTACACATCAGACGCACATTGCACGTACATCACCAGAGCAATTCCCAGTGAAAAAAAGAGCTCATGTCAGAGTGTTTGCACGGGCGGCCGCTCGTGTTAAATATTTGCCAAACATGTCTAGTTATGTGAGACTAAACGAAATACCCTCTGGACAGAGTGACTCATTTGCCTAGACGGGAATCTCCTGACATGCCTCCTGGTCACTGACAATGCGGAGCCCAAGGCATCCCACTTGGTGTCGTTTGGCTAAGGGACCGGTGGCTACCTGGAAAGCCCGGAGCCCAAGGCATCTCACTTGGTGTCATTCTGCTGGGGCTTCTCGTCGTCCGCCGCGTCCCCGTCAACGAGCCATTCCTTGGGGAACCCACAGGACATGAATTCAAGGACCGAGAGGGATGTCCGGCGGAGAAGGAAGGTGAGGAAGGAGGGGTACTGAAAGAAGCGTGGCACGCAAATTCAGCCATAATAATACGTACTGAGCTAAACTGTTGCCCCTTCCGTTTAGCGTCCGCCAAAAAGTGGCAGCTTGCATATTTATACAAGAAAAGGTGTACTAGTCGAGTGCAAAAAATGCTTCTGCAGTTACAACCTCATGCTCCCATTGTCCACAAATATATGATTTTCAAAAAATCATATATCAAAAAATACAATGTTTCAAATAAAAAGAGTTATTCCCTCTGTTTTCAAATATATGACATTAGTGACTTTTTTATTACCTTGACTATTCATCTTTTTTATGAGCTTGACTATTCATCTTTTTTGGGTGCTTTCGAAGTATGCGCATTAGATCTAGAGCAGTATATATACTTAGAATTATATATTTTTGTAATTTTTTGGTGTTGTATCTACTTAGAAGTATATAGAGCGGTAGATACAACAACACCAAAGTCACATATAATCGATATATTTGTAAAACGTTATCGGCAGTTGGAGCCTCTCCCTCTATTGTCCCTTCAATGTCACACCAGTAGGAAAAAGTAGACAAGGTACAAGGTGTAATGTGAATAAATATAGAGAGACACGAAATGAGGAAAACTTTTCGCAAAAAAAAAAAAAAAAAAGAAATGAGGAAAACTGAGCGCACCATAGTGGGAGCCTTCGGGTCTATATATAGTCGGTACAAGTTAAGTAACACACGTTAACACCCCCCTGCCCCCGCCCCCGCCGTCGAAGTGATCAGCTATACAAGTAAGCCTTTCGTCAAGATATCCGCAAACTGATGACTAGAGGGGACATGAAGAACACGAACTTGTCCAAAAGCAACCTTCTCGTGCACAAAGTGTATGTCAATCACAATATGCTTCGTGCGATGATGACAAACTGGATTGTCGCCATGTAGACTGTGCTCACACTATTACAATAGACAATGGCGGCGCTGGAGATGGGTTGATGAAGTTCTTGGAGCAACTGATGAAGCCAACAACATTCAGCAACCGCAGGAGCAACTACTCGGTACTCTGGTTCAGCATTGGACCTGGAAACAGTAGTCTGCCGCTTGGAGTATAAGGTTCTCACCAAGGTAAACACAATAACCTGAAGTGGAGCACTAGGAATTAGGACGACCCGCCAAATCCACATCTGAATAAGCAGTGAGTGAGGAAACATACACAACAACAAAAACCTCCTATAGCGACGGGTTAAAATGCACTATAGCGGCGGACCCGTCCACCCGTCTCTACGCTTGTGTCGCTACAAATCACAGACTATAGCGATGGTCCAAAATAACCGCCCCTACAAATCGTTTGGTAGCGGCGGGTGGTTGCAGCAACTGCCGCTGCAAATCGATTTGTAGCGGCGGTCACTGCCATCACCCGCCACTACTAGTGATTTTAAAAAACAAAAAAAAGGACAAGCCCCACCGGTACAGGTTCAGAGGGGGCGGCGGGCGCAGGGCAAGCGGGGGCGCGGGCGCGGCGGCGGCGTTCCGGCAAGGCAGTCGTGGGACCGTGTGCACGACTAGTACAGGCTCAGCACGGCGAGCCGGTCGGTGAGGGTAGCGGCCAGCGCCGATGGACGCTGCCGCTGCCTGCGCCGTCTCGCCGTGTTGGCGTCCTCAGAGACGATGAAGTAGTCACCGGCAGCGGCAGCGGAGATGAAGGGGACGTCCGCGGAGGCGCTGACCTTGCCGGAGACTAGGGACGGCGGAAGGGGCAGTGGCAGCGGCACTGTCTTCTTGCCGTGCAGCTGGCACGCGGGTGTCTTGGGGATGCCCGGCAAGCCCGCGCAGCACAGGAGCCGCACCCTCGAGCAGCCGCCATGCCCCCGATGCCGTGACGCTGATGCCGCGCCGCCGCGCCCCCGAGCCGCCGCCATGCCGATGCCACGCCACTGCACCCCGATAACGATGCCGCGCCCCCGAGACGCCGCCTGCCGCCGCACCCCCGAGGCCCGAGCCGCCGCCATGCTGATGCCGCGCCCCGATGCCAATGTCGCGCCCCTTGGCCGCCGCCATGCCTCTGAGATGCCGCCCTCCGCTGCACCCCCGAGCCTCCGCCGCGCCCGCCCAGCTGCCGCTGCAGCTCGTCGAAGAGAGAGAAGAGCTTCACGAGAAAACACAGGGAAGCTGCAGTAGCCCAGTCCTTTTCCTCTGCTCCCATGCATATGCCCGTCACCTACTTTTGCTTTCCATGCCGCTCTGTCTCCTTCTATGTTTAATTAATCAAGTGACCAGCAGCTGTGAGGGAAGGCATCCGACAGTTGCACTCGTTTGAAGAAAACACACAATCCGTATGCTTGCTCCTCATTGGTGGAGAGGTGAGAAGGTGCGGACTGATGTTGAAAAAGGACAAACCGGACCAGCGCTGCAGCTGCGGGTGATAACATGACCCGCCGCTGCAAATTGATTTGTAGCGACGGGTCACATTACAGTCCGCCGCTACAAAAGGCTCTATTTATAAAGGCGGTTGGTAATGTGGTCCGCGGCTACAAATCATTTGTAGCGGCGGGTGATAATGTGACCTGTCGCTACAAAACATCTATAGTGGCGGATCGAATGCACAGTGCTTTGCTCGGCACTGTAGCGACGGTTGACTATCAAAACCGTCGCTACGTGATTTTGGAGTGTGTCGCTATAGGAGGTTTTTGTTGTAGTGAGAAGAGGATGGACAAGTGAAGTCAAAGGTCCAAATAGCTAGCCACGTACATACCACAGGATGCGCTTTGATCATGTTAAGATGAGGATCCTGAGGATCATGCATATAGAGGAACACTTATTGGAGAGCATGAGCAATATCATGATGGGTAAGCATCAAGTACTGAGCACCAGCAAGACTGTGATACTCGCACGGATAACCAACAGGATCACCAGATGTACCAGACAACTTAGCCTTAGTGTCAATAGGCATCGCAGTGGGGTGATATTCAGACATGCCGACACGGTAGAGAATATCAACTACATACTGTCGCTGAGAGAGAAGAAGACCATCCAAAGCGACGGACATCAATGCCTAGAATAAAGTACAAATCTCCCAAATCTGTCATGGCAAACTCGATGGAGAAGAGACATAATTAGACAGCAACAATGAAGATGACAAAGAAGTTAAGATGATATCATCAACATAGAGCAGAATTTATGCAAGATCAGAACCACGCCGAAGAACAAACAAGGAGGGTCCGAGACAGAAGCAACAAACCCCAAGGTGCGAATGTGTGAAGCAAAATGCTGGTACCACACTTGTGAAGCTTGCTTCAATCCATAGAAAGATTTCTGCAGGCGACGTATACATGATCTGATCGAGAAGCACCAACAAAACCAGTAGGCTGCTGACATTAGTAGACTGTCTCATCAAGTGTTCCATGAAGAAAGGCGTTCTTGACCTAGAGCTGATAAATTGGCCAAGACTAAGAAACTGCAATACTGAGAACAGCTTGGATAGTGGCGGGCTTGACGACGAGGCTGAAAGTTTCATCAAAGTCGCCTGGCCTCTGAAAGTATCATCAAAGTCAATGCTCGGCCTTTGAGAATATCCACGGATGACCCATCATGCTTTATAACACGAGAGAGTATTATCGTTGTTCTTGTGCTTAAAAATCCACTTGCCTGAAGCAATGTTCGCGCCAGAACGGGGAACAAGAGTCCTGGTCTCATTGTCAAGGAGAGCCTGATACTCAGCAGCCATAGCATCACGCCAGTGTAGATCAGAAAGTGCAGCACGATACGTCGATGGGACGGGAGAGATAGTGCCCTGGATGGCTGCAGTTCATACTCTCTTTGGGATTGACATGTCATGCTTCGCCCGTGTCACGGTGTCAGCATGCATGTGGCGATGCTGCAGAGGCGGAAGCAAGGGTGACGGTGGCGGCGGTTGTGAGGGCACCACAGCAGGAGACACAGCCGGAGACATATATAGCAGGAGACACGGCATGATGGTAATATACATATAACAAAGATTATGCTAATCATCTACGAATACTCCATCCATCTAGAAATGTAGTGTCCTCTTAGTTTTGTTCTAAGTCAAAATTTTCAAACTTTTACTATCAACCATGAGAAAAATGTAAATAGTGACAACACAAAAATGATGTCACTAGATTCATTGTGAAATGAACTATCGTAAAATGTAACCTTTTTGTTTAAAACAATACATTTTTATATATATTGTTGTTCAAAGTTTAAAAAATTTGACTTAGGACAAAACTAAAAAACACTGTATTTGTGGAGAGAGAGAGAGAGAGAGAGAGTACAGACACGTGTTCAGACAGTGTCCACAAATATAGTGCCAAACAATACATACCGAAGATTTTTTTTAACCAAAACCGATACCAGACAATGTCCATTCTTACTGATAAAAAGGAAAAAACTGGCTAGAGTCTAACCTTTCAAGGTTATAATCAGGAAACGAATACCAACCAACACTATCGTAGATCAGTCTCTACATAGTACATACCGAGACCGCTCTCTACAACCACCTCGCCGTCTCTAGCTCGTTATCGCTGTCATAGCAACTTGTGGTCAATGGCATGCTCAGATAAAGGCCATTTCTTTAGCATCTGTTCCTACAATGAGTAGCAGTAGGGTTAGGAACAAGAGTGGACAATCTTCAACGAGCTTCCATAATTCACTACAAGCTTGCACTGCAAAATTGCAATCGCTTTTGGGCCCTGTGTGGTGTACTTCAGGTTTTCAAGCATATGAACTACACCACAATCTGATATGGGATGCGCAAAAAAAAAAAAAAAAAAAAAAAAAAAAAAAATCAGCTACTCCAAGTTTTGACACATCCAACAAGCGAGACATATAGCACAAGTGTAGCCTAGATTTCAAAATATTGAATTTTTAACTGACATTGCACCAAAGACCTGCCGGTTCCATCGCAGGTAGCAATATGTTCACCTAAATCATTGTCTGAATCGTGAAAATCAACTAGGATGATCTGCCAATGGCACCATGGATATTAACCCTCCGAGTAAATTTCACCACAGGTCCATGAACTTATGTGGTGTGCTCATCTGGGTCCATTAACTTGTAAATCGTTCATTTATACCCAACAACTTGTTCCACCGCTTCAATGGTACACTTAGATAGCCACATCACCACCTTGGCTTTTGTTTTCTTTGTGCCACGTTGGCTCCATGACTAGGCTGTGCGTCAGTTTCTAACAAGGAAGGACCAAGGACAGGAAGAAAAAGAAGTGAGGTGGATGCGTGGTCACAGGCAATTGTTGACACATTTAGTGTTTTTTTTTCTTTATTCTTTTATATTCACATGCTACTACAAGTCAAATGTAACTGGCACTAAGACAAGCATTATTATTTACTTATTCAAAACATTTTGAAAACGCAAAAGCTAGTTTTGTTATACTAGGACTTGGTGTTCATTCACCCGGTACAAAATCTAGGGTTCTCCGTTCAAAACCACAATTCTTATAAAGCTAATACGCTCACGCCAACAACAGCTGGCAAGATTTCCTGCCTGCGTGGCAAAAAGATGCCAACATGGCAGCTTGCATGCGTCATTTGGAGCGGTGGAACAAGTTGTTGGATATGAATGAACGATTTACAAGTTAATGGACCCAGATGAGCGCACCATGCAAGTTATTGGACCTGTGGTGAAATTTACTCTTCCCCAGATGGATCGTGAAAATCAACTAGGATGATCTGCCAATGGCACCATGGATATTAACCATTCCCCAGATGGAGATATAAAATCAACTAGGATGATCTGCCAATGGCACCATGGATATTAACCCTTCCCCAGATGGAGATATAAAATGTCAGCCAAAATTAAAGGGTACATCCATAGAATCTGCTAACTACGTCACTGAAAGCTTGCAGTTGTTTGATAGATAGCCATATACTGAAATTCAGAGTAATCAGAGTGAATTTATCAGCTCGTGATGCTGGAGTCAGATACAGCATTCACAGACTCTACGTTGAATTAACCCCTTTGTTTAGACGAGAGTTTCATGCCCTGAAACATGGCTTTGACAGAGCAGGTTTTGCCGTTCTGTAAACATTGCATGTGAAGATTAACATTGCAGATTGGATCCTCCCGTTGTCCGAAGCACTTATGCCATGGCACGGAGAGGGGGTCCAAATTCTAGCACGTTGCGGTCCTCAACTTTGCTTTCCGGCCTCACGCTCTCAAGATGGTTCACAACACACCAGATGGGATCAAGCTCTTGGTACTACATATCGGGAACCATTGGTGTCATCCTCGTTTTCGCTCTGTTTCCTCTTCTGTCAGAAACGAAGATTTCGGAAGAAGCAACTCTCAGTTTTCAGCTGTTGCCAAACATTGCCTTGAACACATGAACGAACAAAAAGCAATGAAGTAATATCAGGCTGTTATTACCTGAAAATGCGATGTCTCCAGAATGCCAAAGAAGTTGAGTAAGCCCATCTCACCTTGTCTGTGCCCTTCCTGTTCGAGAACCTCACACTGATAGAGGCATTAAGGATTATTGTGGCAGTCCCTTCTATCGGCGGGAGATGATTGCGGAGAGAGGAAGATCGCTGAACGCAGATGAGGTTCACGCCTCTGTTGTCCAAGGTTTTTGGCAGTTGCGATCTGTTCAGAACTCGACTGAGAAGTCACAGATGAAGGAACAGGGTTAAATTGCACATGGGCTAAAATGCCTATTGTCCATCATCACTCAGATCCTGGAATTCCTATACATATAGCGTGCTGGGTAGCGCGCGCCAAGATTCGTGCACGAAATTAAACGAACAGACGGCGCAATAATTAATATGCATGTTGTGTGGCAATGGGGGCGTTGGAGCAGCAGTGACACATGTCGAGTTGGACGAGGGGGTAGATGTTCTCTTTGTGAGTTTTAAACTTCAAACGAAATTTTCTCGTTGCGAGTTCAGCCTAGTAATTGGGCCAGTTGGACTATAAATCTGTTCTCAAATCTCATTGAACCACCATATTTGTTAGAATTATTGCAATAAAATCAATTCCAATATGCATATTAATTATTTTTCATTTCATTTCAACATTTTCGGTGTATTGTCCAAATACTTTGGGCGCTCTGTTTCAATATTTTTTTTAAAAAAAATGTTGATCTAGTGTTCCGAAAATGTCGTGTTTCATAAAAAAATGTTTAATTTTGTATTTTTAAATGTTGAGAGTTTCAGTATACTATTACAACTTTCTCAACATTTTGATTATATAATTTCAACATTTTAAATAATGTTGGAATAGTGTATAAAAAATGTTGATTTAGATTTTGAAAAATATTAAACCTAAGCAACTAAACCAAAAACACGCGAAACAAATAGCCCCTAAACAATTGCTGCTTTGCGGTTGCACTTGCACGCCAGAAACGATGTTGCTTGCTCCCGCCTCGTCATCCCCGAAAAATCCTCTTGCTCCCCGCACCGGCTGTGTCCATCTCTCCGCTAGCAGGCCATGATCTGCGCGAGCGCGCGGTGTGTATAGGCTCTCCCCTTCGATACGCCAAGCTACGGGGTAGCGCGCACCAAGATTGGTCCACTGCTGCCTCATCAATGAATAAAAACAGGCTGGGTGTGAGAATGGCTGGTACATTGGACATTTGGACATGTGTAAATGAATGTGTAAGTCGACTGCGAGAAATATAGATGGGATGCAAACTTTAAATCGATTTTCTCTCAAATCGTAACTCATACTCCATGTTACTTTATATAGGGCATTTTAGAGTTCTAAATTTGTCTTCAAATATATTAAGTTTTGAGGATAGGAAAAACTTTGAGGTTGGTGAAGGGATGAGTTGAGATAAAATGAGGGGTGTATAATAGTCTTTTTGACTCTAAGACTACTTTGGTCCTGTCGAGGTTTTTGGGCCTCGATAGTTATTTGTGTGGTTGCTTTAGGATCAAGAACACGATGGTACACGGGACGCCAAGGTTTATCCAGGTTCGGGCCGCCAAAAGCGTAACACCCTACGTCCAGCGTTGGTATGATATTGATCAGAGAGTTTTTCTGTAGGATCCCTAGCCGCCTTATATAGCCGGGGGTCTAGGGTTACATGGAGTCTAACCTAGTCGGTTACATCATTGTTTTCCTTGCGGTACAAGTCCGACTCGGTTTATCTTGGGCCGAGTGACCCAACCAACCTCAAGTCTGGTGGGCCACCCGGGCCTAATTGAAGTCATCCGACTACCCTTATCTGAAGTACTCGGCCTTGTTGAATCTTGAGGATACCTGGGTTCTCATTACTTCGACAGTAGCCCCCAAGTTCTTTTTTATTGATCTTGAAGACCTCCGACTGATTTAAAGTCCACGTACATCATTTCTCAGCCTAGGCTGGTCAATTAAAAAGAGTTCCAAAGAGTAATAGTTACCGAAATAACCAATATCAGTAAAAGAAGACTGAAACCTGGGAATACCAAGATCAGCAAGGCCTTGAATTAGGCTCAAAAAGAGAAGAACATCCAATGCCGACTGACGTCAGAATCATTGACTGGGCTCCGAAGAGCATGCTCTACCTGTCAATATGCGTTCAACCTTGAGTTGACAAGACTGCTTAACAGTAGGCAATTGGCAGGATTTTTTTTTTAAAAAATTACACACCTATAAGGTGGAGCCCCCCGAGCTTCTATATAATTCATAGAATTATGTAGCAGCTCTAAAGAAGCCTAGCATAAGAGTCAGAAACCCTTAGCCGAGTTAATGTGGGACTCTATAAGAGTCAGTTGAACTCCCCAAATCTGGTGCACTACAACTGTTAAACCAAAAATGAGTTACGAGCCTCATACTGAGTGTTTGCTCCGCCCGCGATCCTAAGCCCATCCAGCAACTTGTGCCCAGGATGATAACAGCTTGTAATTTTGAAGAAAACGCCTTACTCTTCACCGCAGTTCATAAAACTGACACAAAAAGTAAGTTCTGTTCTAGGATTAACCCCCCGTGGATCTAGCTCTGATGAGCCGAGTCATCTTCAAAAAAGGATCACGATAGTGAATCCTTACGGATTAGCCCCCAAGTTTGTGGAGAATTGGAACAATTGTTCTCAAACTTCCTGAACTTCCATGTTGTCTTCAGCAAATACCATCTGTTGTTCTTCCGAGTTAAACTCTATAGGGTGCACGATTAGTGCATCCTATGGTTGTAGCGCCTGAGTCTGTGAAGAAGTTGAAAAATTGTTCACAGACTCCCAAAAAAGTGTTGCCAAGTGATTCGATTCCTTAACTCCCAGGGCCGAGTCATCCCCACTAGAGATCACTTGAAGCCAAGAGTTTTTGTCTTTATCTGAGTCACAAGTTTACTGTTCTGCCTGAAACACTGCGTTGTCTTCTTGCTGCCTGCATCGAGCCCCCAGGCTTTGCAGCAAAAGTAAAGATACTTTTACCATTGGTGGCTATCCTTCATCCGTATCCTCATCTTCCTCTTCGGTCTTGAAATCACTCAGCTGCTCCAGCAGTCCCCAAGCCACTCCATCCAACTTGCAGCATGGAGAATCAGAAAGGGAAGAGAGTTTTGAAGAAAGGTTCTTCCAGCTCTCCTCAGCCTCCGGTTCCTGAGTTGCCTCCCTTTCATAGCTTAGCCATTGTAGAAGCTGCTCCTGAAATCCCTACTCTTGATGTTGTTCTTCCTCCTCCCGAGCCAACTGACCCAGCCTTGCCCGAATTCATCGACGTTTCCTCTGGTGATGAAGCGTTTGGCCATCCTCGTTGTCGATATCTGCTCAATGGTAACCCTCCATGGCAACCCGTGAACAAAGGAGTTGCTAGCAGAACTAGAAGCAAGACTCGTAAGGAATGAACTGATGCTTGCTTCCATGGAGTCTTCTGTCGTAACTGATGTTGTCATGTTTGTGTGCTATGTCGCCTTGCTTTGTTGTACTTTCTTCTTCGTTGCAAGTTGAAATGTCTTGTTTGTACTATAGCTTCTTGTTGAATAAAAGGACTCCAATCTTCCTGTGTTGAATGTTTCAATCTTCAAGTCACAAAGGACCTCGAAAATCAGCCAGCCGACTGATTCCGGTGTAGGTCACACAATGGCTAAGTGTGAAACCAAATGACTTAACCAACTGGTCACAACGGTTATGAGATCTCAACCGTCAAAAGATAAACCAACAAATCTGACTCGTTCGCCAAATCCTTCCCGCCTATTAGACACGCGCACCTCTTCGCCTTCATCCGCCAGATCTGAACAGTCGCCATTTCTTCTTCCTCAACTCGCCGCAATCCGATATCAGCCGCCGCCATTTCTTCACCAAATCGCCGCCAAATCCTCTCGCACCGAAGACTCTCCTTTGCGCCTCTGGGTTCTCCCTCGATCTGCCATGCCGCCGCGGACCAAGCGCCCGGCACAACGCAAGAAAAAAGAAGCTTCACTAGCAGGAGACGGCGATGATGGGTGGCCTCGCTCATTGATGACCGAGGCGAGGTGCCAAGCCCTGACCGACGCCGGCCTCCTCCCTGGGCGTGAGGTCATCGGTTGGAGGCCTGCCGCTAGTGAGGGTTCTCCGACACCCGCCGTCGACGAGTTCGAGTCCTTCATCGAGCGAGGGTTAGGGTTTCCCACTCATCCCTTCTTCCGTAGCATCCTCAACTTCTACGGTCTTGAACTGCATCATCTTAATCCCAATTCCATTTTGCACATCTCTTGCTTCATTACTTTGTGTGAGGTTTTTCTTGGCATCCAACCACATTTCAACCTCTTTCGCCGTCTCTTTATGATCAAAGCCCATCCTAAAAATGACAATCCCGCCACAATTGGAGGTGCTGGTTTCCAATTGAGGAACCGAGACATATACTTCCACATGCCTTTTTATTCCACTCTGAAGGGATGGCACTCTTACTGGTTTTATGTGAAGAATTTTCCCCCAGCACTACCTGCATTTAGGGATGTGCCTCCTATTCCAAGGGAAAACTGGAGGAAAACTCTTACTGCCCAAGAGAAACTTCAAGTAGATGACCTCTTGAGCCTGATAGATGACTTGAAAACCAACCAGGAGCATGGTTCCTTAACTGGTCCCATGATAGCCGTGTCTTTCTGCTCTAGGAAGTTTCAGCCATGTAAAATGAGAGAAAATCCATCTTGGAAATGGCACGGACAAGATGACCCTACTAATGAGGACATCGAGGGAGACACTGACTCTGTTATTGCTAACCGAGTGGTTCACTTCTTCATTGATGGCGCCGAGATCGACCATCCGGTTATCACTGGATTTCATGATGAAAATCCACCTCCTGTGGTATATCTTCATTCTTTATTCTTTCTAGCTCTTGATTTTAATCAAATGATTCCTTCTCTGACCCTTTGTTGTACCGCAGGAGAGACAAACTGAGTTCCAATCAGTCGGTCCGAGTACTCCTGTGTATGCCATCATCCCTCCCCCGAGGAAGAGGTCAGGTGACATCTTGGACTTTCGGTCTCCAGACAGGGACATTGATGCTGCTATTCCGAGTGATGATGAGATGGAGGACCAAGAGGTCCCTCAGCCGAATGCTGGCGAAGATGCTCCAACTCCTTCACCACCAGCTGGTCCTCCTCCCCGCAAGAAGCTAAAGAAAGATGTAAGGAAGCCTTCTGCCAAGCATGTGGCTGCGGGTTCTGGAGGTGCAGAGTCATCCCGAGGAGTCGTGGTGTGCTACTCTCGAACATTTCTTGAACATTTCTTGAATTTTCGAAATTCATTTTTAAGTACTGTTTCAAAAATTTATAAAATTGTTAAAAAAACTTTATTCAAAATGTTAACCTGGTAATTATCAAATGTTGAATCTAATTCATCCAAAATGGCTAAACCCCATATAAATATATTTGTTGTATTTTTTGAATTTTTAAATTCAAATGTTTTGAATGTACCATTTCAAGAACTTCGCTCTACCTCGGCGAAATGGTGCTAGTGTGGCACGACTATTGGCTTGCACAATTGTCTTTTACCTTCACTTTGAACTCTAATTGTGATTTTACCCTCAATTTTCTATCTCTGTGATTTTGCCCTATTTTTCAACAAGAAGCTAGAGTTTAACCCTACTGGGGTGGGGGGGGGGGGGGGTAAAATTACAATAACTCTATTATGATTCTACCCCTCCTGAGGTTAAACTCTGGCTTCATGTTAAAAAACCAACGGTAAAATCACAAAATTAAAAAATAAGGATAAAATCACTATTAGAGGTAAGGGTAAGAACACAATTGTGCCATTAAGAAGATGAAATTAGCTGTAGGACACTGAATTTTTGCGGAATTAACCATTTCGCACCAACCTTTCATTGATATAGCATATATGCAATGCAGTAATCATATTTTGTGCTACACGCTTGTGACATATATGTTCCTCAATTTGTGAATTTGTCCTTAGACAATATGGGCATGGCCAATGGTCCAATTTGTCAAAATGAGCACGTTCAAATTTATTAGAACGCATGGTGATTTTTGCACAATAGTGTCATATTAAACATTATCACTTTTTTGATTTTTTTTTTGGCAAAAAAAGTCTCATAAGAGTTAAAATAGCTTCTACAAGTCCAAAGTGTATTATGGTCTTTTCACCAGCACACTCTCACCTTAAATCTTAGGGAACAATATTATATTGCTAGTGGTGTGTTTTGGCAAATATCTGCGATTTTGCAGTCTGTTCTGGCAAATTTTGGAAAGTTGGGTGTGAAATGGCCAATTCCGTTAAACTTCAGCGTCCTGCAGCAAATTTCACCATCATATATCTGGTTGTTTCAACTTCAATCGAGTCTTACGCGAGTGCGTGAAAATGACGCGTTCCACCCTAGACTTGGTTTGGTATTTAGCCACTGTGATCAGACACCAACATAAATATTTTCTTAGATTGGTGATTTTTAACTTCAATGAATCATAGAAAAAAATTGTATGCAGCTATCTCCTATGAGTTGTTCACTCAAACGATACTGTGAATCGAATGGTCAGATAACATCTGTGCACCCGATTCCACCCCATCACTCGAGCAATCAGAAAAGAAAGAAACTGTTGATCACATGAGCAAAGCAGTAATGTAACACAACAATAGTTCTGACGACATGCATAGTCTTACACAAAAAGATGACAGTCTCACACATAATTTATTGACGCACATAAGTGCCACACGAAATAAAGCAACAGCATAGTCTTTTTTTGACCGGAGGCAGTAACACAGTACTCGACTGGAAAACCACGTGCCACAGCCGTTGCCTAGTGATGAAAGTCGAGATCAAGCACTGCCTGCCCCAGCTGCAAGATGGTCCCGTGTTGGTGCTGCTGATGGAACGCTACGTATTGCTCTTGCACTTGACCATTATTTGATGTGCTGACACATGAGACTGGCTGGGGTACGCAAGTGCCACTACTAGGCGGCAAAAGAAAGGGGAAGCCTTGCTGGAACAGGACCTCTTGAGGTTCGTGTTCTGGCTGCTTCATCAGTGCCGTCCCCTTGGGATCCACCAGTTCTCGCGGCGCCTCTCCATGGCTCATGCTCTGATCGTGTTCGTTGAATGCACTGCCCCCCAACAGGTCTCCAGCGCCCATGCTTTTGCTGCTACTTAATCCATCTGTAATTTTTTTTTCGGAATAAGATTATTGACTGTGTGTTACAAGGATCAACAAGCTAGGTTAATCAAATTAAGGGCGCCTATGAGTTCAAATTTAGTATCTTGTATGCATACAGCACTATTGCACCTATAGGCTTTCAAATGCATAGTATCTTGTATCCATACACTTTGCCCATTTATTTATTTTATACATATAACCAGCATGGCAGCCCACACATTTGAGTGACTAGTATTAACAAATTACTGTATTTTATTATATTTAATGCCTTGTTACTTTATTGTTACATTATCATGATTATTTTCTTCTAAACTATTGTTTCCGGTTGGTCGTATTCCTATAGTCAATAATTCACTACATTTATATATATTTATTTCGGGCATAGCGATCCTGACTTAATAAATTTATTTTTTTCCTTATCATCATTATTTTTTAGTTGATCATTATTGTTACGGTAATAATATGCAATTTATAAACGTATTTTGAGCTACTTTTTAATAATGGCAATGATGGATTGTTTTAACTTGTTAAGGTATATTTTAGAATATTTTTTTGTAATGGATGGTAATGTTTAAAACATGTGGATGACAGTTGGGATCAATATTTTCATAATAGCAATGGTGGGTAATTTATTAAACATGAGAATAGTAGGTTGGACCATTTTTTCGTAATGGCAGTTGTGGGTAATTTTTCTCTCCAACTAATTGGTAATTTCTAGCCCTTCATAGTGAACATGGTTGCTCCTTTTTTCTTTTGACCAATATTATGCCTAAAAGATGTTTATTGCAACAGAATTATGACCATGTGAAAGTATTTTCGACTATGAATCCAAAAGAACTGTTTCTGTATAATCACAAAGTTTGAATCTTAGGATGCGTGTGTGCCTTATATATAAAATGGAGTGATATCCATATGTATCGAGTATCACTTGCAGTCTTTAGCTGTTGCCGATTTCATTGCGCGTGCCCTTCTCTTGAGTAGCACATCGGTGCCGGATGGCTTGGGCTTCCTCCGACGGCGGTTGTGATCTGCAAGGCGCTGTCTGCAGCTCTTCTTTGCATCGTCGAACTCATCCACTTCATGGAATCTGAATGATAAAGTTGGACCAATAGATAATAAGAAATGGGAGGACTGTATGAGAACCTTTAAAAATACTTGTGTGTTATTGAATACTAAGAAATACGGTGAACATGTTATTGAATACTAGGCAACAAGGTTTTACTTATAGAAAAAAACATGCGGGCATATAATATTAGTTCAGAACTGGAAAGGAGCACTCCTGCAAGGACCGATATATGCTGCTCTTTTTTGTTGCGTATGTTGTCCAGAATATGACAAGCCGTTATATATACTACAGCTTTTTTTTTAAAAAAAATGTTGTTTGCTACGATCCTGGGAATCTGGAGTTTTGCAGGCAACCCATATATATGGATTTCTCTCATTAATATGGAGACATATTCTGCATGATATCCCTGTTTCGCCTTAAACGCATTGCTGGGCTTCACACCTGCCATCTGATCAGGGATCGACGGTACGTTGCTTAGAGGCATTCTTTACAGAATTGCTGGAAATTATCAAGCTTCCCAAGGGATTGTTATTAGTAGCCACATGTATACACGGGAGGGTGAAAGATAGCCTCACAATTGCAAAATTTGCTGCTAGGTGTACGCACTTGGGACTGAAGCATTTGTTTGTGACTTTTGAGAGGCCATGACACGTATTGAAAGCTCACAACCGTAAAGGAGAAGTCAAGGAAAATAATTAGGTGTAGCTCCAAGGAGAAAAGGAAAAAAAAAAAAAAAAAGCAGTACGAGGACAGAAAAAAAACAAGCTGTTTAAGTACACGATGGCTACAATGGAATTAAATTAACACTATCCAACATTTATTTTGCGCAATAGATATATATATATATAAGTGCAAGTCTACAAAGATTTAGGGTACAAATATTTATCTTGGTACTTGTATTTAGTTTTTCATTTATGCATGAAACCATACGCGCCTATTGTAAATAGATTACAGAGCACAAACATCTTTCTTTTCTATTATTAAAATATCTTATTCAGGGAAATATATGGAAAACATGCGTAGCATGAGAACAGCATCCTGAAAAGTTGGCTCTCTAGCAAACTCATACTGAAGTAATATTACTTGTTTCTGACCAGAAGATAAGCATTTGGATACATATGCGGATGTGAGCTTTCTATACACATATCATGGCCTCTTCAGCATCACCTGAATGCAACTCTGTTGGTCAGTCAACCTTAAAAGATACGTATACAGGGAAATGTGTTTGCTGTGAAGTGGGACTAAGGATACTCCCAATACGTATAAGCAACAAAACACTTATTTGACGAATGAAATAGGTGATACAATGCATAGTTTCATGTTTGAAGTTTTCAAGAAGTACGTGCAAGACACAAATTAAAAGTGTGTAGGAAATAATGTACATGTGGTTTCATCTAAATGAAACTCCTTTAATCTCTCTCCTAGTTAATCCCTTGACGCATCATAAAAAATGCTTACTTGGCACCTTATTTAATGAGAATTAAACTCCCATTGTGAGTAGCCTAAGCGTTGGGAGAATGTAGAAAGATATGCATGCTACTCTATTGGTCTGTCAACCTTAAAAGATACGTATGCAGGGCCACTTCATGCAGCAAATGATGGGATTAATTTAAGATTCCACTGAAACTAACTAGTTGTCCCGAATGCATGTTATAAGAAACAGTAGAGCTAGTAGTGTGGGACCAAGTGGAAAGCTTTCTACAGCACTGAATGAAACCTCTGGGATCACGCAAAGCACCTGGTAGTTTAAGATTCAACTGAAACTAACTAGTTGTCCCGAATGCATGCTGTGACAAATGGTAGAGCTAGAAATGTGGGGACCATGTTTAACGATCACTAATAGAACACCATATTCAATGGAGCTAGCTAGAGAACTGAATGAAACTCCGATGGCCTGACGATTCTAGGAACCAATCACCAATTCAACAACAACAACAACAACAAAAAAAGAATCCATTCAGCCTAGTCGATCCACGCTAACAAACCTGCTGCACTGTTGGCAGAACCTCTGGGGCATGATGGCTCCGGCGGTTATGACGACCGGCGCCTTGGAGTGGTGCTCGCACACCCTGTGCCGCCGGTGATAGCGCTTGGCTTTGGATAGATCGGCCGTGCAACCCTCCACCCGACAAAGCAGCGGACGGTGTCCATACGGACTTGCACCTCTAGTGGGGAAGTAGTATGTCTGGTAGCCTCCGTAGTTGATCCCCAGCTGCGCATGCGGCGGCGCAGCGAAACTCGCCATGTTCTCCTCGAGCAAGGTGGGGAGGTAGTACTCCTGCGCCGTTGGCAGGAAGGTGCTTCCGGAGAAGTGGCTATAGGGGTTGCCAATGGCGAAGTAGTGTGATGCGGGAGGGTAGAATTGGAGGATGTCATGGTCATGGTCATAATGGGAAGTGTAATCGGCGGCGTCGTTGGAAACAGGGGAAAAGAGAGCTGGGACGTTGGCCTCCATGTTGCCGCTGCTGATGGTGAGGTGCTCGGACCTCAGGAAGCTGCTGCTTTCCAGTTGGTCCATGATTGGAAGGAAGAGAGAAGGTGTAGAAGGAAGAGGAACCGGATTAACGGGAGCGACGAGCTCACCGCTGGAAGCGCTCGCAGCAGCTGGGTTCATCATCGTCTTCAAGGCCAGCCTCGATTTCAGCTCTTGGGCACGCACTCGAAACACACGGAAACCTTAGGATTTACGAATGGAAGAGAACAGGCAGCAAGGACACTTCAGAGCAAAGCTGCTCGCTTGTTGGTCACGATGGCTGGGGGATATATGCTTGATTTCCTGGAGACGGACGGCCGTACCACAGTACTCATCAACTAATACCTGCGGTTAGCTACAGGAGCGCGCCCCTCACGGAATCACCTTTGCTGCGCACGCGGTGCTTACCATTCTTCTAGGGTTTCGCGGGTCTGGATCGTGCTACAGGAGCTGAGGGAGGTCCTGTTTGGCGACAGCGCTAGAGGTACCAAGCTGGTATAGCTAGAACAACCAATCTTAATTTTGAGTTAGGTGGGTAGTTTTTACAAGTTTGCCACCGTCCTTTCCCCTTCATTACGGCATTGCTATATGCTTATGGGCCCCGTCTCGGGTCCTGCTAGTTCATGGACCCGCACTAGCAAGCCCCTTGCAATCCATTTCGGATAGCAAATAACAAGCACCATTTGCCTTCTTACACCCCGTTATCGCCTCGCCGTCGCCAACGCCTTATGCCATGCAGGTAACGTATAGGGCTTCGAGTTGTATTAGCAGTATATGATAGAGTTGGAGTCACACTCTTATACCGGTCTCCTCATAAATATGAGAGGAGAGCTGTTGTTGTAACTATGACGACATAAACGCAACAGGTTTACGGGGGGTGACGGCGGCTTTTGCCGGCGCTCGGGCGGCCAGTGTTGCAGTTATAGGGAGGAGCGTCCGTAGTCATGCCCCAGAGATATAGGCTTCGGTTGAACCTCATCATTAAACATTGTGTCTCCGGTTTCGTCTGTGATCTTGCATTGTTCATCTCAGTAAATCCATGTTGCTTCCACGTAAGGATCGGCGGGAGCGGCATCTCGCTGCGAGGGCCGATATTCTAACAAGTGGTATTAGAGGCATTGGTCTGAAATGAGGAATATTTCCTGGGTCTCACATGAAAATCAGATTGTCGGATTGGTCTCCTGGGCCGCATGTTTATCGGGCTGTCGGAGGGGTGTCCACCCGAGTGTGAAAGGGAGATGGGGCCATCTGATGTGTGATGAGGAAGATTATTGGGTTTAGTCCCACATCGGATATTGATGATAGGGGGGCACGTCGTAGAAGATGGAGGAAACTCAACCTATCATGCTAGTCTTTTTGGTTGAAGTGGCCTATATGATCTTGGTTGTGGCTCCGGTTGGGCCTCTGAGGATAGCATGCCTATTGAGACCTGGGCTGATGGTAAGGGCTCGTGGGTGTCGCGAGCATGGCCGCGCTAACTCAAATTGATAATGAGGGGGGTCAGGGAACCAAACCCAATATATATGTTTGTAATTTACATGGTAATATTAAAGGTACAACGGTGGGGTGCATGAACCATGGAAGGAGGGATAGTAGGGCCCTGCACACCCCGTTGGCTCAGCCCCTGTGCCGTATGACCTGTTGCAAATGTTGTATGCTACCCATCTTCTCCATCTTACCCGGTGAGACACCATCTCTTCCACCTCCAGCATCTACCACCACTGGATTCCCCGGCTACCAACGTTGCCACCTCTGACCCCCCCCCCCCCCTCTCAACATTACAATCATGATCCCCCGCCGCCATCGCAAGCCCAAAGCTAATCACGACCACAGTGAATGGCATCCGGAAACTGGTGCCATGTTGAAGACTCGAATTGCTAGTTGGGCAACATGTGATCACTACCGAAAATCCTCACTTTGCCAAGTGCCCCCACCAGCCAACCATCCGTCTTTGCCGAGTTTTTAACAAGTCGCGGTTTTTTTTGCGTACATTGCGTGCGCTATGCGGCCGGTGAGATTCGAACCCACGACCTCCCCTTCATGCGTAACCTCTTCTATCACTGCACAACACACTCACTTGTGTCTATACTCCATTTTGATTCCTTACAAATTATACATAATCGAGTGTAAATTGCTTGTTTGAGACTCTAAACGGATTCAAACTAAACAATTGTTACCTGTAAAGTTTCATAACATTTTGAGATCTACGACTTTCATTTTGGTAGTTTCCCCATCCGAGGTAGTTTGAAAAATTCAAATTTTCAAATTTAAGAAATTCAAACGAATTTTTTTGTTGACAAAATTAAATCAAATTAAAAAAATTTCAACTACAAAGATCTACCATTTTTATTTTGGTTATTGTTCATTTGACATAGTGATAATAACATTGTTCACAAATCTTATATAGCTCTCTTATAGGTTTCATGAAACTACACGAGAGATGTAGATTTTGTGAAAAAAAAATTATCCTTTTGTTGAATAAAAAAATGACCCATATAAGAGTTGTAGATCTTGAAAAGTTATACAACTTTGTAGTTCAACACTTTTTATTTTAAATTCATTTAGAGCTTTAAAAAATGAACTAAATAAGTTTGAATTTCCTTTGCTGAGTGTTTATTTTTTTTGACACTCGACAAAATACTTTGCCGAGTGTTTTTTTTCTGCATTCGGCAAAGATGTTGTTTGCTGAGTGCCCGAAAAAAAAAAACACTCGACGAAGGGGCCGGCACTAAAAAAAAAGCTGATTCCTGGTAGTGGATGGGGTGCACTGATTGCCTAGCAGAGCTGAGTTCCCGTAACGGTTGAAAAGAGATGGATAATTTAAGTATCACATAGCGATTAGCTCCTCATTAGGAAATGTAGGAACAAAAACGAAGGAGATCTCTAAACTAGAAGACGAGATGGCTAAATTGTCACTGTGATACACATAAATAGCTATTTGGAATAATTTTTATAGTGATAATAAATTGTGCAAAAAAATTTAAAGTATGTGGAGGATATTTTGGACTATTTCTTTCATAATGACGTGGTGGATATTTTTTCTTTCCTTTTTCACTGATTAATATGGTAATTTCTAGCATTTGAGAGCGAATATGTGACTTCATTTCTTTGTCAAGTATTAATTAATAGATAAAGTGAGATTTACAATACAAAAATTTGTAGCACAGAAAACTTGCTAGTTAAAGAGGTTTTTTGTCACAGAGTTGCAAGGGGAAATTGTCAGTGCAAACAAACAATTCAGTGCAACAGTGCAAACATAGAATTCTAACTGCCAGATCACGATCTGAAGGCTGTCCTTCCTCCCACCATCCAACGGATGCACCTTTGCAGGAAACTCCCCGCGGGACCCTTTGGAAGTGCCCTTTCACGCAAAAGACCCTCAAACGTTGCTCCTGCATCCGTTAATACCTGGGGTCCTGATCATCATCGTCTTCCTCCCAATCTGCAGGTCTCCCGTCAGCAAATGGTTTGCTACCTTCCGAGAGAGTGGCGTGATGCTTCCAGGAGTCAACACAAATGGATATATGAGCAGATGGTGAAACAAAAACCGGATAATTATCGAGCAGCCAAAAGCATTCGCGTGGTTGCATCTACAGTGTCCCATAGCAATCTAAAATCCACTGACGAAACATCCTAAAAGCAATCATTTGAAAATGGAAGCATCTCGAGAAATCAAGCAATCACACAGCCCGCGTGTGCTCAAGCATCTTTTTCCTAATACGTGTGCTGAAGCATCTTGGAGTGAAGCAACCAAGGGAGAAGTTGAGCTGAGGTCTCGTGCTCGTCTGCTCAGGCCGTCGAGGGGCGCCGTAACGGGGAGGAGACGGGGCGAGCTCGGGTGGCGGCGCTCGGGGCCTGGCGCATCGGGCCGGTGAGGGGAACGGAGATGGGATCGTGAGCCTGCGAGCCTGCGAGGGAGACGCACGGATAGGGGGTTTTCTATAAAACTTGCGGCTGTTGGATGGTGGGAGGACCAGCAGCCTTCAGATCGCGATCGAGTGGATGAAATTTTACGTTTGCACCGTTGCACTGAATTGCTATTTGCACTGAAAATTTCCCCGAGTTGCAAACATGTCAAATATTAATTAATAGATGATTGTCTAGCAAAAACAAACCGAGGAAATAAATGGTTAGGTTCCTTTCTTTGGAAACATATACCCAGACTGATTCTACTCTTAAACTCTCTTAAACTCAGCATTATAGGCAACGTCTGTCACGACCAGTGGTGGAGCTGGCTGGGCCAGGCCACACGCTCCGCGCCTCATATGGTATTCTAGATTTTAAAACTTAATCTTTTCAAAAATTAAACCTTAGATCACAAATATAAGTTTATTTTGCCCCCCTCTAAAAATCAATTTCAGTTCTGACCACTGCTCACGACATTTGAGGCACATATAGTTTTTTTTCTTGACAAACGAGGCACATATAGTTACCTCGATCTAACTCTTAAGATCCACGGGTCTCAAGTCTTGTAGGTGTTAGGCGAGTCACAGTGGACACTTTCATCTTGCAGTTTTCAAGAGTGACACATCAGCTTTGTGGTCTTATTCTATGAAATGAAACTATATCTCTCAATGCCTACTTTTATGTCACAGTTTCATAGGTTTGTCGGAACATTAAATTATTGCTACGTGGCCCTTATTGGTTAGGATTCTTGGGGATGAGAGGAAAGACTCTCATTCCAATTTCATTTAGCTTTCATCGTGTTGAAAACAGTGCCTACATTCTTTCATAGGGATGAAAGGCATCTCTTCTTTTATATATTTAATTCCTTGTCACGTCATTATTTTTGTTGACGTGGCATCTAATTAATTGCAAATGAAGGGGCCACTGAGACTGTCCTTATAGTGCTGTGTTTTTTTTTTTTTTGGAAAACAGGGCTTTATTAAGGCCTTGGCTTTTCTTGAAGACAGACAACCAGAATGAGAGTTCGTACAAGCTACAACCAACGCGCGCGCACACACACACACAAAATCCGCTCAATTAACCACACCTCTCTAGGCATTACAACAAACACAACACAGCTTTTCCCTTCTGCGTCAGCTTTAATCCGTCTCCATTTCATTTGATTCTAGACATCTGCAGTTTGGCTAATCAGGTGGATATATAGGATCGACGGACGCACATCTTCTTTATACAGTCAGATTTTACAGAACTGAAGTGTCCTTTTTTCTAGAGAAGAGAATAGTAAACCTTTATTTTTTGTTAGGATAATTTTTTTTATTTTGCCAGGGCAAGTTTCATCAATCCAGAATCAAGCCATCACACAACCAGTTATCACATCACTTGTACAATTGTTATACATATAACATTGTTCAAAATACGCTCGTCTTTAACCTATTAGCCCACTTTGCCTATTTTCTCTCCTATGTCAGGCGACAAGCCACAAGCTCTTGCAGGGAGCTCGGCCTATTGCGGCATTCCGACCTTTTGCAGCTATGACCGGGAGCTTGGTCCGCGGCAGCTGCGCTCGGTGTCGAGGGGTCAGGCTGCGCTCAGCCTACTACTGCGGCATGCCGACCTGCGGCAGCTATATATGACCGGGAGCAATGGAGCATGGTCCGCGGCCGGCACGCCTGGAGCTTGGCCCACGGCCAGAAGCTCGGCCCGCGACTAGCATCAGCTCAGCGTCCTGGAGCTCGCCCACGTTCAGCGGCCTCCTGGATCACAAACGTGGCGAGCAGTGCGCTGCAACGCGGTAGCTTGGAGCTGGCCTCACTGCGGCACAGTTACCCAGAGCTCGCCTGCGACGCATGTCCTCGACCTCAATCCTCGGCGTGCACGGAACTTTGGCATCACCCACGTGCGCTGCAACCTAGAGATCAACTTGCGGCACTTTGGCATTACCCACGGCGGGGCAGCTAGTAGCTACGCAACGGAACTCACAGGCAGCTCCTATAGTGATCAAGAGTGGAGCATAATGGAAGAGAGGAGGAAGACAAGGGGTAAAATGGTCTTTTCACATCACTATTGTGGTTTGACTTGTCAACAATGGCATAGGTTGGTACGGTTTCGTAAACAAATGGCATATATATATCTTTATCCTGTCTGCGGAAATCCAAATGTCAGCCCCAGCATAAAGTATTTTGTTCACTCCTTCTGTGTGATAGGCTTAACACAAGAGGACTGTTGAGAAGAACGAATATGGTTCTTGACTCATATACGTGTGAGCTATGCATCTGTTCATCTCATGCAATTTTGCGAGAGCCTGTTGGCAATTTATTGGAATCTTGGTACCAAGTAACTTGCAAACACTACAAGTAATGAAATGGTTAAAAAGAAAGTTAGTTGTGCCTTTCTTCATGGAAATCATTATCCTAATGGCCTGGAATATATGGACGACAAGAAACAAATGGCTATTCCACAATATGGATCCAGCAGTTGACAATTGCAGAAGAATTTCTCCAAAGAGCTTGCCATGGTTATCCATCAGACAAGGCAATGCAAAGGCACATCCAAGATTTTCAACAATGGATAGGCAATCACATTTAGAGCACCTTTTCCTTTTTGTTTTCTGTTTTTTGCGTGTACAGACTTCTTATTTCCTGATCCATAAATTGCTTAGGGCTCTGCTCTCCAGTTTGCTTCAAAACATACACAGGATAAGTCATTTTGCATATTGGTATACTCGGGAGCAGAGAAAATTGCAATGGAATGGAAAGAATTATCTCACCTTTATTCGAGGTCAGAATGATGGACCTGTATCCACATTATCTTTTATAAGCATCCTTGCCTGAGCCTAGTGCATAATTATTTTAGGGGGATTTGTTTCTAATAGAAGTGTAAACTTTGAAATGTACAAATCCTTTGCATCATTAAAATGCAGACTTTTTTCTCCAGCTTTCTTTCTTCTTTGAGCTATTTATAATGTGGAATCGCTTTTCAAATTAGAAGCTGTAATATTTCAGCTGTTTTTTTAACGTTCAGATCGGTGGCCTATTGAGTTACAGCTTGAGCTATAAATGAGCTGAGCTAACCTCAAATTTTATCTCATTTCTTCTTGTGTTGAGCCCAAGTCAGTATCTTAATAAGTTAGCACAGGCCGTGCCCGAGCCAGCTCCACATCCACCATCTACCCACAAACGTATCCCTCTTGGTTGGTTTACCGCCACCGGAATTCCACGTGACCCCAAATGGTTTTCTGAGAGGTGGCGTGCATGGATGCTACTTGATGTTGTGTTGGCGAAGGCGACCAAGATCAACACCTTGGTGGCTTATGGCTCGGGCAAGAACATGGCCAGGGCCACAGCGGGAGTTAACAACCATGGCATCAAAACAGACATGAACAAATACATTCATGGTGTGAGCATATATCGTAGACGAGCACCGCCACCTCTATTAGATTTTTAGATATTTAAGTTTTTGAGTGCTATATGTAGTTAATTAGCTCGTACTTATCATATTTTGTGATCTTAATTTTGATATATTGTGAAAAATGCACTTATTTTGACCCTAGTCTAAAGCTATTGAGGTTTGTCTTTTTTGTTATTAAGCCTACAAGTGGAATTTAAAGCTCAAATTTTGCATGATGACAGCACTCATGACAATCCTAAGTAAAACAAATTACACATATTTTTAATACTATTTACATAGTTTAATTGCAATTACTGATATGTTCATACAAATAATATCAGAAAAATAATTAAAAATATTTTAACATTGGTTATTGTGGGAACTATCATAATGCAAAATTTGATCTTCAAATTCCACTTGTAGGCTAAGAAACGAAAAATACAAACTTCAATAGGTGTAGAGTGCCTCCATTCGAACTATTTGTGAGAGCAAAGTGAGCCATTATTTTGTTTAGGGTGTGAAACGGACAAACTAAATTGTTTGGGGTAGTAAAATAGACATTTTACTATTTTAAATGCTAAAAGATTTGTCCCATCTGCTTATTCCATATATACCTTGATAATTGCTTGCCATGTCCTTTGCTTATCTTAAGTTACTTCACCATATTAACTATATTATGAAGGGTGAACGATACTGGTATAACTATTATACTTTGTACCATTTATGGTCTCAATGGAGCTAACATCACTTAAATCTTTTAGCGATGCCATGTTTTGCAAAGATGTGGTGTACTTGGAGTATGAGTAGAATATGGTGGCGCTGAACTACGGCGAAAACCATATAAGGTAGTCCTCATGGGAGCAATATGTCTCTAGGAGGCGGTCCTTGCCTCGTACCTGGACAAATAACATAGAAAGATGGAAACTCGTATAATTGTGCGTCATCATACTCAGATAGTCCTGCGAGGATCAGTGTATTTGATACAATTCCTGGATTACACCATACTAAAATTGATGCCGTATACGCCGTTGAAGTTAAGCAAGTAGACTGTGGGCAATACGATATTAGTCTCTGGACTTCAGAGCATATATGCCTAGATCTCACGTCTACGTACGTCCCTGCGGCAACAAAGTACGGGTACTCCATAATTGACTCGTATACGAACATACAGTTCCTATAGAACGTGCAGATTCACCGGATTGGTCCCAATTTAAGCGTGCTTTGCGTCTCCTTTTAGTGCATGGCCAGACGTGCTCATCAGATGCTGTGGTACGGTGTAGGACAACAGTGATGATCACTGCAAGGACAACAGTGATAGTGCTTCGCGATGTCAGAAAAGCTGGTGCACGGAGAAAGAGATGAGTTACTCCCTCTGTTTACTTGAACCTTTTCGTTCTTGCAATTCCTTGGGTGAGGAAAACGTGTCGTTTAGATGTTTAGTTGCTCATTTGGATTAAACTGCCCCAGCCTAAATACTGTTCCGGCTGCCTGCCACCATGCAATTACTGAGTGCTGCTTCCTCCGCCAGATGCAATTACTTAGTGGAATTCAACCTTGGTACAGCTTCCACTGTGCCGTCAGATGTCATACCTGAGGTTTGCACCTGCATGCGCATGCCTTGATCCATGGCGGCATACATGGATCAACCCGTGTTGGCCGTCACATATTACGGTTTCGTGTATCAGGGTTCCTTGAAGCTCCGGCTCTCTCAATATTCTCGCATATTACGGGTTCGTGTATCAGGGTTCCTTGAAGCTCCGGCTCTCTCAATATTCTCACATTGTAGAAATGGTTCCTAAGAGCTCGTGGAGTCAAAAAAAAAAAAGTAGCTTCTCCGGCACGCAATCCATTTTAACAAGAAAGAGAAAAACTATTCTAAAGTACATTGCGTGAATAGTGACATGAGCAGTAACGCGTTAGAGCGTCCCCAAAGGCAGAGGCGGCACTGACTCCCCACGTTATCTAAGAGTCATCTAAGAATCAACATAAAAGCTCATATCAACTCTAAAGTAATGACGGACCCCGCATGTCAGTCTCACAATAAATGTTAGAGGCTGCCTTTTGAAGAAGAGCTAGCAATCTTCTCTCTCTTCTTTTTCTCCAATAAATAATTCTAAGAGTTGGCTAAAAGGTAACCATTAGGGACGCTCTTAGGAGTGGGAGATCTGGTTGAAGCCCTGCCAGATGCACCCCGCATCATGTGAAGCACATTTGATACAGGCGATATATGGTGTGGCATATATACTATACTAGCTAGGCACACCGCCGGCGAAATATTCGCGGGGGCAGCTGTGATGATGAGCTGATGATGGTGAGCGTGCATACTGTACGAGCTCAACGAATGTGAGCAAAAACGTACATGCCGGGACGTTCTGCTCCCGACATATATATGTGCAAATTGTCTGATCGTATATGGGGGCAATGGGGCCAGTATGCACCTTCAACAACATTTACTATAAAGCAGGCAGGCATTTTAAATGTTACCAAGATAATTGTACTGCTATATATATATCTTTATTAGCCATAATAGTAGCAGTTCTCAAACACTTCGCTGACATCTAGTCTCTAATGTGAGAGAACATCCGAGTATACAACATTATTAAAATATCACTATGAAGCCCAATTGTAGTAGTGACAGTACAGCAATCATACATTACTATATATAGGCAATTCAAGTGCCGGAGTCTATTTTGAACGTCGCATTTCGTCGTATCCATGCTAAGTCTAGCGTGTATTGATGGTCCATGAACAGGAAGTGCGAATCTTTTTTGGGCAGATACCCATGTGACGATCCCATTGTCTTATGTTAGCATTTACTATCTGCACGGCGACAGCGAGTACAACTGTGTGGCTAGCCTTTTTGCGCTGCTTAACCATTCCGGATCAACAAATTCTAGCATGGATTCCTCCATATGTTCTCAAACTACGCAGTGGTTTCTTCTGTTTTAGATAGGTTACAAGTTTATGCATTGAAACACTTGGTCACTAATGTATGCAAAAGTTACTAATATGTTCGTCTCATGAAAAACATATCAATATATAGAGATTTATTGTGAAAAATAATTTTGATTCATCATATGGTCTAATGTTTTATCAGGAACCTAATATGACACTATTTTTTTTTTCCGAAAATAATATGACACTGTATATCCAAGATGACACATGAATATTAATAATGCCCTGTCCATCCAATGTAACCCGCTACTCCATTTCCATTTCGCTTTTAGCAAGGCTTTGCTCGAAATCCATTGAGCAGCAGCAGTGTGGGCTTGGTAGATCGACACATCACACTATTTTGCCAATTTGACTGTGGCCAACAGAACCATACTCGCAGTTAAATCAACAGATGCTCCTGAACCGCTAATAAGTTTACTGCTAGGACACATGCTCCCGTAAGGACAAGGCTCAATTAGAGTGCTCGGTGCTATCGAGGTGTTGGAGTACTACTCTGACAGCTTAAATGCATCCGTGAATATTTGATGGACTATACTTATTACTGCTAATCTATAAGTAACTATGGAAGGCGGAGTGTTTATATGACCAGATTTTTGTATTTTTTTTTTAGAAAATAGCTCTTTGCCTGCTTTTATTGAAAGCAATTATCCGTCCACACATCAGTTCAACCAGATTTTGTATTTTTTTGGCAATTACTTCCAAATAAATGCCAACCAAAGAACATGCGGATGGTATATTAGAGACTCAAAACATTAGAAACTAGAAAGTATTTTTTTTTGTTGGAAAATCAATTCCTTTAAATAGTGTAGAAAATCAATCACACGAGGAACACTGGTAGCATATCTGTGGGTAATTTTATTATAAATAGTGTAGACATAAAATGGTAGATTTTTTTGTAAGATTTCTTTGACTTTACATAAGACACACATATGATACATGTTAACTTTTCAAAGAAAAAAGGCATATGTAGACAAAAATTCAAACTTTGGAACTAACAGCTAGACAAACAATCTATGATTTTAGTGACATAAAAGTGCTACTGTTAGTACAGTAGTATTTCAATCTGCCATAGCATGATTACGATTTTGTGTAGCAACAGTATAACAAACATTTATGACAAAAGTAGAGCTGGGAAGACCGTGCCAATTAAACCGCGCTAATAAAATAGCACAGAGTGCCATTTATTACTCCAACCTGCGGCTCTTGTTCGTGCACTAATGTAACAATATATTGCTGCAAGCTGGGGCTCTTGTTTGTGTACTACTATTACAAGAGCCTAGGTAGTAGCACCTCAGGTTCTGGGTTCGACACCTTATGAGAGCGATTTTTTTAAAAAATTTAATGGCATTGTGCTTTCAGCGGTAGGCGACTTGGTCGTCGACAGTGAGCCACCAGTGGTGAATTGTTCTCTCTCTCTCTCTCTCTCTCTCTCTCTGAGCATGAATCAAGATTTTTTTTTGAGCTAAAGCATGAATTAATATTTAAGGATAGTCAATAAAGAAGGTAGGGCCGTGTTTACCTAAGAACTTTTGCTACCATGGCAAATTGTATGAGGCCTTGTGTAGGGTCACTATCTGATGGTGCTTATTGATGTATCAGAATATACAGAAGAAAACAAGGCCAAAACACATTGTGTACATGGAGATTTTCTAAGTTTTGAAAGGCGTATACCTAGGTACTAAGCCACCATTTTTTACTTGGAAATATAGTACTAAAATAAATTTAGATATAATAATTGCACAAAATATGAATCTGATCAAACTTTACATGCATGCAGGTTCTGCGCAGTAATCCTGATTGAAATCATGTTACAATGATGAGATGTCCCTTTTTTTTTAGGGGACAATATGATGACATGTCCTGACATGTGGTGAGCGAGACAAGCACTGGCGGAGCAATGATGAGATGTCCTGACACAATTGCTTTTTTTCTTTTTTTTGAACTGCACCCAATTGCTTGTTGGCACACAAAACTTCTCGTGATACTTCCTCCGTTCCATTATGTTAGCATTCGGGAGAGTTGGGCACCAAAACAAGGATGCATGTAAAAGTCCCTGCTACCCCTGCTGATTGCTCTTGCCCACACGATGGGATTCAGTAGCAATAAATGCAATGCAGCAGCCAGCTTGCTTCTCACATGGCGCCAAGAGACAAAAAATGCAAAGGGAAATTTTCATTTACCGCTCAACCCAACAACCAGCCAAGGAGAAAAGGACATGTAGACACAACAGTGAGCTTTCCACCACAAAAGTGAATTCACATGCCCTGGTGCCAAACCAAAATTACACCCTTTTAAATTCAAACAAAGTTCACTGGGACACCCATATAAACCCATCCAATACTCCAGGATCTAACCAGTTCACCTACATTGCTCCTGAGAACACCACATCTTCTCTTCTATGGCCATTGATCTCAACGAGGAGCCTCCTCCCTCTGACGATGATGGAGTCCTTGCTGGTCCTGTGTGGGGACACCACCAGGAGCATGAAGCTGCTGAAAATGCTCCTGTGGGTGGTGCTCACGCCTGGGGACAACAGCAGCACCAGGAAGATGGTCCACATGGTGGCCATGTGGTCCTGCCTCATGCTGCCCACAATCAACCAGAAATTGATTCAGAAGATGAAGGTTCTTTTGATCTAAACATAGGTCAAGAGGAAAACTACCAATCTGGTAACTTTTGTCCTTTATGGAAACTTTTTTTTTTCTGTTGGTACACCCTTGTAGTCATACATAAATGATGAAAGCTTACCTCTAAATCTTCTTGCATTCCTCCATGTATCTGCTTGCATTCCTCCATGTACTGATGACAAAGATATTGAGGCCTTCAATGTTGCTGCTGAAGCTGCATTTTTTTATTTAAACTCAAATGCATATGATTCGGAGTCAGGTAAACATATACAAATTGCAATGAAATTGAATTAAAAGTTGCAACACAGTGCTAATCTTACATTAATTTTTATGGCACCATGAAGATGATGATGATCACGTGTATGCCGAAGATTTTCATGTCATTTTGGGGGAAGGGAACCGCCAGGGACCAAGTGTTCAAGCACATGATCAGCAAGGTACTAGTAAGGACAGAAAAATACTTTCGGCAGTAATGTAAATAATTCCTTTGTAATGCAAAACAAAGTAATTATCCTCATGTGTGCAGGAAGCCAACAGGGACATACAAATGTTTTGAAAAAAAAGAAAGAATCTGACAGAGAAAGAAATTCAAGAAATTTATGAAGAATTACTTCTCAGGAGCAACAAAGGGACATTGGAAAGAAACACAACCACAGAAGTTGCTGCTTTGTTCAATGTCAATAGGTGCTACGTGCAATCAATATGGAGGAAGGCAAAGAAATGCCGTGCTGCAGGTGAACCAGTGAATGTTTATTCAAAAAGGAAGAAAGCATGTGGTCGTCCCAAGGTTACAGTTGATCTGTCTCGAGTTAAGACAATACCTTTGGAGGAGAGAACGACACTGAAGTCTCTAGCTGACAAATTAGGTGTGAAGAAGACCACCCTCCATCGCTTGTTCAAAGAAGGCAAGCTTCGCCGGCACTCTAACACTCTGAAGCCTTGTTTGAGAGATGATAACAAAAAGGAGCGCCTAAAATATTGTATGTCAATGTTAGATGGTCAAACAGTCGAGAATGAGCCAAAGTTTGTTGATATGAAGAACATTATCCATATAGATGACAAGTGGTTCAACACCACGAAAAAAGTAAAGAGGTTTTACATGTTGCCCGAGGAAGAAGATCCGGTGATAACAGTCCAGAACAAGAATTCTATTCCCAAATGTATGCTGCTATGTGGTGTATCACCCCCAAGATATGACAGCGAAGGAATTTGCTACTTTAATGGCAAAATAGGCATATGGCCATTTGTGAGGAAGGTGTAGTCCTACTCACAATTTGCATTTGTTTTTGTTAGTCTCATCCATATATTTATTTCTGTTTTCACCATGTTTCAGGAACCAGCAAAAAGAAGCAGCCGAAATAGACCTAGGGGTACTCTCATCACAAAATCCATCAATGTTACTAGGGATGTTAGTCGAAGTTACCTGATTTCTAAGGTTCTTCCAGCTATTGTTGCATCTTGGCCACCGCAACATAGAGGGGAGACAATCTGGATCCAACAAGATAACGCACGCACACACATAGAACCAAATGATCCAGTGTTCCGTGCTGCTGTAGCACAAACAGGTTTAGACATTCGCATATTTAACCAGCCCCCTAACTCACCTGACTTGAATGTCCTAGACCTTGGTTTCTTTGCCTCCCTGCAGACCAAGACATTCCTCACAAATTCTAGGAATATGGATGAGCTAATTCAGAATGTGCAGAACGAGTTCAACAATTATGAGCAATCACTGCTTCAAAGGGTTTTCCTGACTCTACAAGGCTGCATGATAGAAGTCATGAAAGTTGCTGGAGGAAATGGGTACAAGATACCACATATGAACAAGGATGGTCTAGAGATGGAAGGACCACTTCCTAGCTCCCTCGATGTTGCCGAGGAGCTTTACCAAAGTGTGCTACAGAAGTTGGCCGAGTAGATTACGGCATTGGTGCATGGTGGAAGTATTATTTTGTAAATGCTAGGTGTAGTATTATGTAAATGGTAGAAGTCACGATCATGGCTATATCGTGCAGACTAGCAGGTCTTATTTTGTCTATATGGTAGAAAGAAGGATTGTAGCACACGGTGCAGCCTAAGTATTTTGCAGTGGCTGTCATTTTGTATATGTTTGGACTATGATGATATAACTGGAAAAGTAATCTAGTAGAATGCAATTACCATGATTAACATCACTACTTCATTGCAATTGCCAACATTAAGTACTACACTATCTCCATGCCAACTGCCATGACTAACTGCCATGACTAACAACAAAAGTAGTACTACTACATTGCAATTGCCTAGACGAACATAGTCGGTACCACTAAGTACTACACTACCATTGAGACACAGTGACAACTACACAAGCATATCACAATGTAGGGAGACAGTTCAGATGACCACATCGAATTCATTTACCAATTCTTGGGGCACCATGATATTTACGCACGGTCACCCAACCATCGCCGTCCGCTACAGCAGCCACCGGTTCCTTGACTGTAACATCTTCTTTCGCCGGCTCAACAATCTGTTTTGGCAGAGGGTCCGCATCATCAACCTCGGCATCATGAACCAAGTCGAAATCGTCATCGGAGTCGAGGTATTCCTCCGGCTTGTAATCAGGGAAACGATTCAGAAGCTCTATCTCCTGTTCCTGCAGCAATACCTCCTCTCTCTTCAACCATTGCGAGAAAGTCAGCTTCTTCCTCTTGCGACTTCCAGTCCCGCAGCCGCTGGTGCCCCTGGCCTCCTCCATGGTCGATTCCTCCTTGGGCCTGTGCTTCTTCAACGCCGAGCGGGGAGAGGCGCGCGCCTGCGTCAAGCGCAATGCGGCGCCAATGTCCGTCTCGGACAGGCGAGATACAGGGGCGCCGCCCTTCTCCATGGCCCCGCCGCCCTCCTCCAACTGCGAATCCTCCTCTAACACTTGACAGGCAGGCGCGCCGCCCTTCTTGATGGCTCCGCCGCCCTCCTCCAACTTCTCCATGGCAGCGACGAGATCCGCCCCGGATGGGCGAGATGCGGGGGAGCCCGGCTTCTCCCTGGCCGAGCTTTTGTGGGAGACGAGCGGCGACCTTCTGCGGGAGAGGCGCGGCGAGCAGATTGCCGGCCAGCAAAGGGGTGGCGGCGAGACGACGAACGGATAAGGAATGCGTCGTGTGTTCGGGAGCTGGGAGAAGTCTCGCTGGGAGAAGGAATGCGTGTGGGGCCTGGGAGAAGTAATGCGTGTGGAGCCTACTGGAGTCCCGAATGCTTACAATTTGGAACAAATTTGAATCCCCCAAATGCTAACATAATGGAACGGAGGAAGTACAAACACTGGCGGAGTCATCGTGATACCCCACCTTGGCCCTAGGAAATTTTCAAAGGTCCAAGTAGTTAGCTGAGCCGGCAGCCCACAACGCCAGAAAGCTTGTCATCGTTTGTACCTTGGTTTACTGGCCCCTGCTGTGTTTTACGTCTCGCTCCGGCCCTGGATACAAAAGTAATAGTTTCCTTCCGTGAAAAAGCTACGTGAATCTTATGCAAGTAAATTTAGAGAATTTGCAGCTTTGACTCCAATTAATTTAGAGCTAGAATTTGATAACATTTTTCTCTAGCTTCGCCTCTAGTGCGCCCCTACCATACCGCCCGCCCGCATGGCGCCTCCTACCTCTGGGCCTCCCTTCTTCCACGGGAAATAAAGATTCTCAGGTTGGCTCGGAGTTGTCGGCCGTCATTGCAGTGGGGAGGAAATGAGGAAATCCGACACGTACATAACTGGTTTTTTAGCTAATCAAAGACAGATTAAGATCTCACCACTCCTTGTAAGATTATGAAGTAACCTAGGATCAACTTGATGTTGGCACTAATCTCCAGAACTGATTTAGCCTTTTCCCAAAACACACTTTTTTCATTGCAAAAGGATATAGAGTTGACGTAACTTCACCGTTAGGAGTATGTTTGTGAGCACAATAATACAACTCATCGCACTGTTGACTGCAATTGTAGGTACGGAATTATTTATTGTATGGTGTAACCTTGAATACCCTTTTGTAATTACCAGATGGCAGATAACGATCTTCTTCTAGAATCTAGACCTGTAAAAAAGATACGGAATACCTTCAGATTGTTTGATTTGCGTGCTCCAAACTTTCTTCAGTTGCTCTACTTGCTCCTTAACAGCTAAAACGGACAAGAAAAAGAAAAAATAGGAGTGCTTTAACGGGTTTTTTTTTTTCGTCCTCGTAACGCTTTGCCACTTGTTCAAACCTGCTCCGCATTCAGTTGGCCTGCATTTTTCTACCTAAACCCAATTCAGACGACAGCTTGTCTTATCTCCCTGTGACACCACCAGCTCCTCATCTTCTCTGCTTCCTGCTGGCTAGATCCTTATCCTCTATGCAATAGTTTGTTTTCTTCAGCAAAGAACACAGGTCTTTGACCATACTCGTTGTGCACGTTTGTTGGGGACCTCGGCTGCCCAATCGGTAGTATCTATAGGAAGGACCGTGAGGGCCTACGCCGCTGGTTCCTCCGTGCACAGCCCCAACAATAACACATCTGCCTGCCGCTGCCGGATTTGGATCCCCTGAATTGGGGGGTCTAAATTCAGAGGCGCTACAGTAACTTGGCATTAGCTCCCATCTCAGCCATTGGATGGGAAAAGAAAGGATAAGGTTGACTACTACAGTAACCGATGAACAGTAGCAAAAGTGCCGAACAGTAGAAGGTTGAACTGTTTCAACAGTGTTCACTACAGTGTTACTTCAGGGTCCTGTAGCTCTTCTCACAAAACACTGTAGCGAAATCTACTGTTCTCTGAATTGAGTGAGCCAATTCAGAGAACCCCGATCCAGCGCTCCTAGATACGTCTCGTATCCTGCGGGTTCGGACGCCCAGTGATGAGCAGCCCCGCCTGGAATCGAACTCAGAAGAAAACGTATGTTGACAGTGCTCATGGTCCTACAGCTGGTCAGGTCAAACTAGAGGATTGCATCAAGCCATCCAGTGGTAATCTGGTAGATTTAGAGCTCGAAATTAACTGGCAGTGAGAAGTGCATCGGGGAGGCATGGCACGCAACTCGGTCGAGGCTGTGTAAATTGGGTGCCTCCAACTTGGGAAGAGATCGGGAAGAAGGAAAAAAAAAAGGAAAAAGTATATTCTACCTCCCTCAACTCTCCATTGAGTTCGATTTCTCCCTCTTTTACAAAAACGGGTAAGTTGGCTCTCTCAATTCATGAAACCGGATTTTTTTCCCCCACCCTGACCAGTTTTAGCTGGCAGTTTTGACCTAGTCTTCATGTGGGACCCATGTGTCAGTGACAAAAATGCCACCAACAAGTGGGACCCACTTGTATGTGAACCAACGGTGGCTTTTCTTCCCTCCACTCTCCTTGGCGCGCGTATGCACACAACAATGAGAGGCGCTGGCCGCCACTCCACGACGAGATCCGCAGGGGCTATGGGTGAGCAGGGTTACCGAGGTCGTCAAGAAGCGCAACCGCGAGCAACTGGCACACGACGACGATGAGGTTCAGGTCCGTGCACCGGGTGGATTTGGTGAGGAAGGAATGCCACCTTGGGTGGCGTCCCAACCGCAGGTCCTACCCCTATGTCCAGCGTCACGCGGCGAAACAGCACGAGGTCGTCGGGCTCATCGCCTACACCCGCGCCTGAAACGCCACCGCTCCCCGTGCCGGAAGCAGCAGCCACCCCCGTGGTGGCGGGTCCTCCTCCTCCTCCACCCCCGCACCAGCCATCGCGTGTGGCAGCGGGGCATTGAAATGAGCAGCAGCGCCGTGAGCAACGCAAAGAGGAGGATTGACAGCAGCATTGGCATTTTTTGTCACTTACACGTGGGTCCCACATGCTGAGTAGGTCAAAATCACTAGCCTAAACTGGCCAGGGAGGGTAAAAATCCGGTTTTATGAGTTGGGGGAGTCAACTTACCCGGGTTTGTAAAGAGTGGGGGGAATCGAACTCGAGAAGAGTGGAGGGAGCTAGAATAGACTTTTTCCCAGAAAAAAAGCCATGCTGCTGCTGCAGCAGCCCAGCCCGTAGAGATGTTGTTAGCTGGGCCGCAACAATTTGTCAAGGTTGGGCCTGTACAAAAGAAGTAAGCCCAGGTGAAAGAAATTAAGCCCAGCCGCCTTGGACCACTCTGTTCCCAGTTACTAAAATTTCGCCCTTGCTCATGGCAATTACTTGCGCACCTATTACGAATCTCTGGTTTCAGAACATATGGTTGCCAGCACACACAAAAAATGACAACTGCAAGTCTTGCGTCCACCAGCACAGGACGTATCGAGGAGCATGTAGGAGAAGGGTGGCAGAGGACTGATTGTTTCTGCAATCGGCACTAGCGACATGAGCCCTGACAATGGGTCTTGGTCCTATCCTAATCCTGGCCTGATCCTTTGTTTCTAGCTCTATGGCCCGATCCTAATCCGGCCCTTTTTAAAATCTGGAAACTCTATCCGGCCTTGCCATTAGAATTTTACTATCCTATCCTATCCTGGCCCATTCTGTAAATTTGGGCCGGCCCTTTCTAACACTAGAGCTTCAACCCGTGGGCTGTGTATTCTCCACTGTACAAACATGTTATGGAACAAGTGTAAAGCTAAGAGAAAATACTCTAAAAAATCAGAAAAAAATGTGAACTTTATAAACGTACTGCAGGACCTCATCAAAAATAAATATTAATAACATGATGCAAAAATCATGCATAATCTCAGGTCAAAATTGTGCCTTTGCCATGCTAAAAATCCAGAGACAACTCAAAGCATTACACAATTACAATAAAACTTGCATCGTTGCCATGCTAAAACTTGCATCTCTGCAACTTGCAACTTGCATCCATTTGCTAGAATATCTTCGTCTGGATCAGGCTATTACCTCTACTTAGCTGCTCCATTCATAAAAGGTGTCATAATCTTCATTTGGATCACAAATTCGTTTTTTTTTTTGACGACCACATATCAGCAGTCAAATTGACATGGGAGTTCAACCCGGTGATCTTTTCAGCCAATAGATGTCTCTCATCTTCATACACTAAAAGAATATCAGCGTGAACGCTCTGCCTACCGACAACCCTAAAGGAGGGATGACAATAGTTCATCAACTTTACCCAGTAAGGATCATCTGCCTTTTTGAGAGCTATCTCCGCATTGATGAAGAATTTGGCAATGAGAATACGACAAACTTTAGGAACATACCATGGTCCTCATGGGGGATTTGTAGACAATGATAACCGATGTGCATGTTCAAGTGACTAGTACCTTTCCCAGGTTGATTAGACCACTGCACTTTACAGTATCTGCAAACAGCTTTCACTTTGCCTTCTACAACTTCTGATTCCACAAATTCACAAACCTTTGCCCGCTTCTTAGAAGACCGACTCGACTGATCAGCTACACTATCAGCTACAACCTCTGACGTTGATGGTATCCTCTCCATGATGTAAATGCAGCAAGTAATCAAGGCCTGAATGAAGTACAAAAGTAAAATGATAATTACGGCTCATGCAAGTTCATGCAAACATATGGCAAAGTGAATCACAAAGGGGCATTTGCGTTTCTACCTCTGGTTTGCATCTCAATTGCGATTTTACTCATTTTCTTAACTTTGTGATTTTACCTTTAGTTTTTCAAACTGAAGCACAAAGAGGGGTAAAATTACAATTGAGATGCAAACCAAGTGTAGAAACACAATAATTCCAATCACAAAAATCATTTCTGGAGGCTATCTTTGCTTAATTTTGATTATGCGTAACACTCATTCGACTTTATGGAGCAAACAACTGAGAACTAGACAACGACTTATGTCAGCTAGTGATTCAATCAACAGACGAAGACAAGCCCTGTTTTTGAAAAAATTCTGAAAAAAGATATGACGACAGCTTATGCACCAGAGACACTGACAATAGCAGTTGTAAGCAATACAAAAACATCAGCATCAATTATGCAAGCACTGTTGGCAGCAATGTGAAACAGTAGTTGATAGGGCACACCATTTAATACTAGCTCACTAGTGAGGCAAAATAATGAAGCAACACCATAATGTATTAGTAGTAGCATGATTCTCGAGCACTTATTTTCTTGGATGTTGCTGCATCGATAACCTGAAGATTGGGTAACAAGGACCAGCTTTGGACCAGATAGCAAGCAATACTCGAGACAAGAGAAACTGATAGGTTTTGGTGAAACGAAACTGCTACTAATCAACTCGTGAATGCTTAATTTCAGGGGTGAAATAATGCAGAAATCTGACGCTACTTAATAAACAGATCGTACAGGTGCAGGAACCATGAAGAATCAAGAACGGGGCAGATCGATCTTGGGGTGGAGCGGAGTGGTACTCACTTGGTAGCGGTGAGAAGGAGTTAGCGATGGGCGTGGTTCGGATCGGCCCAGTGGATCTCCGAACCGACCCATGAAGTTGAACCAGTGGGTCACCATGGATCCGAGCGAGGGGCAAGTGGTCCGAGTCTATTCGAACCCTAGGGTCGCATGGATCGACCCACGCGTCAGGGCGTTCGATTCCTCCCGTCTGTCGCCGCTGCCACCTTTTGTACACCATCGACGCCGAACTGTGGCTTCCCGTCTCCCGTCGACTCCATCGATTCCTGTTCGCCTGTGCTCCAATTGAACTCTCCCAGGTTTGCGTTGTCCCCTGCTGTCAAAGAAGTTCGCGCTCTTGGCGGCGATGACCGATATCTGAGAGATAATAACATCCGTCTTCTCCTGCCCATTCTGTTTCTTCAGTTAAACACGAGCTGCTGGCTTACGGGGCGAACAAGTCCTCCCATTCATCGCTTGTTCGTTCTTGTGGTGCTGCCTTGTTTTCCACAATGTAGTCGTCATCTACTGACTTGTGTACTTCTTTTTCACTACCGCATCAGTCCTGATGCAGACTGTAACTTGCAACGCGCTTTAATTCAAAGGCTAGGCAATTTCCCGTAGAGATTATGAGCAAAATGTTGCTGTAAGAGGTGAGTTTAAGCGAACTAGCAGCAAGCAAAGGCGCTGTCGCCATAGCACATGGAGCGAACCATAATTTCCATTGGATCGGAGGGTCATGCAGCAAATACACAATGGTTCCCCGTGGTGCACCGCGGCTCGCTGCTGGATCACAGGGTCGGGGGCGGTTCGCTCCGTGGACCAACCACGCCCATCCTGAGAAGGAGTCGTGGTCTCGCGCGAACAGGAGCCACCGACGCTGGAGGAGAAGGGCACCGCGACGCCGACGCCGGAGACCGTCGCCAAAGATGGCAACGCGGACCCGGCTCCCCGAGCCGCCGCCGAGGCCCCCTGTGCCGTTGCCCACCTCCGCGTATGCGTGACTCACGAATTCAGACACGGCCCTCGTAGTACTGAGAAAGGGCTCCATCCACGGGCCCTGACCTTTTTTCTTAAACACGGCTGTAGCTTGAATTCAATCTTTTTGTTCTTTTAAGGCAGCATCCAATCCGAACCGTTCCTTTTTATTTGATGGTCCTTATTGGCCCTTGTATATTCAGACCATGGACAGGAGGGCCTTTCGGCCCTCGGATTCTTTCAGCCCACTGCCAGGCCCATCGTGGGAGGAGAAACCATCCATCATATCCAAGGAGGCTACATCATCTGAATGAAGACGCATGCCTGAAGGTACGCTATTGTTGGGCACTAAACTGTAGCGATGGCAATTAGCTGAGCAGGGGAGAGGACACGTGTGTACGTAGTGCTTGCACCTGTGTGGCTGTGTCCAACCTGAGGAGGAGCCCAAGTGCCCAAAGTTGTCGCCAGAGCCAACCAGGATGCTCAGTGTCAACTGAACTTTGTCACTATCAGCGTCTTTTCTTGACGAGGCATGTATATGAGGAGACTCTGTAGTCTCTATACATGCCGCATTAGTTTTTCTTCGAGACACGTGCACTTGGAGAACGAGGAGCGTAATGCCGCGTGTATATATAGTCATCAACAGTGTGTCCGGCCGGGCTATATATGACCGGTGGTGTTTACTGAAAAAGAAACGCCGGCTGGTAGTGTTCCGGTCCGGATGGGTCAGAAGAAGTTCAACCTGTAACGCGGAAGGTCACTTGCTGATGGCTCTAGTACTTTTGACCTGTAACGTTGTCGATCGGCTAATTGATGCCGCAGAGACTGGTATATATCTTGTGTTTGTGCAACAAAGCTAGGGTTCATGATGCTTTTGTTTAGTTCCGTATCGGATTTGTTCCGCGGGACTTTGAGCTTCCATGGCTGCAGTCTTTAGAAGATTTGCAAGGTCTCCGAGAAGCATTTATAGCGCGCTGTGTGCAGGCAACGGTGAGCCAGTGTTTTGCGCGACTGCTGACGACCCTGCACAAATGTGTGTGTTCTGCCACAGCTAAAGAGTCTGCGTTCCTGCGTGCACGCTCCATCTTCTGGTGTTTATGGGCGGAAGGCTGGACCACCATGCAACATGCATCCGCAGATGCAACTCGTTGAGTTTGTTAGCCTGAACAAGCTTCCGAGCCAGGCCGCACCGGTGCAGAGGCGGGTGATTTTGCTGCATCGCGGGGCCCGGCAAGCCAGGCTCGCTCCATTCGACGAGCAACGCTTGTGGTTACCTCCCGTGAGCCTATTCTTCCCCTTTTGCTTCGCCTACCTCGAGGTCCTCCTCTAGTCACGGCCATTCTCCCCGCCTCCTCGCAACCACCAGCAGGGTCACGACGCCGGGAGAACCATGGCGAGGAGGGGGCGGCGCGCGGCTGCCGGAGCAAGGCTGCGTGCGGCGGGTCGAGTTGAGGGTCGAGCGAGGCTGCGCTGAGGCGGGACGGGTGTCACGCGGTGGGTTGAGAGAGAATGGGTGGCGGGTCGAGTTGAGGGCGGAGAGATGCGGCGTCCGGCGAGTTCAACGGCGACGCGGCGTCCAGCTCTTAAACGGCGAAAACTGCGCCGCCGCCACGGCTCCTGCGACGAGCGAGCACGTGCTCAAGCCCCGGACGAGCTCCCGAGATCCAATCGAACTTCCCCTCTGCAACTAGGATGAGCTCATTCCCAAAAGCCCTGCCACATCCACCACGATTTGAGTTTAATTTAGGCTTAATTTGTATTAATATGATTGCAATCGGATGAGCACACGTAAGGTGTGAAATTGGTTTGCTGGCTAGGGGCTCAATTGGGAATTGTGGCGGTCAATTTCTTTCTTCAAAAGGCTCAATCAAGCGGCCTGAGGTACAATAGCGTCGCTTGGCAAGAGGATTTGGGGAAGAACTTGTCTCTGGCGCCAACAGGTCTGAGCTGAAGTAGCTGGGGTCCTGAGGATGAGCGCTGGAGCAGGCGAGGCGCGAGCAGCGCAGCCGGAGCTAGCTCGCGGGCGTCGTGGCGGGTGAGATTGGTGGTGGCGCAACGAGCCGGCGAGCGGTCAAGATGGTAACTTTACCGTATGCTAGTAGAAGGTAATCGTATCAAAATTGTACAGGCTGCCAATCACCATCTCAGTTTGGCCCATGTTTGGCCCAGGTTTTAGTGCACAGACTACCAAACATGAAGGTGTTGCATCCGATTAGTCTGGTTGGGCTGGCTCTATGCAGGCCCATGATGCAGGGAAAGGCTATCCACCTTTCCAAACGCGCCCTATATGTACCTGATGGATAGGGATGACAACAGGTCGGGTTCGGGTCGGATGGAGTGGAAACCCGCCCGCAAAGAAATAAGCTTCGGGTGAAAAGTGTCGCCCGCACCCGCGGGTGAATATTTGCACCCGCGCCCGCACCCGACGGGTCTCGGGCGGGTCTCGGGTGCCCGTCGGGCACTTGACGACTGACGAGGAGTTGCGCCTGGCTGTCCCACGCTGCCCTCGCCGGGGGCGGAGTCGCAACTCACCAGCCTCGCAGGAGGTGGCGAACCTGGTGTCGCGTGTTGCCCAGGCTCTGCTCCCGCGCCGATAGCATGGATGGCAACAATCGCACCAGATTCAACTCAAGCTCAGGTGTAGCCTGACACAACAGAGGAGAAGATGAGCAGGAGCAGTTGGAGCTGGGTGCGCTGGCGGCGACATGGCTCAGGACGGCAGGAGCGCCTGCTAGGGGCGGCGATGCGGTGGTGGGGAGGTGCGTGTTGAATGGATAAGGTGTTGACCGGAAGGTGAGTTGGGCTATTCTATTTCCTTGTGTTCGTTCGGTCAGGCTAAAATCCAAGCAAACGTGATGTCATTTCTCAGTAGTGGGCCAGGCTCGGAGTGTGATTCGAAGTCGGGCTGTGGACTGTGATAGTGGGCTGGCCTGACATTAAAGATTAGCTGAGTTTTCGGGGCCCGTCGGGTCACCCGCGGGTGAGAGAAGACACCCGCGCTCGAACCCGAAACTGTACGGGTCGGGGGCGGGTAACACCCGCGGGTGAAAAACAACACCCGCGCTCGCACCCGTCGGGTGGCCGCACCCGCGGGTGAAATTGCCATCCCTACTGATGGAGGATGAAGTAGGAACGCATGCACCAGCGGTCGAGCAGAATCTTCTTCCATTAGCTGCCACCACACTGGATGGGTCAAGCGGATCTAAGCCCTGTGCCCCGGCCCGTGCTGTGTGAAATCACGCCATGTTGTGCCGCTATGTCCTCAATGGGCCGAGTATTACCTGGCCTGTTTCCAATTGATGCTGCAGACCTTTTTTTTTGCGATTAATTGATGCTGCAGATAGTCATGGCCAAACGGGCCGCCCGGCACGGCACGACCCGGGCACGAAAAGGCACGGCCCGTTTAAAATTTGGGCCGGCCCGACACGCAATTAGTTTCGGGCCGTGCCGTGCCAGCCTACGGGCTCCCCCCCGGCCCGTGGCACGGCACGAAATTGATTAATCGTACCGGGCCGGCCCGTTTAGCCCGGCAGCCCATTTTAAATTTCAGCTTATTTAGTTATTTTTTGAAGAAATTTAGTGTTAAATGGTGCAAAAACAGGTGCTAGTAAGGAGAATTGAACCTGAGACCTCTTAGATAAGAAGAAATTCACTTACCACTAGACTAAGACCACTAGTTGTACACATTAAAACTAAAAATATATTTACTAAAACTTAATCGAGCCGTGCCGTGCCGGCCCGCCGTGCCCACCCTCGGCCCAAGCACGGCCCGGTGGTGCGTGTCATGCCAGCCCGGGCCCGAAATTCATCGGGCCGTGCTGTGCTCGGGCCGGGCCAAAAATTGCGTGCTTCGTGCCCGCCCGTTTGGCCCGGCCCATTTAGCCATCACTAGCTGCAGATTGTTATTGTTGTAAAACTCTTGTTGGGCCAGGCCCACCTTCTAGAAGAAGGAATCCTGGCCCATGTGGACAACTTTATCGAGTCTGGGCCCAACACGAAGTTAGTGTTCCCCCCTTATAAATAGTTGAGGAGACCCCCTGTACCCTGACACCATAATTTCGCAATAAAGAATTTCGCCTCCTCTATTCCAGTCCTTGTTTTCCTAAACGGAATTAAACACCGGCGTCTAAACGCTAAACGGGTGACCGCCGTTTATGCCTAAACGGCCGTTTAGCCCGTTTAATCCCATTTAAACGGCCGTTTAAACGGGTTTAAACACTAAACGATGGTCGACCGACTGTGTACCGTTTACCGTCTAGGAAAACATTGATTCCAGTTTTACTTTTGTTAGTTCGTCTAGATCTACGTGCCGTCATTCTGCCGATAATTTAGCACGTTATCAGCACGCTCTAATCGAGGTCGCCCAGAAGATCGGTGGTGAGCTACGGTACGGTTTTGTTGTTTTTCGTATGCTTGTTTATCTTGACTCGTTGCAGCCAAGATCTGTCCATTGAAGGGCTAGCTGCTGCCCGAGCAGATTCGTCAACAACAACATAGATCAGATCTGCACGATACATACTGTTGCAGATCCAGATCGCGCAAAATCAGATCTGTTACAGGGCGGGTATCTCGAAACTTGATCCTGTGCAGATCGCGCAAGAAGAAAGAAACAGATCTGATACAGGGCGGGTATCTCGAAACCTGACCCTATGCAGATCTAGATCCGAAAATACAAAATGAAGGGAATAAGGTTCCTAGCCCTAACCCTAGTTCGTCCTCGGATCGCATCACAGAAGCAAAGGGAACATGTGGTTCTTGAAGAACCCTAACCCTAGATCGCCGAGTACATCAACAGAAGCATCACAGAGGGTACTGGGTTCCAAACCCTAACCCTAGATCCATGCAAAGAAAAGAAAATAAACACAAGAAGCGGCTCTAAGCAGGGGCCTGGCCACCGCAACGTACCGCCTGGCCTACGGCTCAGGCCTTCGCCACGGGCTCCGTCCGGCCAGCAGCTGCACCACCGTGCGCTCCGGACCAACGCAGCCCGGCGAGCAGCCGCGCTGACGCGCGTCACCATGGCCCAAGGCCCCGGCCTCCGCGAGTAACGGGCCGCGCCTAGATGCGCGAGCGTCAAGTCGTCGAGGGCGAGCCGCCGCGCCGCCCCGGCCCGGCCGCGAGCAGCTGTGCAACCGGAGACAAGCAGCGCAAGCCGCCTCGACCTGTCGCGCCATGGCGGGAGCCGCGTGCTTCGGCCACCGCAAGCGGGCAAGCTAGCCCAGCCCGCGCCGCCCCCGGCCTTCAAGCAGAGCGGGCGAGCACGCGCCAGGCGCTGCACCGCCGGGCGAGTCCGGCCCCGGACCTCTGCTCCAGCCAAGGCTCCGGCGACGAAGCACCATGGCCCGCCACCCATCCCTCATAACCGGAGCCAGATCTGTGGAGGAAGAAAGAAGAAGAAGAGAAAGGAGAAGTGGTGGCTGGCTGGAGGGAGAGAGTAAAGAAAGTGAAGGAGTTAGGGTTTTGACCCTGTTTTTATCTCCGACGCGATTTTTACAAAGAAGACCTCAACGTTTTCAGAAATTGCGAACAAGTCCCCCCGTAGCTCTGAATATTACAAGGAAGTCCTCAGGATATCAGAAATTACGAGAATACTCTCGGAAAGTTCTGAACTCTCGGAAAGTTCTGAAAATTACAAAGACGTCCTCAGGCATTACTGAATATTACGAAAATATTTTTTGGAGTTCTGGAAATTACCATAATATCTCCAGAATCTCTGAAAATTCTGAGGAAATCCATGTTAATTACGAAAATTGACTTGGACACTCCAAAATTACCAGAAAAATAGCAAATTCGCTGGATTGTGTTATTTTTGCATATACACGCAGTTGTTGTTATATTTATGCTCCCTATTACTTGGATACTTGAAATAATCCTTGCACCATGATATCTTGCAGATGTCTGACCTCGTGAAGCGAGAATTTGAAGTGTTGACTCCTCATGGAAGCAACTACCTGTCATGGGCACTTGATGCGGAGATACTCCTAAGGAGCAAAGATCTTTTGAAGACTGTTCCTGCAACAAATGTGGAGAAGGCGCAGGCTTTGCATTTCTTGCGCCACCACTTAAGTGCTACTTTGAAGAGTGAATACATGACGGAACGTGATCCAAAAGTCTTGTGGGACTCATTGAAGAAACGCTTTAAGCAGATTGAAAATGTCTTACTCCCTAAGGTTGAGCGTGAATGGCAAAACCTACGCTACCAAGACTACAAGACTATGGAGGATTACAACACCGCGCTTTATGAGATTGTGACATGCATGAAGCTATGTGGCAAAGAGCTTACTCAAAAGGATCTTATTAACAAGACCCTCTCCACCTTTCATCCTAAGTTCACTCATGTGAGCCGCCAGTACAAGAAGGAGAATTATGATACCTATGTCGCCCTGAGTAATGCATTGCAGCAAGATCAGGGGAGGACGAATTGATCATGAAAAATCATAAAAGTCGTCCTACTGGCTCATTGGCACCGCATGAAGTAAATGCCATATCCTTCAATAAGAAGAAGAAGAAGAAGAATAAGGGTAAAGGTGCTCCCAAAGCGTCACTAAGCGCACCCCCGAAGGCTCAAAACAACCTTAAAACGTTCAAGAAGAACAAGAAAGGGAAGTCAAAGAAGACACCTTCAGGGGGAGCGTATGGTGAACAGGATCAAGATTGCTATAGGTGTGGTATGCATGGCCATTAGTCCAAAATATGTGAAACACCACAGAAGTATGTTGACTTATACAAAGATCTCAAAAAGAAGCTCGCTCAGCATGAGGCTAATTTTGTTGAAGGCATGCAGCCAACAGCAAAAGCACCAATGGGCCAGACAACACCAAGCAAATCCTCTGACCTGGAGTTGGACAATGATCTCATGGATGAGGACATTGATGATGAGGAAGATGTGCATTGAGATTCTGCGTAGTCATGAGGACTATTAAGAATTACTTAGTTATCTATTTGTAATAGGAGTGAAATAGGTTTGATTCCTCGAAGATATTAGTTCGTTTATGTAATCTCTCGAAGAGAAGACATTTGCTTTGAATAAATCAGTTTGTGGAGTTTGTCATTTATTACTCTCTTTGTTTATACATTTCTTATGTATGAATTACAGCATTGTGGAGCAAAATGACTATGGATGAGGAGCTCTGTCTCAGAGACAGTTGCACCACCGCTACTATTCTAAAGTACACTTGCTATTTCCAAACGCTTCGAAAGTACACTGGAGATATTCTTACTATTATTGGCAATAACAATAAGATTGTTGGCACAGGAAGGGCCACATTTGTCCTACCAAATGGTACGCGGTTAACAATTCAAGAAGCATTACTTTATCCGGATTCAACCCGGACATTGTTAAGCTTTAAAGACATCCGTAAAAATGGGTTTCACGTAGAAACCAATGACGATGAAGGTAAAGAACGTCTGATTATGACCAAGAAAGAAGGCGAGAAGAAGACCATTATTGAAAGTTTTCCATCAGTCAAATAAGGCTTGTACTACACGTACATTAAGCCAAACAAAGAATTTGCTACGTTCAAGACCATCTTTACCAATCAAGAAGCATATAGACTATGGCATGACCGTCTTGGTCATCCTGGCTTTAATATGATGCAGAGAATTATGAAGAATGCAACAGGGCATAACTTGAAGACAAAATATTTTCCAAATCAAGCAGATTTCTTGTGCATTGCATGCGCAAAGGGGAAGCTTATTACTCGCCCCTCGCAGCTTAAGATTCAAGCAGAATCTATGCCATTCCTTGAACGAATTCAAGGTGATATATGCGGACCAATTAGTCCCTTATCAGGGCCTTTCCGCTATTTCATGGTGTTAATAGACGCTTCCTCGAAGTGGAGCCATGTATGTCTATTATCTACTAGAAACCATGCATTTGCACGATTGACTGCCCAGATCATACAATTGAAGACACATTTTTCAGACCATAGAATTAAATCCATTCGAATGGATAATGCTGGAGAATTTAAATCGAAGGTATTTGATGATTATTGTATGAGTATGGGCATCAAAGTGGAACACTCCGTACCACACGTGCATACACAAATGGTCTCGCAGAATCATTAATCAAGAGGATCAAATTGATCGCTCGCCCATTGTTACAGAATTGCTTATTGCCTACCTCTTGTTGAGGACATGCGGTGTTGCATGCAACAGCACTTATCCAATTACGACCATCTGCTACACATGAAGAATCACCATTAGCATTGGTGCGTGGTAGAATACCAAATGTTTCCCATCTACGAAGATTTGGATGTGCTGTATACATTCCAATCCCCCCACCTCAGCGAACTGCAATGGGCGCACAACGGAAACTTGCAGTTTACGTTGTCTTGGCTATGAAAGTCCGTCCATAATCAAGTACTTAGAACCCTCCACTGGAGACTTGCATACTGCACGGTTTGCTGATTGTATCTTTAATGAAGATCATTTCCCGGCATTAGGGGGAGGAAAGTATCTCTCTAGAGAAGAATGACCTAGGAATGGATCCTCGCACTAAAGAAGCTGAACTCGAAGTTCAGAATATACTCCACTTGCAGAGAGTTGTTAATGAATTGCCTAAAGCTTTCACCAACACAAGAGACATTGTGAAGTCTCATATACCGGCTGCTAATGCTCCTGAAAGAATAGAAATCCCATTTGAAATGGATGAATATATGTAATTCCAACCTTCTTCCATAAAAGCAACGAATGCTAGGAAGAGGGGGAGTGAACCGGTTACAAGGGCATCAAAGAAGCCTAGAGTACAAGCTCAAGCTAAAGCTCCTAGGAGACGTCCTGTGGAGACGAAGCCTAAGCAAACTGATCAAAAGAAAACCAAAGATGGTGAAAGTGATCCACACGAAGTGGTGAGACTTGAAGAATCAAACCCAAGTGAGAATGTGCATGAATCTCACGAGGGGATACCAGAAATTCCTGACCTTAATATATCTATTGAGAATGAGGATGAAAACGCAACGAACTATGTTCAGACGGGAGTGGTATATAATAGAAAGACACTTGAAGTCAATACATACTTTGCTGAAACGATTGCAACACAAATTGAATTGGAATCTGAACCAAAATCAATAAAGGAATGCAAGAAGCGTCCTGATTAGCCAAAGTGGAAAGATGCAATCTGTGCAGAGTTAAATTCGCTAAACAAAAGAGAAGTGTTTGGTAGTGTAAACCTTACACCAACTGGCATTAAACCAGTGGGTCACAAATGGGTGTTTGTCCAGAAGAGAAATGCTCAAAATGAAGTGACTAGATATAAAGCGAGACTCGTAGCTCAAGGTTTCACGCCGAGACTTGGCATTGACTACGAAGAAACCTACTCTCCCATAATGGATGGAATCACACTCCGGTATTTGATCTCAATGGCGGTGAATATGAATTTGCAGATGCGACTTATGGATGTGGTCACAGCATATCTATATGGAACATTAGATACAGAAATCTATATGAAAATTCCAGAAGGTATTAAAGTCCTAAATGAAGATGACCGCAAATTATATAGTGTCAAATTATAGAAGTCACTATATGGTTTGAAACAATCAGGAAGAATATGGTAGAACAAGCTCAGTACATTTCTCTTGGAAAAGGGATTTGTGAAGAATGAAGATTGTCCTTGTGTATTCATAAAGAAATCAGAGAAAGGCTTTTGCATAATCTCTGTATATGTTGATGACTTGAACATCATTGGTACTACCAATGAAATTGAAGAAACTTGCTCATACTTGAAGACTGAATTTGAAATGAAAGACTTGGGCAAGACTACATATTGTTTAGGTTTACAACTTGAACATACTCACGATGGGGTACTCTTGCATCAATCAAACAATATCAAGAAGGTATTAGAGAGATTTAATATGCACGAAGCATATCCACTCCGATCACCTATGGTGGTGAGATCACTTGATATAGATGAAGATCCTTTTAGACCAAAGCAAGAAGATGAGGAATTATTGGGACCTCAATATCCATATCTAAGTGCCATCGGTGCCTTGATGTACCTTGCGAATGGTACGAGACCCGATATAGCTTTTGCTGTTAATCTACATGCAAGATATAGCTCAGCACTAACTCGGAGGCATTGGAATGGTATCAAGCAAATCCTCAGATATTTGAGAGGAACTGAAGACCTTGGATTATTTTTCAAGAAGAATGGAGAATTAACCCTTGTGGGTTATTTTGATGCTGGATATTTATCCGATCCACATAAATCAATATCTCAAACGGGATATGTGTTTTTATTTGGAGGAACTGTAATTTCGTGGAAATCAACGAAGCAAATATTGGTTGCTACATCGACAAATTATTCGGAGATCATCGCATTGTTTGAAGCTGCAAATGAGTGCGCCTGGCTCAGGAGGATGTCAAGCCATATAATGAATACTTGTGGAGTGGCGTATACTCCAACCCTTACAATTATCTATGAAGATAATAAGGCTTGTATTGCACAAGTACAATCGGGATACGTAAAGTCGAACAGGACAAAGCATATGTTACCTAAATTCTTCCACACGCATAAAATGCAAGAGCAGGGAGAGATTTTAGTAACACATGTCCGATCTTGTGACAATCTTGCAGATATGTTTACAAAGGTCTTACCTTCCCGCACTCTCGAAAAGTATCGGTATGGTATTGGCATGAGAAGACTTAGATAAGTGCTTGGAACAGGGGAGAACTTCCCTAAGTATATCACATTCCCGAATTAAATGAGTTATCTCAAAAATAATTCATATCAGTCATGCAAATTGATAAACATTAATCATGAAGCTTAAAACATTGTACTCTTTTTCTCTTATGAGTTTTTCACATGAAGTTTTCTCAATAAGGTTTTTAACGAGCCAATGTATGCAATATGAGTGGTGGTAATATGTGCTCTTTTCTCCATTTTTCCCACTGGGTTTTTATGAGGCATATTTATCACGATAGAAAGCCCAAAAGGGAGTGTTGTAAAACTCTTATTAGGCCAGGCCCACCTTCTAGAAGAAGGAGTCCTGGCCTATGTGGACAACTTTATCGAATCTGGGCTCAACACGAAGTTAGGGTTCCCTCTTTATAAATAGTTGAGGAGACTCCTCTGTACCCTGACACCAGAATTTCGCAATAAAAAATTTCGTCTCCTCTATTCTAGTTTTATTTTTGTTAATTCATCTAAATCTATGTGCCGTCGTTCTGCTGATAATTTAACAGTTATGACAGTGAGATAATTTAACAGTTATGACTGTGAGAACATACATAGAGCGAGAGAGATGGTTGACCCGACCCCGACAATGTATGCACCTCCCTTGACAGCTCGAAGAAACATGTTCCCCAACGAGAGAGAAGCTGCTTGCCTTTTATAAGCCTCCCCAAGTCTAAATACACGTTCTTGTACTTCAGATTCCCATATGACTAGGACGTGGCGCGCGCATAGCTCCCAGTCGTCCGCGCTCACCAATGCGTGCATTTTATACGACGGACACGTACACCGAACAAACAAGACAAGACAATTATTGGGTTGTAGATGCACGGGCGTCCTGTTTCGCCCATCTGGATCGCAGCAACGAGGAAACCAACATCGGTGCGAGTCCAACCCAGGACGACAGAAGCGCCCCGTCCGACGATCTCTGCAGGCGGTTGAATCAACAAGCCAATCGCGCAGCAGATCGATTATTCCACTGACCGATCCAATCCGATCTACCGGGCGACAATTAGTCATGGTTGAAGCCTTCACTAATCATCATTATGATTAGATGCGATTAAAGAACGATCTGGACCGGCAAGGCGTGCAGTGCAACAGTACAATATGGTCTCTGTGTGTGTCGTGGATCGAAGGACAAGTGTCACTTCTCCATGTTCGTTGAACACGCTGATGATGATGAGGTGTTTGTGGCGTATGTGTAATCCTTTTTTATTGATGGACAAGGAATGAGGGTGCCGGTGATGACGCGGTGTGGATCTTGTGGAACAAAATCGCAGCAGATTAGGGCGCGGATGAAGGCGACATGAAGGCTCCGTCGGAGACCGGTGGCGTATTAAAATGTTGGGACAGATGGCAGCGGGAGGGATCCAAAGATGGGTGGTTTGGTTTCATTCAGACTCGACATCAGTGAGCTCAAGCTTAGCTTAGCTTGCTTTTCACGGTAACAATTTAATGTCCAAAGATGGTAGCACTCCACTTCCTCCTCTTATCCCGATGTGTACAAGCCTATTCAAATTGGTTCTGACTGCAAATGTTTTAGCCTTAATAATATCATAGATAGAATACTGTACAGGGATTTGAAACGTGATGTTCATGTCATTAGACCCATCATAATAAATTACTATCGTATTCTAATTTATAACTGTCCACTTGAAACAATAATATATTATCGCTGTCATCACTAGTCAGAGTGTCATATTATCCGAAAAAAAAGGGCAAAGTGTCATACTACTACTACTACTACTACTTTTATTAGAGGCTGTATCGATGTTTTACTGGACTGTACTAAAGATCAGAGGAAGTGGTAGTGTTCACTTGTACTAAGTACTTAACAGGAAGGGGTCTTGAACATGAGGCAAGTTTCGGTTGAACATACTCAGTCTTGCCTGGTGTCGTTAAGCATACGTTCAGTCAAACTGTTTTGACTTTCAACAGCATACACTACGGGAAAACCGTTATTTGCCGGGTGCCCACGGCTTTGCCGAGAGCAAACCGTCGGGCACTCGGCAAACACCGAGTTTGCCGAGAGCAGCTCTCAGCAAAGCCGGGGCACTCGGCGCCACTATGTCTGCCGAGAGCAGACCTTCGGCAAAAATAAACACTCGGCAAAAAAAAAATGTTTGCCGAGAGCCCTTCCAACTGCACTCGGCAAACATCCCGAAGACTCTCGGCAAAACGCAGACGCTCGGCAACATTTAACGGCCGTCCGAAACTCGCGACGCCGTCAGAAATGCGGGCCCTGTGACGCGGTTTGCCGAGAGCCCTAGGGGAACACTCGGCAAAAAAAAATCTTTTTACCGGGTGTAGCGCGGCTAGCTCTCGGCAAAGCAGGCACTGGGCAAAAAAAAATTACCTTTGCCGAGAGCCACTCTCGGCAAAAAATTGTTTGCCGAGAGCCACTACGTTAGATTAATTCAAATGAAAATCTTGTTAACTTCAAAGTTGTCTAAAATCTAAAGATCTACACTTTCTATTTTGGCCATTTGTTCATTCGAGAAAGCGACAGTAAACTTGTTCACAAACCATAAAGGTCCTATGTAGTTCATAGAAACATGAAGAGATACATTTAAAATTTGTGAACAATGTGCCTACAATTATATCGTATTCAAAAATGATCAAAATATAAGTTATTGGTCTTCAAAAGTTACACATCTTTGCTGTTGAACATTTTTGAAATGTGAATTTGCTTTGTCAACGAAAAATACATATGAATTTCTTGAAAGCGAAAATTTGAAATTTTATGGGTAATCTCGGGTAGAGAAATAGTAGAGATGTAATTTGTAGCTCTTGATAAGTTATAGAAACTATGTAGTTGACAAGTTATAGGACCTTTTTATTTGAAATCAAAATGTCAATGAAAAATACGTTTTTAAATTTAATTTTGAAAATTTGAATTTTGAAAATAATATCGGATGGAGAAATTGTAAACATAAAAGTGTTAGGTATCAAGAAGTTACGAAACTGTAGTTGAGTATTTTTTAATTTGAAATCAAAATGTACACGAAAATTACGTTTGAAATGAAATTTTTTAAAAAAAGAATACAATTATTTGCCGAGAGCTAGACACAGGCTCTCGGCAAACATTGATTTTAGTTAAAAAAAAAAGAAATTAAAAAAATTTGCCGAGAGCTAGATCTCGGGCTCTCGGCAAAGTCTGTTTTATTGACTTAGCCGCGCGCGGCTCTCCCTTTCTTCCTCCTCCACTCCTTTCTTCCTCCTCCACTCCTCTGCGCGCAGCCCGTCGCCTCCCGCCGCATCCCGTCGCCTCCTGCCGCATCCCGCCGCCGCATCTCGCCTCCGCCCCATCCCGCAGCCGCATCCCGCCGCCGCATCTCGCCTCCGCCCGCCGCAGCCCGTCGCGCCCGCCGCCGCCCACCGTGACGCCGTCGCCGTCACCCGTCGCACCGCTGCTCCCCGCACCGCCGTACCCGTGGACCCGTGCGCACCGCAGCTGCCCGACACCGCAGCCCGCCCCCTCACGTGCTGCCCCGGACATCGTCGACGACGAGCAGCTGCTGCCCGGCCCCTCCCCGCCGACGAGCAGCTGCTGCCCGGCCCTTCCCCGACGACGAGCTGCTGCCCCCGAGTTCGCATCGCGCCCCTCTCCCAGGCGGCTCCTCCTTCGTGGCTGCTGCTCCTGCGGCTGCTGCGCCGTGCTCCCCTCCGGCCACCTCCTCCACGACGCTGGTACTATCCCCGTCCTCCTCTCCGTCTTCCTCGTCCTCTTGCTACGGTTTGTGATGAATCCCCTTTTTAATCGCCAGGTGATCCGTGGGGCATAAGCAAGACGGTGCTGCAGGCTTGGTGAATCTGGATTCTGGAGCTCTAACTCCTCCACGTTGCACGAGTTTACATCTTGGGTACTCTGATCCTTCCCTCCCAGTTCGTACCTGCAGCCCCTAAATCTCATTGTTCTTGTTTCTTTTTATTAGTTTTCCCTATGTCCAGAATGCCTTGCATGCTCTGCTAGTTGGTTCAAGGAGAAAACATTTGTGCAATTGATAAAAGATTAGGCCCTTAGCACTAGAATCGGTGACTTCATATTTTGCATGCCACTTGAGAAAGGAAATATGTTAGACAGGACATAATCAAGCAGTATGCCTTCTTACAAATAAGTTATGAAGCTTCAGTTAAGCAATGGCCGTGAATGGACATGGGTACTCCAGCTGCAGTATTGCTGCCTGTTGTGCAAGGATTGGTATTAGTAGCGATATTTTTTTGTAGAAAACAATTGGACCTGGAAATTATACTTTGAGGAACCTTAGTTGCATGTCAAATATCTAGCTAGAGTTGTAAATCATGTAATGGAGCTAATTTAAGTTAGTTCTTGTTCTTCAGAGCGTGCTAGAATGAACAATCTTGATTTTGGTACCCAAGTTCCGTGTATTTTATTTTTCCAATAAATTTGTCATTCAGTGCCCCACACCGAGTCTGTTGGCCCGTGTGGACCTTTATCAGTTCTACATAGACGTACAATTTCTAGTACTGATGTGCATAATTTGTGATTGTCGACCATCGTGCCGATGGTTTGCTCGGCTCGTTTCAAGTAGATGTGGATGCCGGCCATCGTGCCGTTGTTTTCTTGCAGGTTTTGGGAACCTCTCCGTACAGAGTGCTGTCAAAATTTTGAATTGACGACTTTATGTTTCATTCTTTGCAGGAGAGGAGAGGCTTTTCCACCGTCTTCCACTCGGCACTTTGCAGACAGCAAGATGAGACATAAAAGCCACCCCTTTTTCCATTCATGTTTATAGGTAAAGCGTAACCTAGTTAGGCGTCTCCCGTTCGAAATAGATACAGTTGGAGATATGCCCGATGGTTGCATATCTATGACCGTATCTGTTTCAAATTGTCCACGTATTTGGACAGCCCGAGGATGCGTAGATGGGTTCGTTTCCATGGTTTGCTCCGGTTTGAGATAGAGTTTCGGCACCATCTCCCTGTTGTTTTCCGGATACACAATCTCCCTCCCAGGACGTGTATTTGGAGAACAGCGGGGAGGTGCTGCCGAAATTCTGTCTCGGACCGGAGTAAACCTTGGAAACGAACCTCATCTACGCATCCTCGGGTGGGATTAGGACCTATCTTCACCTAGTAGACAGTTGGAACATCGTGTAGATGCAAATGATTTTTATACTACTCGCATATATGTTAGAGGATAGCAGACCGTCAGTGGATGTATACGGGCCGCTCAAGTCAGGGTGTGTTGACACGTGAATGGATTGACAAGACCGAAGCTTTCTTGGAACTAGCATTTGCCAAGGTTAAGAAAAAGAATGTCACTTGGTGTCCCTGCAACCATTGTAACAACACGCAGCAACATACAAAGAGGATCATGGGTGAACATCTTATTAAGAATGGCTTTACGCCAAACTATACCCATTGGACTTATCATGGTGAAGCCGCATGTATGAGAGACGAGGTCGTGAGACAACGTGTCGGTGATCTTGATTCTGATGCCGGGGTAGGAGACATGTTAGATGACTGTCATGAAGCACATGCCGGTGTTGATGAAGAACGTAGGGCGGAGGAGCCAGAGGAGACCACAAAGGCCTTTTATGACATGTTGTCTGCTGCACAACAACCTCTTCATGGGCATACCAAGGTTTCTAAACTGGATGCTATTGCACGCCTAATGGCCGTAAAGTCACAGTTCAGCTTGAGTCGGAACGCCTTCGATGTTATGTTGACAGTTGTTGGCACCCTCTTTCCGGAAGGTCATATTCTGCCAAAGGGTATGTATGAGGCACAGAAACTCCTTCGTGCACTTAAGATGCCATATGAGCAGATACATGTGTGCCCGAACGCATGCGTGCTATTCAGGAAAGAACATGCGGAAGCAAAATACTGTCCAAAATGTTCATCCTCTAGGTACCAGGAGGTAGACTGTGGTGATGGTCAAAAGAGGCAGCTCGCGGTCCCGATGAAAATCCTACGGTACCTCACGTTCTTATCGAGGATCCAACGTCTTTACATGACCGAGGAGACCGCGAAACAGATGACATGGCACAAAGATGGTGTTCGATACTCTCCTGATAAGCTTGTACATCCATCCGATGCTCGGTCTTGGAAACGGTTTGATGAGATTCATGACATCAAAGCTCAAGAGGCTCGTAATGTACGTGTGCCACTTGCAACAGATGGGTTCAATCCGTATGGTATGGGGTCTGCCCCGTACAGTTGTTGGCCCGTTTTCGTCATACCCCTCAATCTCCCCCCCCCCCCCCCCCCGTGTCCTTTTTCAACGACAGAACATTTTCTTGTCGCTGATAATTCCTGAGAACCCGGGGAATAATATGTCTGTTTACATGGAGTCTCTGATTGATGATTTGGAACGTGCTTGGGAGGAAGGGGTAGTGATATACGATCGAGCTACAAAGACAAACTTCAGAATGTATGTTTGGTACCAATACTCTCTGCATGACATGCCGGCGTATGGTTGTTTCTGTGGATGGGGCGTTCACTCGAAGTTTCCATGCCCAGTATGCAAGCATCTTGTGAGGTTCATTTGGTTGAAGAAGGGTGGCAAGTTTTCTTCGTTCGACCAACACCGACAATTCCTCCCTCTTGACCATCCATTCAGAAGAGACAAAAAGAACTTTACGAAAGGTGTCGTAGTTTACGACCCTCCACCGCAGTTCTTGAAAGGGCCGCAGGTGCGTGCTATGTTAGATGCTCTCCAGGTCGATGAAACAAATGGTTGTTTTGTGGGATATGGTGAGCAGCATGCCTTCACTCAGATCATGGGCTTGTTTAGGCTTTCCTATATGGGTGACATTCTTCTTCCATATAACATCGATCTAATGCACACTAAACTTGGCATTGGCGTTCCACTCTTCGGAACAATCATGGACATTGCTGATAAGACAAGGGATAACGTTAAGGCAAGAATTGATCAAGAAACGTTATGTGATAGACCTAAGCTAAACATGATGCCTCCTACCAAAGGCAAGGCATGGAAAAAGCCTAAGGCCGACTTCGTCCTGACGAGGCCACAAAGGAGAGAAGTACTAGAATGGTTCAAAACGTTAATGTTCCCTGATGGGTTTGCAGCGAATCTGAGTAGGGAGTGAACTTGACTACTATGCGACTTAACGGGGCCAAGACTCATGACTACCACTTGTGGCTTGAGCGGCTTCTTCCGGTGATGGTTTGAGGCTATCTCCCTGATCATGTGTGGCTAGTGTTGGCAGAGTTGAGCTATTTCTTCCGCCAGCTTTGTGCTAAGGAGATATCTGAGACCGTTATTAAGGACATGGAAAAAATGGCGTCCGTGCTCCTCTGTAAGTTGGAGAAGATCTTTCCACCTGGCTTGTTCACTCCGATGGTGCATATGATTTTGCACCTCCCGTCTGAGGCACGATGGGGGGGGGGGGGGGGGGGGGCCTGCGCAGAACCGTTGGTGCTACCCAATTGATAGGTGTCAGAAGGTTCTTCGAACGAAATGTAAAAATAAATGCAAAATTGAAGCTTCCATTGCAGAGGCATTCGTTTTGGAAGAGGTGTCAAACTTCACATCGAAGTACTATTCTGAGAACCTTCCAAGCGTGCATTATCCACCCTCTCGTTACAATATTGTCGAAAATGAATCGACCCTCAGCCTTTTCCAAGGGCAACATGGAACTGGAAATGAAGCGATCCACAAGCAATTGACACATGAAGAGTGGCGCACTGTCATGCTATATGTGTTGACCAACCTTCAAGAAGTGAAGGACTACATCAAGGAGTTTCACTTGCAATTCTGGACTGCATCAAGGGAACCTACCCCATATGAATATGATATCCTTCTTAAAAAGGGTGCGGGAGCTGGAAAGCCCGATTTCATTTCTTGGTTCAAAAAAAAGGTATTTAGCATTTTCTTTGTATTATTACATTAGAAGTTGCTCGTATGTGCGAATAATATAACTAACTGGGCTGCTTGCTTGCAGGCCCATACCGATGCGGCTATGAATCCCGAGCTGAGACAGGTTGCCGATGGTTTTCGCTATAAGGTCAAGTCATTTTCAAGCTATGACGTTAATGGGTACCGCTTTCACACAACAACCTATGGGCAAAATTGGCCCAACCGAAAAACCACTAATACCGGAGTTTTTACGCTCGGGGATGATGGGGTGGAGTATTACGGAAGAGTTGAAAAAATATACGAACTCTTCTTTTCTGGTTACAAACCTCTCACTCTTGTAACATTCAAATGCCATTGGTTCGATCCTCAAGTTGTGAGACGGACTCCTAATATTGGGCTAGTCGAAATTCGGCAGTCCTCCGTCTACCCAGGAGACGATGTCTATATTGCGGGTCAACATGCCAAACAAGTTTACTATCTCCCATACCCGTGTCAAACCGACGACCGTCTAAAGGGTTGGGATGTTGTGTACAAGGTATCGCCACACGGTAAACTACCTTTACCAAACAGTGAGGATTACAATACAGAGCCAAACAAAGATGCTGGAGAGTTCTTTCAAGAAGATGGGATAGAAGGGGGTTTTCGTGATAGATTTAACCGAAGAGATAGAAATGGAAGGAGACAACGAAAGGGTTGTTCACGACAATGAAGCTGGAGATGAGGTTTTCAACGTCAACGACATGAAATTACTTGAGCAATTACAATTAGGCATCGACGACGATGGCCACATTCCCCCTTCGGTGCACGAGTAAGATGATATCGACATACGTGATAGTGACGATGAGGAATATGAACAAGATAATCCAGATGATGATGATTATTTCTAATACATGTATGGTGCATCTATTTAATATTTGCAGTACTATGTTCTACTTCTGTTTTATTTATTTTGCATCTATTTATTATTTGCAATTGTATATTACTTTCTTATTAAGTACTGATGGATTTAATCTTTTTAATTGCAGGTGATTGATTAAAGATGGTGGGCAAGGGTGTGGTGAGGTCGGTGAAGTCGATTCATGCAAAAGCCACTGGGAAGGACACCGATGGAGCTGAGGGGTCCGGGGACAGGAGGGGTCGATCGAAGAGTCGAGGCAGCAGAGGTGGCGGCAGGCGTCGAGGGAAGGCTGCGAGGGCTCCGTCGCCTTCTCCTTCTCCTTCCGTGCACGACTCTGGTGAGGAGGAGGAGGAGCAGGGGGTGGGGGAGGTGGAGGAGCGGGTGGTGGGGGAGGAGGAGGAGCGCATGGTGGGGGAGGAGCTACCTTCCGTGAACGGCTCTGAGTCTTCTGAGGACGAGGAGGGGGAGGCTTCATAGGAGCCTTCTAGTGTCTTTTCTCGTGGTCCTGCACAACTCCCGAGTCGATTGATTCCTGTGGATAGACGGCCTGTGATTCGACCAATACTGCCTAGGTACGTAACTTTAAATGCTGTCGATTATTTCTCATTTTATTATATGTTTAAAATCACAATAGAAACTAACAATTTGTCCTTTTCACTTGGCAGGACTTGGGATGTGATCACTCCAGGTGATCACGATCGCCCTCCCAATGGCATCCTTGGTATTTTCTGCAGGCAATGTTACCCTGGCATGGTGCAGTACAAAGGCAAGCAGGAGCCAGCCGTGACGTGGGAGCACTACAAAGTCGCTCAGGATTTGCTAGATTCGGGTGGCAGGTGTTTTGCCCACAAGGCGGAGCGGGTGATGATGGAGCTGTGGGTAAGTTTTCGTTGCACTGCATTGTCAATACATCGCTTCTATTGGATAATATCGAAGTAATGAAAATATGCATCGCATCTTTATGCAGGATTTCTTCAGATGCGAGCCAGGCATGGAGGACATGGCGGCTCGTGTGGTGAACAAAGTATGTCAGAAACTCGTTCCTGACATGTTCTACGAGGCGCGGATCCAGGCCGTCATAACCTACCATGCTCAGGTCAACAAGACGACGGTGACAAAAAATGACACACGAACCATGCAGCTGACCTGAGCACAATACCTTCTGGTAAACATGAATACTCAATTCTTCTCAAATACGCTTAATTTCAACTTCTCATATTTATATACTTGATGATGTGTAGGTGCCTCCGGCGTGGTTGGCCACCTATTACGACACATGGGACTTTCCGGTGAGGAGGTGGTGCGATCCCGAGTGGTGGGAACAGACGCACAAGGCTGCCCGGGCACGGCGTTTGAAGATGCCTGGGCCAGCACACCATCAAGGCAGCCAAAGCCTTAGCAAATACGCGGCTAGTTGGGTACGTGACTTCATTTCTTTATTATAGCACTCTTCAAGTCAACATAATTTCTAATCATCTATCTGTTTTCTTTGCAGTCGGCGGCACATGGTGGCCAGCCTTGCGGCCAGTTCAAAGCGTTTGCTTTGGCCCACAAGGGCAAGGCGACCTCCGACGTCGACTTCAACCCGGAGGACCCCCCCCCCTCGACGTACAGCAACGCCACCGTCCACAGTCGCATCAGTCAGTACACATCAGCGGCAAGGCAGATCCATGGGCAAGATTGGGACCCGAGCACCCACGACCTTGATGGAGAGCTTGTGATGAGGGTGGGTGGAGGCAAGAAGCATGGCCGGTACTGGATTGGCGACAGCACAATCGATACGACCTCTACTCCGACCCTCTCGCAAATCCGAGCAAGGAGCACGGACTCAGCCCCGCCGATACGCCCACGGCCGACCGCGACACAGATCCAGATTGAGCAAGTCCAGGTTATTTCTGTTTCATTCGACGTTCATAGATTTCGACATATGTTTGCTTTGCATTGTAACATTGGGTTGTCATATTGTAGGCGACGATGGAGGCGAAAATGGAGCAGAAGTTGCAGGAAGAGCGGGAGAGGTATGAGGGGATGATGAGGTCGCAAATGGAGGCAATGATCACGTACTTTCAGCGTACTGGGGCGCCGCCGCCATCTCCAGACCTATTCCCAGGACTAGCCGGCATTCCTCCTCCCGACGGTGTTACTCCTAACGTCGGTGCTTCTCCAGCCGGCACTCCGGTGAGTCACTTGAGATACTTGGACTTTCATTTTTTCCCTCGCAATAGGATATCCAATGTCTTAGCTTCTATGAATCTTGTGTCACATGCAATCTTTTGATTTTGCAGAACCAATCCGAGGCATCCAACTTTCCAATCTCGCCAACAAGCCCTTGGGCGGGGTGGCCACCTCAATGAACTTGTAGTTGTATTTTTATTTCATAAACCTACTATCCTTAGCTTGCATTTCATGGACTTTTAGTTGTCGTTGTCGAGCACTTTGTATTTGAACTACGTGGACACTTTGTATTTGAACTATGTGGCACTCTCTATGTGGACTTGAGGTGAATGTGATGTGGTTTAGTGTTTGTGGTCATTTTATATGCTTGTGATGGTGATGGTGATGATAAGTATGTGTATCTGATGATGCTGATATATGTGTCGTTTATTTGTGATTGTGGTCCAGGTTGTAGCAAAAATAAACAATATATTGCAACCTGGAACAATAATTTGCCGAGAGTAAGGAGATGACTCTCGGCAAAATGACCAACATTTGCCGAGAGCAATGCAAAGACTCTCGGCAAAGTGACCCAGGGTTTGCCGAGAGCTTGCAAACTGACCCAGGGTTTGCTCGGCAAAGTGACCCAGAGTTTGCTCTCGGCAAACCAGGGCTGACGGCCGTTTGGGCCGTCACCCTACCTTTTTTTTGCCGAGAGTCAAACGTGCTCTCGGCAAAAGGTTTGCCGAGTGCCCGACATTTGGCTCTCGGCAAACCCCTCTTTGCCGACTGGAATTTGCCGAGAGGGGTTTGCCGATAACCCTTTGCCGAGAGGGAACAGGGTTTTGCCGAGTGCTCCATGCACTCGGCAAATAACGGGTTTCCTGTAGTGATATGATTGGAGTAAAAAAATTGGCCCGCCATTGGTTTGTGAAACACTAATACCAAATTCACGGCAGAATTTGATTGTCAAACCACAATCTTTCCGAGATTAATGAAGCCGTGCCAATGACCAAACCAACAAAGGTTGCTTACTCTGTTAGACGGGCTATGCGAGGAGACCATTTTCCAGCAGAAATGTAACTGTTCTGCTTGCAATCAGAAATTTCAAACCGAAACCACTGCTAGCAACTCATGCATTCAATGGCGGAGTACAATGAACACCACCAACCCGGAGCCAAGAGCCGGTCGCGGTTTCATCCTGTAGCTCCTTTTTCAGTTCTCACCTGATGGTTTGCCAGACACGGACAGTCGGACACACCACCGCTCACGGTCTTTCAACTCTCCTCTCTTTCATGCACGGATCACTCGAAGTGGCCGTGCGCTCGCTCTCACTCACACACACACATTGACACACATGGCGACATCGAGGTCAGCCACGCATGCAACACACTCAAAGGACAAGCGCCGATTAAAGAAATGCAAGATGATTAAAGAAGTGAGTTTATTATGTCCCATAACAAGACAGGATTAGGAGGACACCAAAGACTCGCAAGAATCTCTCCCGATCGCCTTGTCTTCCATTCATTGCGCATTTCTTTGTCACATCTGTCTAGGTTAGTTGGTTTCCTCTCCCTCCCCCCCTCTCTCTCTCTCTCTAAGCTCTAAGCTCTGCCCATTATAAGCACCACGCCCTACATAATCCACAGCCCCCTTGCTCAGAGCTCTGACACAAGACAGTTCTCCATCTTTCTGCTTCACAGCACTCTCAAAGAAACACAGAGGTCTTTCTCTCTGTTCACTGCTGCAATGGCGTGCCTGTCTCCGTCGCCGTCCGGCCGCCGCCTGTCTGAGCTGCTTGAGGAGAAGCAGGATCCGTTCCTGCTGGACATCCACCTCCTCGAGAAGGGGTAACCGTCGTCGCGCCTCCTCGACGGCTACGACACCGCGCTGTGCTGGCCCGCCGGCCCAGCCACCGTCCTCAAGCGCCTCACCAGCAAGAAGAACAAGGCCAAGAACAATAAGAAATAGCAGCAGAAGCCGGGCGGCCTCCTCCAGCTCCTGCTCTCCAAGATCCTCACGGCAAGGCGGCGGCGGCCGGTGGACGGAAGCCCGCCGCGCTGCGGTTCTTCGACTCGTTGAAGATGGCCTCCTCCGCAGCCGTGGCTCCGGCGTCGTTGCACCGCCCAGTCATGGAGAAGGAGACGGAGTACTTTGGAAAAATATTTTAGGAACAAAAAAATTTCGGAGGTCACCGATAAACATGAAATTTCAGGAATTTCAGAAATTTTGGCAAACAAAATTTGAATTTTTCACAAGAAATAGTCTCAAATCTATAAAACATCACGATTGCATATATAAACAAGACAATTTAGACTTGTGTACTGTTTATTTCGACCTTATTTCGGACCCTACCGGAAAAGGCGAAATGTCAGATATTTCGATAAAATTTCGCCGAAATTGTTTTCCGATCGGAGTACTATTATACTCAGACGACGACGAGTCCTACTCCTACTCCGAGTGTTTGACGGCGATGACAAGCAGCACAGCCCGGTCTCCGTGCTGGAGTCCCACCCGTTCGAGGGGATATTTAGATTCATAGCACTCCTAAAGTGCTACATCCAACCAATGCCCTTAGTAAACAGCACATCCAACCAACGTCACTACTTCTTTTCCTTTTCTCAAATGCGCGGCAGCAAGGCAGGCAGGCACGGCGGCAGCTGGCGGGCGCGCGGGTTGGCACTGCGGGCGCACGTCGGTGGCGGGCGCCGCTAGCGTGCGTAGTGCGCGGCCGCGGGGAGCGCGGGCGCGGCCGTGGTGATCGCGTGCGGCGAGGGCGCGGCCGCGGTGACGCGCGCCGCGTCAGCCAGGAGAGTGCTCGACGGCGAGGATGGATGATTAAATAATTATTTACGATTTTTTTCATCAGAAATTGCTTCCTCCATGCGGCTGTATATGGCTGAGAAGTCCCAGGGGCAAAATCGTCCGAAAACGTTTGTTTGAGGGGGTACTGCTACACATTGGAGAGAAGGGAAGGAAGTAGTGGCATTGGTTTTATGTGCTGTTTATTAAGGGCATTGGTTGGATGTAACACTTTAGGAGTGCTATGAATCTAAATATCCCCCCGTTCGAGAGCTCGCCCATCCACGGCAAGCTCTCCTCCCCCGTGCATGGCAAGCTCTCTCAGTCAAGGAACGCCGCCATGGACGTGTTCCGGGAGCTCCTGGACGCGGCAACCTACCCGCCGGCGCTGCTCACCCAGCTGCTCGCCAGACGCCAAGTCCGAAGACCTCGTCCAGACAGCGCCTCACGCACTCAAGATGGTTCACAAGTTGCTGGGTCTTCCAGAGCTCTCGCGCCCTCTCTCTTTCTACAGTTGCGTCTTCCTCCTTGAGCCAAATCTGGCCCCTCCCCTCCCTCTCCGGCTCCTTGCCGGCGTTGTGTAGGGTGAGGGACCCCTCCCTTGTACAGCCGTAGTGTAGATTTCTTCCTTTTTTTTAGCTTAGTTCGAGTCTCTCTCCTCCGGTGTGCCGGCCATTGCCTTCGTTTGCAAGGCGATTTGTAGTCTTCTCGACTCCGGTATAGTTTCGCTGTTTCAGTTGTCCCGTGTGGCTGTCGGCGTGATGCCGTATTTTGTCCTCGTTGGGCTTCTCCCCAGCGGGTGTCTCTTCTCCCCTTTCTTGCTATTTGCTGCTCTTTCCAAGGTACAACCATGGCGAGGTGCTGGTTGTGTTGTTGCCATGGCTATGCTTCTTGTCAGATGCTTGATTTCTCTTGCTTGGGTTGATCGCCTTTAGCTGCTGATCCCCAATTTCAGTGCAAGAGTCATCTTTTGGTTGAGTCCGGTGTCGCTTCATTCAAATCTACGGCTTCAACCTAATATTCTTCGTGTGCTTCGTCTGAGGCGGCCGTCGGGCGGATCGCCGGCGTTCCAATCAGCCAGCACTTTGAAGCCCCTTTCCCAACTCCGTCACGATGTTCCTCATCGTGTGGTCCCGATGTGGTTGGAGGCATCTGTTCAAGAGATTTTGGCTATGGAGAATGCGACGCTTCCCTCGTCAGATTTGATGGAGCGGCTTTCATTGTGCTTCAGCCGGCGGAGAGTTCCTTCATCCAAGGACTGGGTTGTAATTTTTACTTTATGTAATGTCCTTTTTAGCTTGCTCAAGGGTCCCCGTGTAATGTTGTATTCATGTAAGGACCTTTGTGCAACTATGGTTGTTGTACCTGCCTTTCTGGAGTAAAGAAAGTTCTACAGCCCCGTAGTGGGCGTGTGTCCTTCAAAAAAAAAAAAAAAAAAAAAGATGGTTCACAACTACGCTCTCAAGATGGTTCACAACACACCAGATGGGATCAAGCTCTTGGTACGTAGTACGTATGGTATGGGGAACCATTGGTGTCATCGTCGTTTTCGTTCTGTTTCCTCTTCTGTTGAAATTTGAAAACGATGATTTCAGACGAAGCAACTCTCACTGTTCAGCTGTTGCTAAACATTATCGTACACATATGAACGAACAGACCAGTGAAAACTGTGAAAAAACCTCAGCCTGTTATTGCCTGAAAATGCGATGTCAAAGCCAAAGAAGTTGAGTAAGCGCATCACACCTTGTCCCTTCCCTTCCTGTTCGAGAACCTCACACTGATAGCCGCGCTATGGATTGCGTCACAGTCCCTTCTATCGGTGGGAGATGATGTCGGAGAGAGGAAGGTAGCCAAGGTTTTTGCAAGTGGTGATCTGTTCAGAACTGGGCTGCGTCGTACAACAGCTTGACTGGGCCAAATCGAGTATGGGCTCAGTTATAGATGAAGGAACTAGGCTAAATTGCGTATGGTCTAAATTGTGTATTGTACATCACTCAGATATCAGCCAATGAGAACACTCAAGCGGCCAGGCAACATGTGAGAATGGCTGGTACACTGGACCGTGGGTTTTTTTTTCTTTGGTGAACATGACCGCGAGAAATTTAGATGGGATGCAAACTATGAATCGATTTTTCTCTCAAAAGTAACTCCTACTCACTCTGTCACTTAACATAGGGCGTTTTAGAGTTCAAAATTTGTCCCCAAATAAATAATTTTTTTGAGGATAGGACAAACTTTAAGGTTAATGGGAAGGTTGATGGAGGGATGAGTTGAGGTAAAATCAGATGTACACTTGTCTTTGTGACTCCAAAACTATTTTGGGTTCTATTTAGTGATGGAGTTCGTATTTTGATTCTGTTTCAACTATCACGTTTCTTGGAATTAATGCAAAAAACTCACATGAATTTTTTTGAATTTCTGAAATTTCAACTTTTTGAAGTGTAACATTTAAAAATTTTCCTTGTGTTATATGAAAACTTTACAAAATTGTGTTATTCAAAATAGTAATCTTGTAATTATCAAATGTTTAATCTAATGCATCCATAATGTTTGATCCCCACATAGATATATTTTTTATATTTTTAAAATTTTAAATTCAAATATTTCAAATGTACAATTTCAATAATTTTTATAATGTCTCAACATTTTACAAAAGAAATGTTGAAATAGGCTTCAAGAAATGTTAAGATTGTATTTCAAAATTGTTGAAATACGTTTCAAAAAATATTGAATCTCACTTTTCAAAATGTTTAAAAATACATGGTTGCAATTTGCTAGTTCAATATTTTCGTGATACCATTTCAATATTTTTGAAATATATTGAACTAGAAGGTTTCAAAAAAAAAGTTTAATTCATATTTGACATTGTGGAATGCTACAACCCATGAAAAATTCACATATCGCACTGAACGTTGAATGGACCACACGGCTATTCTGGTGTCCTTTGAGCTCAATTTTATCCTAATGAGAAGCACTAGTACAAAAAAAGGCCTATAGTGGCAGGCGCGCCGTCTGCCACTACACTTCCGCCACTGCTAGCTAACAAAGGCGCCCTTCACTATTAAAGAAGAGAGGTTACCTACGCGTTGACGTAAGCTTCTGCCACTGCTAGCTGTTGCAACCTATAGTGGCTGGCATATGTGAGGTCAGCCTGCCTGCCACTACAATGGGTTTTCCGATTTTTTTTTTAAAAAAAAAGCCCTCTGCCCTCTCTGTTCTTCTACTTGTGTGTTGGGCTAAGAAATCACCAAAATTCCTCACAAACAAACCAACGAGTTGATCATGTCCCGGAGTTGGGCTAATTAGACCAAATCAAAAATCCCCCAAGTTGGACCAAGATGGAGCCCACCTTGAGCGAATCGATGACGGCAGCGTGTCTGCTACGTGCTACAGTAACTGGCACGGGGCTTACAATGACGCATCACTGGGCGTCCGTCACTACGGTAAAAAATGTTACTCCCTTTGTCCCAATAAAGTTGGCATCCTAGCCCTGTGTACGGAGATTAAGAACAGGAGGAATAAAGTAGGTGCAGAGGAAATGAGGAGGAGAGAGATAGAAATAATGGTGTATTGGGAACAGAGAAAGGTGTCTTGAGAAGTGAGAATGCCAAGTATTTTAGGAAAACTGATGAGGCTAGAATGCCATGTATTCTGGGACAGAGGGAGTATGCTAGACTGGCTTGCGATTTACGTTGGAGCTACACAATGTTTCTGGGCTATACATCAATTCAGGATCTTCCTTTTTAGCCCCATGTCAGGAGTTGATTGAATGGACAATCAATCATGGGTCCTCCTTTTTAGCGTACTCGAATGAAGACATGCAAGAACTTCGGCCTCCACAAGATGGGGCCAGTGCGCGGCACCTGCACTCCAGGAACGTACAATCCACAGTCAAATGAAAAAAAATACTAGTGCAAAGCGCTGCCCACGCAGCGTGGCAGCCGCGCTCCCCCACGGCGCCACCAAGCAAAACATGCTTGTTTGTTCGAAAAAATACGAGTTACATTCAAACCAAGTGTTCAAATTCCAAACCGATTGTACCGTTGCTTTTATCGTGACAAATATTCAAAACTAGGGCTTTGTTTGACAAAATTTCACTACTTATGGAGCAGCGTCGCTTCTGGAACTCCATGTGAAGCTGCTCCAGTGTGGAGTTGGAGTAATTTGTGAGGGTGTTTGGGTAGCAGGCGTCCTTCATATACAGAAAAGAAAGGTTTGATAGTTAGATGCTATGATTGCGTTGGATTTACTTAGCTTTTCCAAGTGTGAGATATTGATTTTTCAATGTCAATATAATACATTTAATTATTATTGATTTTATAGTGACATGGTGAGTCAAAAATGCAAGTACAATTATACAACTAAGACCTTGATTTACTAGCTGTTGCTAAAAAAGCCCTCGCAGCTCTACGCTGCTAGATGTGGTTGCAGTATGAACAATGAACTGCGAAAACAAAACAGTATAAACTGCACATCCCAGCAGCGAATTCAGTTCCCTAGATTCTTAATATGACCTAGCAATCAGCACTTTAGTGCAATACTCGCCATTTCATCCATTAATTTAGTCCATGATGAGTAGCAGTTCTTTTAACGTACAAGAACAATCAGCCGAGATAGAACTACTCATTTGATGATGGAAACAAAACTAGTGGTATCCAAATCTCAAACAAACTCACGGCTCTTGCAGCTCTGTGAAACGATGGTGGCCGCCACAGGCGTCGTCACCGTCTATACATGGTGTTGTTGATGATGTATAGGAGGCATAAATGGACCGGTTGAGGTACTGGAACCCCCCTTTTCAGTATGTGCTGCATGAAATAGAGCCAAAAAAAATCATATATCTGTTGGTTTCACCTCCAACTGAGACATGTGCGAGTGCACGAAAATTACGCGTTCCACCCTAGACTTAATGATTTGGTATTCAGACACTATGATCAGACACCAACATAAATATTTTCTTAGATTCCTGATTTTTTTAATTTAATTGAATCATATCACAAAAATTGTATACAGCTGTCTCATGTAGAGGACAACTGAAAAGATAGTGTGAATCGAACAGTCAGACGATATATGATTCAATTGAGCAAAGGAGTAATGTAACACAACAAAAGTTCTGACGACATGCATAGTATTACACAGAAAGATGACATTCTCACACATAATTTATTGACGCACATAAGTGCGATAAGATATAAAGCAACAGCATAGTCTTTTTTTTGACCGGAAGCAGTGACACAGTACTCCTCTGGAAAACCACGTGCCACAGCCGTTGCCTAGTAGTGAAAGTCTAGATCAAGCACTGCCTGCCTCAGCTGCAAGATGGTCCCGTGCTGGTGCTGCTGATGGAACGCTACGCATGGCTCTTGCACTTGATCAATATTTGATGTGCTGCCACTTGAGACTGGCTGCCTCTGGGGTACGCAAGTGCGACTACTAGGCGTCAAGAGAAAGGGGAAGTCTTGCTGCAACAGGATTTGCTGAGGTACGTGTTCTTGCTGCTTCATCGGTGCCTTCCCCTTGGGATCCACCAGTTCTCGCGCCACCTCTCCATGGCTCATGCTCTGATCGTGTTCCTTGAATGCATTTCCCCTCAACACGTCTCCAGTGCCCATGCCTTTGTTGCTACTTAATCCATCTGTTGAGATTTTATCATAATAAGATATTATTGACTGCGTGTTTCAAGAATCAACCAGCTAGATTAATCAAATTAAGGGCGTCAATGAGTTCAAATAACATGTCAATGACAGTTGGAACCAATATTTTCATAATAGCAGTAATGGGTAATTTAAAATAATTGGTCCAAAAATAATTGGTAAAATAATAGTTGGGATCAATAGTTGGTTGGACCAAATTTTAAAATAATGACACGGGTGTGTAATTTTTTCTCCAATTAATTTGTAATTTCTAGCCCTTCATAGTGGACGTGCTCCTTTTTTACCAATATTATGCTAAACGATGTTTGTTGCAACAGAATTATGGTCATGTGAAAGTATTTTTCGACTATGAATCCAAAGGAACTGTTTCTGTATAATCATGAAGTTTGAATCTTGGGATTTTGTATGTGCCTTATCAGTTAAATGGAGTGATATCCATATATATATCGAGTATCACTTACAGTCTTTGGCAGTTGCAGATCTCATCGCACGTGCCCTTCTCTTGAGTAGCACATCAGTGCCGGATGGCTTGGGCTTCCTCCGACGGCGGTTGTGATCTGCAAGGCGCTGTCTGCAGCTCTTCTTTGCATCGTCGAACTCATCCACTTCATGGAATCTGAATGATAAAGTTGGACCAATAAATAATAAGAAACGGGAGGACTGTATGAAGAGTAGAAGACATAGACATGAAATGCCAAGATCATAAGAACCTTTAAAAATACTGGTGTGTAGTTAACTAAGAAATATGGTGAACAAATTATATTGAATACTAGCTAGGTAACAAGGTTTTTCTAAGGGGGAAAAAAACATGCGGGCTTATAGTAATAGTTCAGAACTGGAAAGGAGCACTTCAGCAAGGATCGATATGCTGCTCTTTTTGTTGCGTATGTTGCCCAGAATATGACAAGCTGTTATACTAAAGCTTTTTTATTTTGGAATGTTCTTTGCTATGAACTGGAGAATCTGGAGTTTTTCAGGCAACCCATATATATGGATTTCTCTCATTAATATGGAGACGCATTCTGCATGCTATCCTGCTTCACATCTGCCATTTGATCAGGAATCGACATGCATGCATAATCATGAAGTTTTAAAAGATTGCTGGAAATTATCAAGCTTCCCAATAGATTGTTATTAGTAGCCACATGAGGGTGAAAGATAGCCTCACAATTGCAAACTTTGCTGCTACGTGTACGCACATAGGACTGAAGCATTTGTTTCTGAGTTTTGAGAGTCGATGACACGTATAGAAACCTCACAACCGTAAAGAAGGAAATTTTTTTTTGAAGTGGGCGTAAAGAAGGAAATTAATTAGGAGTAGCTCCAAGGAACAAAGGGATAAAAATCAATAAGAGGAAAAAAAACAAGCCGTTTAAGTACAGAATGGCTACAAGGGAATCAAATTAAAACACTATCCTAGATTCATTTTGTACAATAGACGTATAGAAAAGTGCTAGTCTAAAAGGATTTAGGTACACATATTGAACTTGGTACTTGTTTTTAGCGGAATGCTACAAATATAGTTTTAGAGTTTTGCATGAAACCATACACGCCTATTGTAAATAAATTACTGGGTACAAACATTTTTCTTTTTTATTCTAAAAGATCTTTGGTCAAATATGGGTAACATGAGAACAACATTGCGAAAGGGCAGGTAACTTAGCGGTTACAAGAGCCTCAGTAGCACCTCAGATCCTGGGTTCTACTCCCCATGGGAGCGAATTTTCTAGGATGTAACAGCAATGTGTTTTCAGTGGTAGGTGATGCTACCGTCGACATCGAGGCACCAGTGGTGACTTCATCAATCTCGAGGATTTGCCAGCTCGGTCTTCTAAGATGCTCATAGAGGTAGGGTTTGCGTACGTGTGTTCATAGGAGTGAGTATGCGTGTATTTGTGAGTGTCTGAGTTGTATTGTGTAATAAAAAAAAAGAGCATGAGAGCAACATCATGAGAAGTTGGCTCTCTAGCAAACTCATACGGAAGCAATATTAATTCCATACGCATATCATGGCCTCTTTAACATCATCGGGCCGGGTTCAACTATGCCTTAATGCAACTCTATTGGTGAGTCAACCTTAAAATGATAAGTATACAGGGGAAATGTGTATGCTGTGAAGTGGGACCAAGTGTTGGGACAATGTGGAATGATATGCCAACTCGATTGGTCTGTCAATTAACCTTAACAGATACGTATACAGGGCCACTTCATGCAGCAAATGTTGGGATTTTTTTAAGATTCAACAGAAACTAACTAGTTGTCCCGAATGCATGCTGTAATAAATAGCAGAGCTATGGGACCAAGTTGAAAGATCACTTATAAAATACCATAGCAGAGCTGAATGAAACTCTGGGATCACACAAAGCACCTGCTGATTCTAGGAATCCCCGAATGCATGCTGTGATAAATGGTAGAGCTAGCTAGAGAACTGAAAGAAACTCTGAGATCACTATAAGCGCTTAGTTATATAATACCATGTTCAATGGAGCTAGCTAGAGAACTGAAAGAAAGTCTGACATCACTCGAAGCGCCTGATGATTCTAGGAACCTATCACCAATGTAACCCAAAAAAAAAAAACCATTTAACCTATAACTGTAATTTGGGAGTTAACATGAAGGATCGATCAATCCAAGCAAACAAACCTGCTGCACTGCTGGCAGAATCTTTGGGGCATGATGGCTCCGGCGGTGATGACGACCGGCGCCTTGGAGTGGTACTCGCACACCCTGTGCCGCCGGTGATAGCGCTTGGCTTTGGACAGATCGGCCATGCAGCCCTCCACTTGGCAAAGCAGCGGACGGTGCCCGTACGTGTACTCCCCTCTAGTGGGAAAGTAGTATGTCTGGTAGCCGCCGTAGTTGATCCCCAGCTGCGCATGCGACGGCGCGGCGAAGCTCGCCATGTTCTCCTCCAGCAAGGTGGGGAAGTAGTACTCCTGCGGCGTTGGCAGGAAGGTGCTATAGGTGTTGCCATTGGCTAGGTAGTGCGATGCGGGAGGGTAGAATTGGAGGATGTCATGGTCATGGCCAAAATGGGAAGTGTAATCGGCGGCGGCGTTGGAAACAGGGGAAAGGAGAGCTGGGACGTTGGCCTCCATGTTGCCGCTGCAGATGGACTTCAGGAAGCTGCTGCTTTCCAGTTGGTCCATGATTGGAAGGAAGAAAGAAGGTGTAGGAGGAAGAGGAACCGGATTAACCGGATCGGCGAGCTCAATGCCGGAAGCTACCGCAGCAGCTGGGTTCATCATCGTCTTCCAGGCCGGCCTCGATTTCAGCTCTTGGGCACGCACACGAAACACAAGGGAAACCTTAGGACTTACGAACGGAAGAGAGGAAGTATTCAGACAGCAAGAACGCTTCAGAGCCAGCTGCTGCTTGCTTGTTGGCCACCATGGCTGGGGGATATATGCTTGATTTCCTGGAGACTGACGGCCGTACCACAGTACTCATCAACTAATAATACCTGCGGTTAGCTAGAGGACCGCCCTTCACGGAATCTCCTTTGCTGCACATGCGGTGCTTACCGTTCTTCTAGGGTTTCGCGAGTCTTGTTCCAGCTACAGGAGCCGAGGGAGGTCCTGTGTGGCGATAGCATTGAAGCTGGTATATATTTCGTACGTATAGAGTTTTCCTCTAGGATAATCGATCTTAATAATGAGAGTTAGGTGGGTAGTTTGTACAGGTTTGACACCGTCCTTTCCCCTTCATTACGGCATTGCTATATTCTAATGGACACTGTCTCGGGTCCTGCTAGGTCGCGGACGTGCACTAGTTTGCCACCCATTTTGGTCAGCAAATGGCAAACAATGCTTAACCCATCAATGCCTCGCTGTTGCCAACACCTTGTGGCACGCAGGGGGCGGAGCTAGGAATTGATCATGACAGGGACCATATGACAAAATTTTACTTATCAGGAGGCTGAAACCCAATGTGTTTGTAATGTACGAGGTAAGATCAAGGTTACAATGAAGGGTTCATGCATGAACCATGCAGGGGAGGGGGGGGGGGGGGGGGGGGAGTGTACTAGGCCCCTGCTCGCCCCCCTTGGTTCCGCCCCTTGTGCCCCATGACTTGTTGCATATGCTACATTGCTACCCACCTCCTCCGGTGAAACAACACCTCTTCCATCTCCTGCATCTACCACCACCAGATCCCCCGGCTACAACTGTTCCCACTCATGACCCCCCGAACATTACAATCATGAAACCCCCGCTTCCACCGCCATCGCCAGCCCAACAGCTAATCACAACCACCATGACTGGCGGCTCTCTCAGTGCCGCGTCGTCCCGCTCGCCACCACTGCAGGTCTGCTGCCTCCAACCGCCCCCCTTGAACCCTTGTCTCGTACCACATCGTGACAAAGCTTGCCTCAGCACGTGCCACCAAGGAATTTCAGTTATCCCGTTCCTCACCTAATCATTTATCTTCCGATGCTCTCTTCAGATTCCCGATGCTCTCTTCAGATTCTTTCTCTGATTGCAACATCTTGAACGGTGCATCAAGGAGAGGTTGGAACTTATAGTAACTTTCAGGGAATAGTGTCTTGACCCTGCCCTCTGGAGGGGAACAACATCCGAAAACCGGCGCCGTGTGTTGAAGACTAGAATTGCTAGTACGGCAACGTGTGACGGGGTGCACTGATTGCTGACCAGAGCTAAGTATCACATACTGATTAGCTCCTCAGTAGGAAAAAGTAGGCACAAAAAGGAAGTAGATCTCTAAACTAGAAGACGAGATGGCTAATTAAATTGTCCCTCTGCTATACATAAATAGCTATTTGGACTATTTTTTTAATATGATAGTGGTGCAAAATTTGCAGCAACAGCCGTAACGCGCATCCGCCCGCTCGAGCGAGCGCGAGCCGCCTGCTTCATTCTCTCTCTTGCTTTCTCTCTCTCACACCTAAGCATCTCGCCTGTTATTCGCCGATTATTATACTTGCTGTTATCAGTTGGATATACGACGGACGCACATCTTCTTTATACAGTCATATTTTAGTTAAACCTTTGTTGTTTGTCAGGACAATTTTTTATTTTGCCATTACAGGTTTCATCGATCCCGAATCAGCCATCACACCACAACCTGTCCCAACATACGCCATTAGATTTCAAGTTCTTGTTCTTTCGTGCCACCCGCATCACTTTACCTATAACATTTTTCAAAGTGCCCAAAACACGCTAATCATTAACCTATTTGCCCACTTTGCTTATCTTCTCTCCTATGTCAGCCGACAAGCCAGAAGCTCTTGCAGGGAGCTCGGCCTATTGCGGCATTCCGATCTTTGTGGCAGCTCAGCTATGATCGGGAGCTCTGTCCGCAGCAGCTGCACTCGGTGTCCAGGGGGCAGGCTGCGCTCGGCCTACTGCGGCATGCCGACTTGCCGCTGCTATGACCGGGAGCATGGTCCGCGGCTCGCCTGGAACTTGGCCCACGGTCGGGACCTCGGCCCGCGACTAGCGTCACCTCAGCGTCCGGGAGCTCGCCCACTTTTCGCGGCATTCTGGAGCTTGGAGGTCGGAGAGCTGGCCTCACTACGGCACACTACGGCCTGGACCTCGCCTGCAACACATGTCCTCGACCTCAATCCACAGCGAGGAGCGACCCAGAGGTCAACTTTGCGGCGCTTTGGAAACATCCACGGTGGGAAGCTTGCAGCTACGCGATGGAACTCACAGGCAGCTCCTATAGTGACCGCGAGTGGAGTACTGGAAGAGAGGAGGAAGACAAGGGGTAAAATGGTCTTTTCATATAACTATTGTGGTTCACTTGTCAACAATGGCATAGGCTGGTGCGGTTTCGCAAGTTTTGCATTGGTATATACTCAGGATCACCGACAAATTGCAACGGCATGAAAAGAATTAATTATCTCACATTTATTGGAGGTCAAAATTACTTTAGGCATTTTGCATCCATACCATCATTTTAGAGTGAGTTTTCATCTATACCATCAAGCTAGTCAATGACATGTGAGGTTTGGTCCTACATGTCATTCACACAGGGTGGTGGTACAGATAAAAACTACAACTAAATCTTTGCACAGGTTCTGGTCCTACATGTCATTCACATCCTTGCCTGTAGGGCTGGACAAAAAGCTCAAAGCTCGCAAGCTGCCAGCTCGTTCCTAGATCCGCTCGATTCGGCTTAGCTTGGTTGTAAATTTTAATGAGACAAGCTGAAGATCCAGCTCGTGAGCTGCTCGCGAGCCTAACGAGCCAAAAGACATCATGTAATATGCCTTATTTATCCAGTAATCTCAACCCTCGAGACTAAAGTTTTGAAGTCCCAAGTCTTAAGTTGTGACGTTCATCGTCTCTACTTAATGCATATTTAACACATTTTGTATTTTAGCCTCTAAAAATTTAGACATAATATCTTTAGCATTATATCGCTTACATTATTGTCCAACTCGTAAGCCAAACGAGCCAGCTCGCGAGCTTAATGAGCCGAGCCAACAATCTGGCTCGTTAAGTTAACAAGCCGAGTCAAACCAGCTCTGCGATGACTGCATGCATCAATTCATTTTTGGTCTGCGGTTGCTGGCTCGGCTCGGCTTGTTAACTTAACGAGCTAGATTGCTGGCTCGGCTCGTCTTGTTAACTTAAGGACATCCATCCTTTTTGACGTTTTGTTGGCAAAGGCGACCAAGACCGACACCTTGGTGGCTGATGCCTCGGGCATGAACATGGCCAGGGCCACAGAGGATTAAACAACCATGGCATCAAAACGGACATGAGCAACTACGTTATCATATTATAGCACGGCGACAACACACAAAACCCAGTGAGGCAGCTGGCGGTTTCCTGCTCTGCGATGACTGCATGCATCAATTCATTTTTGGCCGATCAGCCTGACTCCGCAGCGAATGATGCAGAGCTGTCTCTCCAACGTCGTCCTTGCCGCATCGCTAATTTAATTTGAATAGATTATTTACCAGATTTGTAAACATCAGGGTCAATCAAATTACAAATTTAATTTTTTATATATAAAAAAACAAAACTATTATTACAAGTCTACCGCTCTTATTTTTTCCGGTATTACCCTCAATTTGATAAAATATTAGCCATTAGTAGTGGATTTCTAAGATAAGATCTACATCGTCGGATCAATCAAATGGCCAACACTTTTGGGAAATTGGCCATTATTTTTGTTGTAAAACTCCTCTATTTTAAATGCTAAAATATGTGCCCCATCTGCTTATTCCATATGTACCTTGATAGTTGTTTGCCACGTTCTTTGCTTTTCTTAAGTACACCATTTCCTATATGAAGGATGAATGATACCGGGATAACTGGTATGTACTTATTTGGACCATTTGTCATCTCTATGGAGCCAACATCACTTTAATCTTTAAGTAATGCCATGCTCTGCAAAGACGATGTGTACTTGGAGTATGAATAGAATGTGGTGGTGCTGAACTACGGCGAATACCATTTCGGAAGGTAGACCTCATGGGAGCACGATGTCTCTAGCTAGGAGGCAGTCCTTGCTTCGAAAATGCTTGCCTCATACCTGTACAAATAACATATAGAAAGATGGAAACTCGTATAATTGTGCGTCACCACTCATTATACTCTATGTAGTCCTGCAAGGATCAGTATATCTGATACAATTACTGGGTTACACAATACGAAAACTAATGCCGTTTATTTTACGCTGTTGAATTTAAGCAAGTGGACTGTGGGCAGTACGATATTAGTCTCCGGACTCCAGAGCATATATAACAAGATCCCAAGTCTACGTCCCAGCGGCAGCAACAGCCACACCAAAGTACGAGTACTCCAGAATTAACTCGTATGCGCAACATAGGGTGGGTTTGGTAGGCTGTATCAGCCCCTAGCCGGGTCCGGCCCATGCAGGCCATCAAGTTTGGTTGCCTGACCTGCACCCACAGCCTGCACCAGCGCATGCAAGATTCCTATCGGAGCCTGGCTCGATTCGTGCGCAGAAATCGGGCTTCCCTCCTAGCCTGGCTCGCCTGATGCATCTTGCGCAACTGTACCTGCACCCACGCATACAGTCTAGGCCAAAAATCAGGCAAACAATCACACGCTCCGCCGGGACAGGCTCAGACAAAAACAGGCATCCAAACACACGCATGCCTGTATCCGCCTCCTAGCCCAGGCCCAGGACCATGCAACTAACCAATCACACCCGTATAGGTCCTATAGAACCGTCCAGATTCACCGGATTGGTCCTAAGCTAATTCATGCGTGCTCTGCGTCCACTTTTAGCTAGTGCATGGCCAGACGACACGCTCAGATCTTTGGTAGGACAGCAGTGATGATCACCGCGAGGACAACAGTGATAGTACTTCGCAGTGTCAGAAAAGTTGGTGCACGGGGAAAGAGAGGAATTACTCCCTCTGTTTACTTGAATCTTTTTACTTGAATCTTTTCGCTCTTGTATTTCCTTGGGCCGGGTGAGGAAAACGTGTCGTGTTCATGTTTCGTTGCTCATCAGAAAGTTAAAACGACCCTGCCTAAATAGTTCCGGCTGCCTGCCACCACGCAATTACTGAGTGCTGCTTCGTCCACCAGATGCAATTACTTAGTGGAATTCAACCTAGCTTGGTACAGTTTCCACTGTGCCCAGACGCCATGATAGTACGTATTTGAGATTTGCACCGGCATGCATACGCCTTAATCCAAGGTGGCACGCATCAAACGGTTTTTTTTTTTACAAATCATTATGCTCGCCGTTGCATATTACGGGTTCGTTTATCAGGGTTCCTCGGAGCTCTGGCTCCCTCATTATTCATGCATTGTAAATGGCACCTAAGAGCCAGTGGAATTAAAAAAAAAAGGTAGCTTCTCCGGCACCCAGTCCATTATAACAAGAAAGAAAAACGATTCTAATCTACATTCCATGCATGAATAGTGACATGAGCAGTAACGCATTAGGAGAGGCCAGGGATGTTTGAGGCCCTGCCAGACGCACCTGCATCCTGTGAAGCAAACTTGACACACCGCCGGCGAAATATTCGCGGGGGCGGCCGTGACGATGACCTGATGATGGTGAGCGCACCGCACATACAGTACGAGCTCAACGAATGTGCGCAAAAACGTACATGCCAGGACGTTCTGCTCCCGACATGTATATGTGCAAATTGTCTGATCGTATATGTGGGCAATGGGGCCAGCATGCAGTCCACTTGCAACAACATTTGCTATAAAACAATCAGAGGCATTTTCAAAGCTACCAATGTAATTGTACTGCTATATCTTTATTAGCCATAATAGTAGTGCTCAAACACTTCGCCGGCCTCTAATCTCTACTGAGAGATCACATCGGAGTATACTGTATTATCAAAATATCACTATGAAGCTCAATATCTAAATTTGGAGGGTGTTATATAATATATTTGAGGTCTGAGTCTTCCTTATAGATAGTAGTGGCAGTCCAGTAGTCGTATTAATATAGGTAATCAAATGACCAAGTTTTTTTTAATGTCGCATTTCGTCGTATCCGTACGAAATCTAGCATATCAATGGTCCTTGAACAGGAAGTGAGAACCTTTTGTGTACAGATGCCCATGTGACGATCCCGTTGTCTTATGTTAGAATTTACTATCTGCACGGCGACAGCGAGTACAACTGTGTGGCTAGCCTTTTCACGCTGCTTGACCATTCCGGATCAACAAAATATGGCATGAATTCTTCCATATGTTCTCAAACTATATTTCTTCTGTTTTTAGATAGCTTTCAAGTTTATGCATTGAAAAACTTAGTCACTAATATATACAAAATATACTAATATGTTCGCCTCATGAAAATATATCAATACATTTCTTGTGAAAACTAATATTGATTCATCATATGGTGTAATGTTTTATCAGGAACGTAATATGACACCATATATTCAAGATGACACATGAATATTAATAAGGAACTGTCTATCCTAATATAACCTGCTACTCCATTTCCATTTCGCTTTTATCCAGGTTTTGCTCGAATTCCTTTGAGCAGCAGCTGCGTGGGCTTGCTCGATCCATACATCACATTATTTTGCCAATGTAACTGTGGCCAACAGAACCATACCCGCAGTTAAATCAATACCTCGATAGCACTGAGCTCCTGAGCCGCTAATAACTTTACTGATAGGACGCATGCTCCCGTAAGGACAAGGCTCAATTAGAATGCTCGGTGCTATCGTGGTGTTGGAGTACTCTGAAAGATTAAATGCATCCGTGAATATTGGATAGACTATACTTATAATTACTGCTAAGCTGTACTAGTAACGATGTAGTAAGACAGTATTTCTAAGCAGTGGCGGAGCTACGGGTGGGCCGGGTGGGCCGCGGCCCACCCCCAGTGTTTTGGCCACCGAGCAGCCCACCCCAGTTTCTATATCCGCGTTCCCGAGCCGAGAGACGAGTGAGCGACAGAGAGAGTGTCACACCCGGTTTTAAGGCCAAAACCGAATGCTCATCTATATGTGTGCCCAGGATCAAGATTCACACATATAAGACAAAATAAAGTAACAGTACAACCAATGTCATAATTAAATCGTATAAATATTACAAGGAGTGTCTCAAAGGACTAAAGAATACAAACACTAGCGGAAGACACCATAACGCCACAGGCAGTCGACCGGAGGCTCCACAAGCTTAGTCTTCACCATCGTCTTCAAAGTAGTCCATCTTCACTCTATGAGCAGCATATCATGATTGTAGAGGAAATAGCAAGCGTGAGTACATGTCGTACTCCGCAAGTGTGGGAAAGTATATGCAATGCAGGCTTATAACAAGAAAGGTGGACATAAGGTTAAATTGCAGAAAAAGCATCCTAAATCAAAGGTAAAGCATTCCTGAATTACTTGGTGAAAACCCAAATCAACAATTAAATTAAGCACTACAAGGTACCCCCTTGTAGCAAACTGGGTTCCCCACCCAAAACCATATCCATCCATCCATCCATCCATCTCTAATCATGTGAGGATCCAGGCCGCTCCTGACCGTGAGCACGGCTGTCATGACAGTTTTACTTCTCTGCAGAGGTGCACAACTTTACCCACAGGGTGGTGATTTCATCACTATTCAGTGACTAAAACCTCTATGTTGCCTTCACACTACCAAAGGTGTGAGACCAAGAGATCACCACATGGTCTTTCAAAGCGCTTCCCAGCCAGCCAACATCCCCGTTAAGGTTTCCCTACTGCCAGTACCCCTGAAACAGTAGACCCCTCTTGCGCCTTGGCTAGAGTACCCCTCGATCACCTGAGTTTGGAAGTAACCCTTCCTCCCCCATTCCATGAACGCCGGCAAAACTGGGAAGACAGCATAATACTTGACCAAGTCTACCATAATCAACCATGTGCTTTGCGCTGTTGTCCTGGGTTGCCGCTCCACGAACCGGTCCTTAGCAAACTTGAGCAAGGCTACCACAAACCAAAGTCTCGTGCTAACCGCACCACCATCAACATACCACTTGCTCAAGTTACAGCATACCTAAGTTCCAGGTTGCTAAAAAGATTAACCGATCCATGAAGATTATGTTCAAGTGAAACCATTAGTCAAGATTATTAGTCAAATTTGTTCTCCAACCCATGACAGCAAGCTAAGCATTTTCTACCCATCCACATTATTATTAACAACTACCATCACCCGACAAGGATAAAGTAAGGAACAAGGTATGACACATGGGATTCAAATTAAACGCAATGCATGCAAAACTAGAGGGAGAAAGAATTGGGTTCAAGATGCGTCAAGGAACACTTGCCTCAAAAGAAGTGCTGCTGCTCAGAGTCTTCTTGTCTTGATCTTCATCTTGATAACTCTCGAACACGCGTTTCTAAATAACGGTAACATGCAAAGCACACAACGCACAAGGAATAAGAAACAGTACACCAAACAGTATCAAATTACTCTAATATCAGTACTAAATGATAGAGCTCAAGCCTACGATCACGTGAGTGTAAGAATCACTTAAAACGGAGTTACGAGCAAAAAGTTATGATGTTTGAAAGACTAAACACAAAATCTGGAAAAAACAGAAACTGTCACGAAATGAAATGTACGTGTTCCCGTAGATGGGATACATATTTTGGAACAAGGTTTTCACAAGAATATGCACAATATTGTGGAACATGTTGAACGCAATATGATTGGGGCACTGGTTTACCTGACAAAGAGATCAAATGGTTGGATCTAGATGGAGTTGTTCTGGAACAGTTAACGGTGGCATTGCGTTCCTGGTCGATTCATAAATGATCTCGGCGAATCCTGTGGGGAACGTGTAGTAGACGTTCTGGAACACAATATGGTCTTGAGTTTAGGTCAGAAAAATAGAGGGATTGGTTGGAACACGAAAAACAATTACCATCAGACGCGCTGGACAGATCCAGAACAGGAGCAGTAGTCATTTCGAATTAGATCCCCGTCGAACCAGGTCAGATCTTGGGCTGAATTTTGGATATGTTGTAGAGGACTCTATGCTTCATCTACTGGTAAAATTTGGTTGCATTTGGATGGACGGATCGCCGGGAACGTTGATGCCAATATGTGACTGTGCTGCTGGACGCGAGGGTGGCGACGCGTGGCGGCAGCCTGACGGCGTGGGAGGGGTTTGGAGGGCAAGGAGGACGTGGGGAAGGCTCTCATATATGTAGAGGGGGTGGCCTAGGGTTTGGTATAGGGTTTGGGCTTGGCCCATAGGTGGGGAGAGGTGAGGAAAGGTGGGCCTCGGCCCAAACGGCAAAAGAAGGGAGAGTTGTGAGGGGATGCTGGGCTGCCTTAGTGTTCGGCCCATGAGGGCTTCAAGGCCATGGGGAGGACGTGGAGAGGTGCCCAAGTAGTCATAGGAGATGTTTAGAGGGTGTGATGATGAAAGGAACGGGAAAAGGGGATGCAGAAAGAAAAAAGAAAAGGCAGGCCGCTAGAGAAGAAAAGAAATCGGTCGCAGTAGAAGAGATGGTGTAGGTTAGCCCTGAAGAGGGATGAGAGAACAAGAGAGAAAACAAAAGAGGAAAATAGGCCGGGGAGAAAAGGATTTCAGCCCAAACCAACTCGAAAAGAATTTTCCTTTTTGTTTTCAAAAATCCTTTTTCCAACTCGGATTTCTACACGATTTTAAATTCATTTTTGCACCCAATAAAATCCTAAATGCATTTCTAGCAGCATGAATGCAACAAACACCTTAATAAATACTATATTGATTTATTTACTTTAGAAAATAATAATTTTTTTACCTAAATAAATGTGATAACACTTTAGTATTATAAGCAAAATTTTAAACTATTCTAAATTTTTTTAAAATTTAGTGAAATTTAAGTCCCTGGCTGGCTGGGCGGAGGCACGACGACAGCGAGACTAGCAGGGATTGGGCGGAGGGCGGCGGCGACCAAGGCTGGCAAGGATTGGGCGGAGGCGCGACGAGGCTGGCCTGCTGGGGCTGCGCGCGTCGGTGCTCTGCTCTTCTGCTCGAGCTTGACTGGATTCGATTTGATTTGAAGTGAAGCAGTCAGCTATACAGCCGCGCGGTGATTCGATTTGATTTGAATTGCTACTGTAGTATTTTAAGCATAGCAAAATTAAATCTTACCTGGTGCAATTTTATTGAGGTGCGCGGTGAACTATTTAGTCCAGAAGAAGGAGAAAGGATATATTGCATCTCTTTTTTTTTTTGAAAATTGCATCAATTTATATTTCTTTAATTAGAAAAATCTTCAGCAATGAATTTTGTCCAGAATAGGTTGAGAAATAGGATGATTGTTTAGTCACTTTCATTAAAAAGGGTATTTTCTTAAATGTGAAGGAAGAGAATATTATTGACACCTTTATAAGTATTAGAAGGCGTAGGCTGAATAGAGAATAGTAGCAGTTAATTATCTTGTTTTAAGCATTGTATTCATGTAAGTTGTATTTCGAAGACATTTTGTTTAAGTGTTGAACTTAATGCAACTTGGCACTTCAAATCTATTGGTGTCGCAATTTTTTTTGACCGGCCCACCCCCAGTTTCAACCCTGGCTCCGCCACTGTTTCTAAGACCAGATTTTGTTGTTTTGGTGTTTACTTTCAAATAACTGCCAACCAAAATTTTTAAACAGCTAGCATCGTCTCTACTAATGTTAAAGAACATGTGGATAGTCATAGTGCATATGGAATTGAAAATGCGTATTAGGGGCTCAAAGCCTTGAAAACTAGAAAGTATTTTTTGTTAGAAAATCAATTCTTTTAAGCATATGAGGAACCCAATTTATGTAGTAGCATCTCTGTGGGTAATTTTTATTCTTAATAATTAGATATAAAACAGTAGATTTTTTTGTAAGATTTTTTTGACTTTTCATAAGGCACAGAGATGATACATGTTAACCTTTTTTTAAAAAAAGAAGCGCATGCTGAGTGGTGCCAAGTGTTACCATGATTCAAACTTGGAATAATATATATTGCGATTGCAAGGTTATGAGTTTGTGTAGTACTACCTCCATTTCAAATTAGATGATTTTTTTTTACTTTTAGAAATCACGTTTGATCAGCTCTTGTAGTATCGTTTTTCAATTTTTTTTTGAATGGCACGTTCTTCAAAATACTAATACTATTAAAAATGTACAATGTTTTATATTGCACATCTATGCATATTCACACGGCTAGCTTCTATCCATTTAATTATATCAATCCAATAATTCGAATTAGTCCAAAGTCCTTCGTTCGACGTACAATAGTGGTGATTGCTACTAATAACATTAACATCACTAATGTGGCTAAAATAGTGGCTGTTGCTACTAATTAGTCCCAAGTCCTTCGTTATATGCATTTTCAGTTCCATATGAGCTATGACTACAATTAGTTTCACTGCTACAGAACTGCACAAAGAAGACACCAATTCTCAAACGGGCAAATTGAACCTGTCTGTGAAGCCATATCACATACTGGGAATACTGTGCTTAGACACCATTGTTTTGTTAATTCATGTGATGGCCTGGTCCTTCTGTTGATGATCTGTGTTTGACCACCTGCTGAGGTTTGCTGCTGTGACATGAGTATATCAGAAAAAAATAGCAGGAGGCTTATATACCCTTCTCTATAGCAATCTCAGACGGGAACAAAAACACTTCCGTCTGGGCTAAGCAACAGTACCTCTGTCTAAAATTAGAAAAAAAATACTTCAGATGGGGTTTGATACCTGAAATGAGTAATCTGAGACCGGGTTGCATAAAAAAAAAAAATCTGAGACGGGGTTTCATTCTGTTTCACTGGCGAGGAGTACCTTGTCTGTGATATGCCATATCTAAGATGGGAATAATCCGTATGAGATCTGCCCACATCACAGATGCTGACGCACAAACGGGGGCATGTTCTTGTCTGTGATGATCCTTTTGCCCCGTCTGCCATTTGTGGTTTTGTAGTAGTGTTTCATTTTTAATAAATGACATGCTAGGTAAGCATTTTAGTCGATGTGGAATGTCAATAATGAGCACCGAGAAGAAATCAGTTTCATCTAAATGAAATGGTATATGCCTATTTCCAAGACAATACACCATCTCCAATGCTATGAAACTGTCACTGAGAGGAGGCACTTCATTTCACATGCAAATTTGACCAATCATTATGCAATAATTATGGTAATCTTGGAAAGAGCAGTGTTTCATTTGTGTCTTATGTGTCATTTGTATCTTGGAAAGAAGCTACAAAAACGAAACTATGCATTGGAGAGAGCGGGGTTTCAATTGTGTCTTATATGTCATGGCAGTCTTGGAAATGACGAAGTGAAACTCTTCATTTGGAGTAGCCACATAATAGATGATGCATTCATTTGATGGTTGAAATACGTATAGGGTCACTGTCTGATGGTTCTTTTTGATGAATAAAAAATACAAAAGAATGTTCCAAAATTTAAAAGAATACCGAAGAATGCATGGCCAAAAAAACATTGCATACAAGAGGATTTCTAAATTTTAAAAAGGCATGTCTGCAATTTAGGCACCATTTTTTAGTTGGAAATATTTTGCTAAAATAAAATCATTGCACAAAAAATGAATCTGATGTAAACTTTACATGCATGCAGGTTCGGTGCAGTAATCCTGATTGAAATTATTGTTACAATGATGAGATGTCCTTCTCTTTTAGGGGACAATGATGAGATGTCCAGACATGTGTTGAGTGATACACGCACTGATGGAGCAATGATGAGATGTCCTAACATCTGATTCACCCAATTGCTTGTTGTTGGTACACAAAACGCCCCGTGTACACACACACTGGCGGAGTAATCGGCCAGCCTGGGCCGTGGCACCTCCTTGGCCCAACGAAATTTCCACAGTCCACGTAGTTAGGTGAGCCCGCAGGCCGCAGCCCACAACGCAAGGAAGATAGCACATCGATTGGATATTTCAGCAAACTCGCTATGGTCTTTGCATGATTAACTTTCCTGCTTAGCACTTGTAAGCTTGTCATCGTTTGTACCTTGGCTTAACTGGCCTCTGCTGTGTTTTACTCTTTTTCTTTTACGATTACACACTACAACTTAGACACTCACAATGCACGCACACTCAGCCTTATGAACGCACGTATATAAATTATACTACATTTGTGAGCATATTCGTAGACTAGGCATCTTCATGTTTTATGTCTGGCTCCGGCACGGGATACAAAATTAATAGTTCCTTTCCTTGAAAAAGCTAAGTGAATCTTATGCAAGTAAATTTAGTGAATTTGCAGCTTTGACCCCTATTATTTTAGAGCTAGGCCCTGATGACATTTTTTCTCTAGCTTCGCCACTAGTGGGCCCCTACCTTACCGCCTGCCGGTGGCGACAGATCACCGCGCGCTCGCAAGGCGCCTCCCACCGACTGGGCCTCCCTTCTTGCACGGGCAATAAAGATTCTGGGGTTCGCTCGCAGTTGTCTGCCGTCGCTGCAGTGGGGATGAAAGGTTTAAATCAGACATGTACATGGCTGGTTTCTTAGCCAATCAAAATCCGATTACAATGTGACCACTCCTTGTAATATTATAAATTTACCTAGGATCAACTTGATGTTTGCACTAATCTCCAGAACTGACTTCGCATTTTTTGCAAAACATACTTTCCTCAATGCAAAAGTATATAGAGTTTACATAACTTCACCTTCAGGAGTAGTAGGTACGGAATAATTTCTTGTATGTTGATTGCCTATGATGTCAACTTCAACACCCTTTTGTAATTCCCAGATGGCAGATACAGATGTTCTTCTAGACCAATAAACAAGATACGCAATACCTTCAGATTGTTCGATTTGCATGCGCCAAACTTTCTTCAGTTGCTCTACTTGTTCTTTATCATCTAAAAAGGTCAAGAAATGAAGGAGTGCTCTCACCTGAATGAAGCTATAAGCAAGGGAAGAAGCTTACCATTTTTGTTGTTTTTTTTTTTTCCGTCCTCGTAACACTTTGCCACTTGTCAAACCTGCTCTGCGTTCAGTTGGCCTGCATCTTTCTAAACCTAATTCAAACAACAGCTTGTCATATCTCTCGATTTTTATTATTTCACCCATGTAACCGGTGGGCTTCGACGTAATGCCCATCTGAAAATGGGCTTCGTTATTATGCTCATGAAACCAATGTTCTTACCGATGGAATGCCCATGGGTTATTTTTCATTTTTTAAATCATTATCGGATTATTTGTCACATGTTAAGACGAATCTACCCCTGACTCGTTTTGCCTTCATCGAAACGGATCGAATCGAACAGGCAGTCGTTCTCCTCTCTGTCTCGCGCTAGACGAACAGGCGCAGAGGCGCGACGCGCTGTCGCCATGGAAGGAGACAAGCCCCTCCCCGGCGACCATGCCCCGGCCAGCGGAGGCGCAAACGGGGGCGACGCGCCCTCGCCTCAGGCCGCTGCCCGCCCTCTATCCTTCTTGAAGGTGTTGTTGTGGTGCCCAATCCTCATTGGATCCATGAACTCCAGGTGAAAACCTAGTTCCGCTTATGGGACAGACGACGGCCGCATGTTCAATGTCGTGTTCTTCATGGAGACGTCATTTTGGAGTTTCTTCCATATGCTGCCTCGCTCCTGATGTTTGATGCTTGATGTCATCATTGGTGTCCACTTGATCGCTTCCTGCAACTTGCAAACTGCCTCTTCGGCTCTATGATTTGAGTGGTCTATGCCGTAATCAACAGATGGTTTTTGTCTTCGGATTGGCACATGCTTAAGTGCCGATTAGGCCCAATTAATGGGTGGTGGCGCTTGCGAAATGAAGACTGTACTCAAAAGTTGCTTTGGAGGACAGTAGACGTTGTAGGACGGAGTAGTGTCTTTCTTTTGTTTCTAGCCATGTATGAGTATTAGTGTGGGTTTGTACACTACTGATTCAATCGGTGGTTGTGTTTGGCTGTAACATTCTAAGGAGTCAAGGCCCGTGAGGCCGTAGCTTTTTGGAAAGTTAAGGTGGGGTGTATTATTTTTTCCCATTATCTAAGAAAAACAAGTCCGTTAAAACAATATGGAGAGATTTTTTTTCCTAGCCAGCCCGTGGCCATGCATAGGCACTTTTTGCTAATGGTTCTGCGCTCTGTGATCGGCAACGGTGAGCCAGTCTTTTGCACAAATGTGTTCGTAGTCTAAACCCTTAAAGAACCAGTTGGGAAAAAAAATCAGTTTTACCTTGCCATATCTTACCCACTGGTATACCCACCATTGATTTAATTCGCACCTTCCTTTAAAACCGTTCGATCCTGCCAGGGTGGGTGGGGCCAATCAGGGAGGGGACAAAGGGACGGGACAAATGTCATCGCTCAGTACAAAAAACGAGACAAAGTCCCCTCCGCGCCTTAATTTTTTTCACCGTCAAAATTTTCTACCCATGCAGCTCCAGAATCCCTCATCCTGATTTGACGCCTTGGGTTTCTTCCAAAAACAATCGATTTTTCCATACCACCGCAGCAGTTCCATCTTTGGTTCTTCTCAAAATATTTTCCATCGTTGGCGACCAAGGTCCATCGTGCTCTCGATCGTTGCCGATCGTCCCAAGTCGCTGCGCCATCACGTCCCGGCCGCCTTCTCACCTGCCGCTTGGTGACCTGATCGCCGCGGAGGAGGCTGGTGGATCTACGTGCTGGCCGTCGTCCATCGCCATGCTGGCCGTCGACCGTCGCCGTGCTGGTGGATCGCCGTCATCCCGAGAGAAGCAACGGACTTCCGAGGTTAGGGGTTGGCGGGTTCCTGGGATTGGCGGCTTCCTCCGCGAGATCGTGGTCGCCGCCATGGGAGATTGGCAGGTGAGCCCTGTCCACAACATGATCTCGATTCGTCCATTGCTATTGGCCACCATCGTCCCTAACCAATCTTCGATTAATTCGTATTTGATTTCTGCAGATCATGGCGTCCATGGTGACTCGATGGGGTGGCCGGGGTAGGTGGCGGCGGAGCTCCATCAACGGTTCCCTGCCCAAGCAGCAGTCGCCGGAGCCCATCGACCTCCCACCACTGGCAAGCCGCGATCCCCCCGCCGCCATGGAGAGAGGAGCAGGACATCTGCTAATGTACGCTGAGATGGTTCTCGGGGACGACGTAACCACACACCTCTAATCAAAGGGGAGGACGGGGGAATCCATTCGATGTCTCACCCAGCGGTAGATCGATCCAGGTATGCATTGCAACTCTCCTCTTTATTCCCTAATTCAATTTGTTTGTTGCTCTTTCCCTAATCTCCTTATGTGTTTGCTAGCATTCAACGAGAGGGAGAATCGGCGGCTGTGGAGGAGGATCCGCTAATTCTGTTGGTGCACGTGTGGAACAATGCCGCTAATTCTGTATGTATTCCCTGATCTTCGACCATCTCCGATGGAGAACTGGAACGTGTCATGATCCCAGACGATTGCAAGCCGCCACCATCTCGTGAGGAATTTTGTTTGTGTTGAAGAAAAAAAGGGAGAATGGTTTACTGATTCTATTGCCCCACATGCAGACAGCAGACGCATCACACATTCACAGGTTGCCAATTCTGCAACAGCAAGTACAATAGAGGTTAGATCAATTAGCCCTGAAGGTTCTGTATTGCTGTTATATGGTTTTCTGCTTAACTGAAATCAATCAATTTTTTTTATTTTGTTATATAAAAGATGGTTTCTCGCTTCAGCCAATGTAAAGGTTTTCCATATCTAGAATTAAATTGGTATCTCCATCTCTTTGCTAAAGAAAATGCAGGTTGCTAAAAAAATGGTTGTTTGAGGTTGATCATGGATGGTTTTCAGTGTTGAGATGAAATAAAATGAAATGTAACTATCTTCATCTCTCCAATTACGTGCATTAATTTGGAGCGGTGGACTTCACCCGCAATTGAGGGGCTGATTGGAACCCTTGTAGATGCTGTGCCACACCAGGAATCATGATCTTGTTATTTCTTAGCTGCATTGAAGGTGAGCTTCTCTCAGTCCACGGTCCCTGGAGCTCTTCGGTTTTGATTTAGATGCCATGATCTCCTTATCCACGACATTGAAGCTGGTATCCTTGCTTCCTTTTTGCCAGCCGCCCTCGCCTTTTGGGTTTGTCAATCATGTCATATTTGTACTTGCATTTCTAGGTGCAGTGGCCTGTTAGTTCCATTTTTTTAATGTGTTTAGTATGTATGTGATATGTGAACATACCGAGATGATTTTGTTTTGGTGTGCGACGTCATTTATTTGTTGCTTCAACATTTTTTAAAGTTCAATTTTGAATGCATAAAATTTGAGACCAGTTAGGAAATCATTTTTTAAGGTTCATTTGCGAACTGAACAGCCTATACATTTTAGAGGTCATACCCATTCTGTGATCCATGTGACAGTAAATGTAAGTGCTTCCAAATTGTCACGGTCTTTGCCCTATGCTGTACATTGTACGTATTTTGTATTATGTTGCAGATCATTGTAAATGTCCAGGGGCTATTCTACTCAACCAGGAGATGCCCCAATCAATTTCAGCTCATATTGAATTTATATGGGTGGAGTTTCTGTGAAGAGGGACATGAATGATTGGAATATTGCTGAGGAGGAGCTAGCCATGGATTAGCTGTTGCATGAAACCAAAGGTATGGTGTGGATGTAGCCAGACAGGGTTGAGATGAAAGGAAACTGCTATCAGGTGGTAAACATCATGGAACCATCGCACAGATTTTTAGATTTTGTCTTCACCCTGCATACAATTTAGAACAACAACTGTACAACAGGCAGGGTTCGACTTCTTGGTTCTCTTTTACAATTTAATTTTTGTTATTCGACACATCTACTCACATATTAAACGTGGTTTACTGATAGAGCATTGCTTTTATTTTCTGAATTTATACAGGAGGCAGGGTTCGAGGTATACATTTTTTTTCTGCAAGATATAAAGCCTTCATCTCCTCAAGAGACATTTTCCCTGCATTGGTCTTTCCGACATTTTCCCTGCATTGGTCTTTCCTCCAAAAGTATCACTGAATTATTTTAGCACCCCCCCCCCCCCCCCCCTCTTCACCCCCTCAGTATGCATTTTTTCGCCTATTTTTACCTTTTGCCAAATTCCAGTTTTAGCTTCCCCTTTTTTTTTTTGCTATTAAGCAATTAGAGAACCAAATTGTTGTTAATTTAGTTCGACTGGTAGATGGCATGCAGTTTTTCTGTTGATGAGCGCTTGCAGATTGTTTCTATGCCCTAAGCAAAGGTGGAGTAAGAAAACAAATGATTGTTGATTTACAGATTGGCCAGCACCAGTTTTTTATTATGGAACTTTAATTATATGTTTCTATTCAATGAATGATCTCTTTAAATTATAAAAAAATGATTTGTTTGTAATATATGTTCCTTTACTATATATCAGTAGGGTAGCCTTGGTGATAAAATTAAAATTGGGCAGGCAAGGTGAAGACTAATGCATCCTCAGTTTCCGGAAACAAGCAGTATATTGACAGACAAGTAATCTTTGGTGACCATTGAAGACATATGTGGTGACGAAACAATGGTAACACAATTCTTGTACTTCATTTCATGAAAAACGTTATGCTTCTAGGCTCGACATCCCCAGAGCGTGGCAGATGCATCAGGTGATTGAGTTGAATCCAAAAAAAAATTGCCCTTTGAGATAGCGAGTGGATGGATTTGTTTTTCATCTTTATGTACCTCCGATAAGATATAATCACTTCCTATTTTTTATTACTGTCAAACCATAAATTAAATAGATTAGTGGGACTGCAAACATTGTTTCAAAGGTATTTTTAATTTAAATCATGATCTGTTTATTCTGATTTTTTTTGGATTTCAATCTACAAAATAATTTAGGTTCTTTTTCTCAATGGTCTAACTCATTTCTGAGATAGCATATTTGTGGGCTAACGATGTAACACATCTACAGTGGCTGCAAAACGATTCACCGTTAATGGCAGGAACAGGCAATTCCAATTTCTGATTATTTTCTGTGTGCATGCGTCAAGTGTCTATTTTTTTGTGATGGAATGCCATTCCATAGGATCTTATCCCAGAGTGCTTGGATTACTACCAAATTTGTTTTCCACCTGCAGCAAAAGCTTGGTTCTGAATACAACTATAGCACCTTCTATGCTTTACAAAATTCTTCTTGATTGAAGACACGCCATGCCAATCCACATGTAGAAAAAGCATTGGATCTGAAACAACTGCATAGGAGGTTGAAAGTTATTTCCTCTCTTTTACATGCTATCTAAGAAGTTTGGCCCAAGGAACAGCGAAAAACTATTGTGCTGAACTATTTGCCTTCTTTTTATGGCCGTTGTTACAAATATTTACTCTTCAGCTAATTATCATGTGCAGGTTTTCTTGCGCTTGTTTTTAAAATTGTCTAATCTTTTATTTTGATGCTCAATAGTCGAACAATGTGTGCTGAAGCTGCAGCGGACATTGAAGGCAATTATGGAAAACATTTGTTAGAGCGATCCTCTCTGCTTTGTCATGATGGCTACCTTAGAGATAAAGGGTATACAATATATTGCGAAGCAAGAACATGCAGGGATGATCGTTAAATTGAGCACCAAATATTGATTCTCATGTTGATTTCTGAAGTGCATGAGATTGATTCGTATGTTTTGAAGTGAACGTCAATTATAACTTCTAGAAGTATGTTGGGATTGTAATGTATCATTACAGCATATTTTTATGTTCTTTGGGATATGTCAAGAGTACTAAAATGGAAACATGTCTACAAGTCATTTTATTTCTTCCGTTTACATGGAAACAATATATTTCATCCAATGAGAAGTCAACAGCTGAACACGGATTGGTTTTTGGAATATCTTACAAGTTCACATTGGCTTTCTTGTAAATATATCCTAAAATGAATCATGTTGTGGCACAAAGTATATATATAGAAAAAGCTTACCTACTTTATTCTTAGGTTGCAGTGCATTCTACATGTCATGTTATTTCTTAAAAATGACAAGTGCATGGCTGGTGGATCAATGGCACGAACGATTGCATTGTGCCTGATACTTAAACTTTCGGCTACTTCATGATTCTTTCCAAATTATTTATCTTAATAAATTATAATAGAAAATGTAATCAAGTTTCTCATAATTTTTATGGTCTTGCCAAGTGGTGCAATTTTTAAAACGCACGTGCATTTGTACTAGTGTCAAAGCTAATGATTCTGCGTCCGTCTGGTGGTGTTTATATACCTCGGAGGGAGGACTGAGGAGGAACGTGCACCAGCAGAACCAAGCGCATCTAAGACCTGTGCCCCGGCCGGCCCATGCTGTGTCAAATAACGCCATGGACTTGCTCCTTGGTGGGCCGAGTATTGCCTAGCCTGTTTTCAATTGATGCTGCATATTGTTACATTATGACCGTGAGAAAGATATAAAGAAACAGAAAGGGAGAGATCGAGTGCGGGTGGACAGACATGAATTTGCTGATGATTGGTACCACCCGAGGCGACCATGTATGCAACTCCCTTGACAGCTCGAAGAAACTTGTCCCCCAACGAGAGAGAAGCTGCTTTACCGATTTTATAAAGGTCTAAAGACACGTTCTTGTACTCCGGATTCCCATAAGACGTGGCGCGCTCTTAGCTCCCAGTGGATCGTCCGGGTTCACCAATGCGTGCATTTTATACGACGGACACGTACACCGAACAAACAACAAGACAAGACAATTATTGGGTTGTAGATGCACGGGCGTCCTGTTCGCCCATCTGGACCGCAGCAACGAGGAAACCAACATCGGTGCGAGTCCAACCCAGGACGACAGCAGCGCCCCGTCCGATGATCTCTGCAGGCGGTTGAATCAGCACGCCCAGGATCAATCCGCTGGCATCCTTCGTACGTGCCGGCGACAAAATCAACAAGCCAATCGCGCAGCAGATCGATTATTCCACTGACCGATCCAATCCGATCCACCGGGCGACAATTAGTCATGGTTGAAGCCTTCACTAATCATCATATGATTAGATATGCGATTAAAGAATGATCTCGACCGGCACGGTGCGCAACAGTACAATATGGTGTGCGTTGTGGATCGAGGGACAAGTGTCACGTCTCCGTGTTCGTTGAACACGCTGATGATGATGAGGTGTGCGTCGCGTATATGTAATCCTTTTTTTTTTTGGCGAATGTAATCCTTTTTTTATTGATGGACAAGGAAGGAGGGTGCCGGCGATGACGCGGTGTGGATCTTGTGGGACAAAATCGCAGCAGATTAGGGCGCGGATGAAGGCGACATGAAGGCTCCGTGGGAGACCGGGAGCATATTAAAATGTTGGGACAGATGGCAGTGGGAGGGATCCAAGGACGCATGGTGTGGTTTGGTTTCATTCACACTCCAGATCAGTGAGCTCAAGCTTCGTTTAGCTTTGCTTTTCTGGGTAACCATGTCCAAAGATGGCACTAACTCCTCTTATCCCGATGTATATAGTAAGCCTATTTAAATTGGTTCTGAGTAAAATAGTACTTTTAACCTTGATCGTAGATAGCTAGAAAATACAATATATGTAGATCTAAAACGTGATGTTCATGTCAACGGACCCATCGCGCAATAAAATACTTTCATGTAACACACAACTATTTTCGTTCCAAATAATAATATAATATTATTATCACTAGTCAAAGTATCATATATATATTAGAGGTTATATCCACATCTTAATGGACTTGTACTAAAGACCAGAGCAACTAATACTAATAGTGTTGACTAGTGAGTACTCAGTACAAAGGGGACTACATGAGGCTAAACCAGCTAGTTTCAGCAGAACATAAAACAGTCGATTGCTTTGAGAAACAGTACCGATGGTTGCAGTTCAAATTCAAGGTCAAAGTCGCTGTTTGTCCGAAATTATCTTAGCTTTGTGGTGACCAACAACAGATTTTCCTTACTCCGTGAGACGACTATCCGAGCAGACCATTTTTGAGCAGTGCAATCTGGCACATCACAGCACAACACTGTCGATGAAAGCACAGAAGAAAGCTGCAGAAAATAACTGTTCTGTTTTGCAATCAGAAATTTGAAACAAAAACAACTGCAGCAGCTCATTCACGCATTCATTGGCCGAGTACAACGAACGCCACCAACTCGGAGCCAAGCTCCTTTTTCAGTTTTCACCTGATGATTTGACAGACACGGCCGGACAGTGGGACAACACAGCACCACTCACGGTCTTTGAACTCTCCTCTTTTTCATGCACGGATCACTCGAAGTGGCCGTGCGCTCACTCTCAGACACATTGACACGCATGGCGAAATTGAGGTCAGCCACGCATGCAACACACTGAAAGAACAAGAGCCGATTAAAGAAATCCAAGGTGATTAAGGAAGTGAGCTTCTGTCTCATAAGAGGACAGGATTAGGAGGACACCAAAGACTCGCAAGAATCTCTCCCCAACCTCCTTGTCTTCCATTCATTGCTCGTCTCTTTGTCTCATCTATCTAGGTTGGTTGGTTTCCTCTTCCTCTCTCTCTCTCTCTAAGCTCTGCCCCATTATAAGCACCACGCCCTACTCCATCCACAGGCCCCCCCTCTCCTCTCCTGTTCGCCCATTGCTCAGAGTTCAGACACCAGACACCTCTGTCTCTGCTTTACAGCACTCTCAAAGAAACACAGAGCTTCCATCTTTCTCTACCTCGCTGCAAAAATGGCGTGCCTGTCTCCGTCGCCGTCCGGGCGCCGCCTGTCGGAGCTGCTTGAGGAGAAGCAGGAGCCGTTCCTGCTGGACATCCACCTCCTGGAGAAGGGGTGCCCGTCGTCGCGCCTCCTCGACGGCTACGACACCGCCCTCTGCTGGCCCGCCGGCCCCGCCACCGACGCCGCCTCCGTTCTCAAGCGCCTCACCAGCAAGAAGACCAAGGCGAGCAAGAACAAGAAGCAGCAGCAGCATCCCGGTGGCCTCCTCAAGCTCCTGCTCTCCAAGATCCTCCACGGCAAGGCGTCCGCCGCCGGCGGCCGGAAGCCCGCCGCGCTGCAGTTCTCCGACTCCTTCAAGATGGCCGCCGTGGCTCCGGCGCCGCCGTGCGACGACGCCGTCAAGAAAGGCGAGGTGAAGGAGAAGGAGACGGAGTACTACTCGGACTCCGAGTCCTACGACGACGACGACGACGAGAAGCAGCACAGCCCGGTCTCCGTGCTGGAGCCCCACCCGTTCGAGAGCTCCCCAATCCACGGCAAGCTTTCCTCCCCGTCCAGGAACGCCGCCATGGACGTGTTCCGGGAGCTCCTGGACGCGGCCACCTACTCGCCGGCGCTGCTCACCCAGCTGCTCGCCAAGTCCGACGATCTCGTCGCCAAGGACACCGCCGACGACGAGGACGACGACTGCTACTACGGCAGCTACTGCTCGAGCCCCAGGACCAACCGTTACAACGACGCCGCCTACTGGGAATCGCACAAGGCGGAGCTTGCCCGGGTGTCGGAGCTGGTCGCCGCCGAGGTTCCCAGCGCGAGGCTCGACAGCTCCGCCGCCGTGCAGACGGAGCGGGACGAGGTCGGCGCCGGCGTCGCGGCCGCCGTGCTCGAGGCGTTGCTGCAGGAGCTCGTCGTGGATCTCGGCAGCTCATGCTGATCGCCGTAACCATGGCCGGTGGTGCGCGTCTGCTTGCGCCGGAGAAAAACAGAGGATGCATGCTCTGCTTTACTCTGTTTTCGGCGCACGCATGATGCGATCGAAAACATTTTGTTTTCTATTTCTTTTTTTTTTGTGGGTAGCTGCTGGTAGCTGGGCCCTACTGCTCTGTGTATCATTCTGTCAATGCCAGGTGGAGGCTGTAGACTAATCAAGTAATTAGATGAAATAAAAATATTAATTTCATTCGTTATATCAACTGGCAGAGTCCTAAACTATTGCTGCAGGTATGGATTCATTGAATTTGAAAGAACAACGTGTCCTTCAAAGTTCCCGAAATCGACCTTAAAAAAAAATGGTTCCTCAAATTTTGTGGGGATGATTGAAAACATGCTCTTTCCCAAAATAATAACAAAAAGGAAAAGAGAAAAAGTCAATTTGGTCCCTTCAGTTTCATCAGGCTAAGTGTGGCCCTTCAGATGTACTGACAAAGAAGAGAAAAAGTCAACTCTGTCACTAAAATTTTTTAAATTTTTTTTTGGTTTGTAAAAGTGTGCCTCCTACATTTTAGGAGATGGAAATAACCGGCTGCGATTGGATGAGATTTTACTTCCTGCAGCGCTGCACTGCGGGCTCCAACTATAACAAACAACTTGCTTGGTGCTGGGCTGCCAGCCACAACTGTAAAAATGTTTAAGTGATCACACTGACCGTAGTTTACAGTCGACGACGATAAAGATTGCATCCATACTATACATTCATCCAATGGCTTTGCCATTTGGTGTTGGGTCTGTATGGATCAAGGTCAGATTGTACAATCCAGCTTTAAATCATACCTCGCCCAATCTTTCCCTCTCATGAGACATATAACCATTAAACATAGTCTTGAGCCTTTGATCTTGGAGGATGGTACAACAGCAATGATCTTTACTTCCCAATGCAATCTCCAACTTGAGCCCAAAGACAACATCGATACAGAAAACTTGACTGCGAAATTAATGGGAAAAAAATAACACCTCCACACTGCCATCTTTATTGTCGTGCGAAATGAATTTTTTGGTAGATCCGATCCTTCTCTGCAAGATCATTCCACCACATAAAATGGACAAAAAAACCGCTCTGAATCACCAAACGATGACAACAAATCTCTATGCGAAGCGGAAGAGATAGAGCTCTGGTGGACATCCAGTTATGCTTGTACGAACGGCGAGAGGTAGGTATGTACAGTTGGACAGGTTTAGTATAGATTCTTGTATGGATGATCCTAAGGCCCTGTTTGTATCCATAAGACTAACAAGTAGTCTTAGACTAAAAATTACCTGACTAATTATTAGTCAAATAACAATTAGTCAGTTGTATATTTAGAGTCCTGACTAATTATTAGTCCAACCTACAAGGAAATATTTATTATGCCCTTGACTAATTGTTCGTTTATCTATATTTAGAAAGGATATGGGACAGCATTATCTTTCCATGTTTTGTTGCAATCGTTAGTCCCATTAGTTGGGTTGGACTGACTAATAGGATTATTATTAGTCCTTTGGACTAACAATTAGTCCTACCTATTAGTTCCTCTGTTTGGAATTGACTAAAAATTAGTCAACTAACAGTCGCAGGCCCTAAAACGCATATGTCACGATCGCAGGGCATTGCCTTTTTTTTTGGCTGTTTTGCAACCAACCAGGGTGTAGCTCTCGCACCGCACCTTGTCATCATGTCAGTTGTTAACCGCCATGTCGTCGTCTTCGTCTGTGTCGTGACAGCTTCGGATCCTGTGACTGGGGGCCCTAATTGACAGGGACCGTAGAGCTACCGGGCGGTCGAGCAGTGTGTATATACTACGCGGATCACGCGGGAAGGAGCAAAACAGCGACGCCAAAATGTGTATCCACGCGGCTAAAGCCGCTGATCTCGCGCCAATAACATGTACCGGCGCGTGCGCGTCGTTGTCCGCCGTCCGATCGATCGCGACACAGGGCGTGGGTGTTCATTCATTGATGTCATGCAGGTAGCCGCGTTGGTGATCCTAGTTTCGTGCATGAATGAACCCACGTTGGGCAATCGATCTTCCGACCGCCGCGCTACCTGATGGAGCGAGCCGGACCGGAAGGACAGCCATTCGGCGATCGGCCGGCTGGCTCGTTCTCTAGTCTCGCCTCCCACTACTCCCAGTCTCGTTGAATATTTCATGGAAACGTACTCGTGACCGCCGCAAATTACGCTCCGCCTCGCGCGATGGCGTAGTTGCCGTTTAGCGCTCTCGTCAGCACTTATTAACGCCGCACGTGACCCCGTGACGCTCCTTCCCCGCGCCGACGACATACGAGCGGTGCACTGCGCCCCGCTCGCGGCCCGTGCACGCAGCGCGCGCGACGCAACGCTACGCCGCGCCACGGCGGTGTTCGTTGTGGTCTCGATCGCAGCTCCGTCGGCCAACGGATACTAAGCCGCGAGCCGCATCCGCAACGACGAAGACGGCACGTATGTACAGTACCGTACGACACAAGTTCATGACATTCTCCATTTTTCCGAGGCAGCTCGAGTTCCATTTCTCATCGAGCTGAGCAGATCGAGTTGCTCTCGGATCAGCAACTACTACCAACCAGACCAATGCGATCGATGAGTAACCCAGACCAGATCACTGCGGAAGTACAGGGAGTAGGTATGGGTACAAGTTTTAGGCTGCGTTCGGTGCACCGGTTTAGAGGCCTCTAAAGGCCGAAGTGCTAAAAACCGGCCTCTAAAGTCACCGAACGGGCCGTCTAACGTTTAGACTTTAGAGGCCTGCGCAGGCCTGCGAAACGGAGGGGGAGAGGGGCTCTAAACACTGTGCGCGTCGCGTGGGACGGCCATGCCCCTTATCCACTCGCCCGCCGCTCGCGTCCGCCTCCTCTCGCCCTCCTCGGTCGTCACGGCGCCGCCGCCGCCGCCGACCGCCGTCCTGGCTTCTAGCCGCCGCCACCGCCTCCCTCTGCGTAGTCCGTTCCTGCTCCGGCTCGGTGTGGCTTCCGCGTCGCGGCGACGCACGGGTGCTTCCCGGATCCGTCACCGTCGGCGGCGGATATTGAGGTCAACGGTTCCCGTGCCGCAGGCGGTGGAAGCCGTCGACAGCAGCTCCTCCTCCAACATAGATGCCTTCGGCGCCGGCGGCGTGGGAGGAGACGGGACCCGGGACTTGTTCCCCAACCCGGATCCGTACTCCCAGTCGCTGTCGTCCTACTCCGCCGACGGGAACCGGCGATTCCCCTCCAACTCCGGCGTTTCCCGGCTGGATATGGGGCGCCTCGACCTCAACTCCGAAGGATTCGCACTCCCTGGCGGATTCCCTGGTCCCGGCGGGCCATATGGCTACGGGATCGGGTCGAGTTCCGGCTACGGTCCTCCTCCACCTCCCGTGTTTGGGGGTCCATCTGCTCCCGGATTTGTTCCAGGATATGGTGCATCTGGTGGGGTCGGAGGAAGTTTCCACTTTGGCGGCGATGTTGGAGGCGTTTCTGATGCTGCTGGTGCCCGCCGCGGGCTTGACCCCGTTACGGGTGGCCGTTGTCGGCGACCGCGTGCTGGTGCTGGTGTAGCTGCTCGTGCGGGGACCGGTGCTGCTCGTGGTGGCCGTGGCCGTGGTGCTGCGCTTGGTGCTGCACCAGGCCGTGGTTGTGGTTTAGCGCGTGGTGGTCGTGCTTCCCGTGCTCCAGCTGGTGGCCGTGGCCTCGGTCTCAGCGAAGACGAGGAAGACGACGACGAAGACGCCGAGGATGAAGCCAATGGTGACGACAATGCAGATGCCGACCACGACGTGCCAAATTGGACTGAGTCGGTATGATACTCTTCCTTCGAATTTCATTTACAACCATAGAAGTGTAGTAAGGTAGAGTTTGGTCAGTCAATTTGTTCACATTTCGCACCATTTAGGATTGCCCTAGGAGTCAGTGGACTGATGAGAAAACAGAGGTCTTGCTAGACATCATAATTAATGCAAAGCATAGAGGTTTGTACGAGAAAGGAAGTATGAAATCCCGGGGATACAATTATGTTCTGCTTCAGTATTACCAGCGGACTGGTATTAAGCAGCATAAGACTCAGATTTGCAATCGGCTTGGCCAACTTAAATGCATGTACTCAATCTGTGAGAGACTCCACAATCAGACTGGTGGAGGTGCCCATCGAAATGGTTGGCCAAAGGCAACCCGCAAATGGTGGAAACAACATCTACAGGTACGACAAGCCTTCCACATTGCGTCTCCCCTTTTTTATTTTCAGTTGTCCATGCAGCAACAGTCTTACAAATGTCAATGTTAATTTGCAGGGGAAGACTCTTGATGAATTGAAAAACTTGCAGTACCAAGGACCCCCGTACTATGAGAAGTTGAAGGATGTGTTCCATGGTGTTGCAGTGGATGGATCAAGTGCTTTTCATGCTGACGACAACTCTGCAGAAGAAGATGAAGCAGGTGACGACGACGAAGAAGATGCGGAGTTGCCTGAAATGACACCTCAGTTCCATTCCAATGACAGCCCCTTAACCTCAGGTAGCCGCAAGAGGGGTAGCAGCACTGGTACAACTGGAGCAAGCCCAGCCAAGAAGACGAGCAGGAGCCCTATGGTTACAGTCTTCAGAACAATGGCAGATGACAATAAGTTGGTGAATGAAGCTAGGCTGAATTTCATGAGGGAACAGAATGCAGAACACAGAGCGTGGCTGAGGGAACAAGCTCAGATTGCGGCAGAGATAGAGAGGCAGAAAGTCTAAATGGCAGCTGAGCTAGAGAGGCAGAAAGTTGAAATGCTGGAAAAGCTTGACATTACAAGGGAAGAAAGAAAGGCAAGGCACAAGTGCGAAGAGAGGGCAGTTTTATCTAATATGAAGGCCATTGCAAAAGCAGATGGATGGGACGCGGGCAGCATGGAATACATGACTCTGCCTATTATGTGGCGTGATGAGGCTGTCAGGGACTTCTGGTTGGACTGCGAGACACCGGAGAGCCGTCTGAGTGCTGTCCGAAACTACATGAAGCTTAATCATTTTCCTTAGTGTTGCATCATTTAGTAGCGTTGACAAGTTTTTAATTCCTGCTTGTTGTATCTTCAGTTGAGAACTTTTTCATTCCGGCTTGTTGTATGTTCAGTTGAGAACTTTTTCATTCCGGCTTGTTGTATGTTCAGTTCAGGACTATTTCCATTCCGGCTTGTTTGTATGTTCAGTTGAGCACTTAATGATCCTTATGTGTTCCTTACTAAGTCCACACATTATGGCATTCGAATCTTGAGTCGTAGCTGTCCATTTTGTTGTCAGTTGTAATCATATTTGATCTGACCTGTTACATTCATCTTATTTCAGATGTTGATGTCCAGCAACTTGATGTCCAGCAACATGCTGCAGCGGCTGATGGACCTGGATGCAGAATGGAGGACATTGCAGCAAGGGTGGATGCAAATGTTAGACGAAGACGAAGAAGATTACATTGCCCGCCGACCCATCCTTGCATATGGTATGCTCCATGACATGCACCACTTCAATAAAACACCACGACCACGTGGAACAATGAGTGGACTGGATTATGTCATGTTGATCATTTCGAGTGATTATTTATGCAAGACCAACTTTAGGATGCTGCCACATTTGTTTCATGAACTGCATACCATCTTAGTTGATTCATATCGCCTTAAGACATCCTCTAAATGTACTACCATTGAGGCATTGGGCATGTTTCTATGGATGGTAGCAACTCCTCAACCATATAGGCAAGCCATGACCATTTTTGGGAGGTCACTAGATACTATACACCGCATATTTCACAAGGTCCTTAAGAGCGTTGTGAAGCTTGCAGCTGATATCATTAAGCCTTTGTCCAACCATTTAGCAACCACTCACCCACGGCTACAAGAGCCTAGGTTCAAGGGACTGTTCAACGATTGCATAGGGGCAATTGATGGTACGCATATACACGTGACTGTTGCAGCAGACAAAGAAGTTCAGTACCGGAACCGGAAGGGCAGGACATCACAAAATGTTATGGCGGTGGTGGACTTTGACTTGAGATTCACCTTTGTACTCGCTGGATGGCCTGGGTCAGTTCACGACATGAGAGTTTTCAATGATGCAACGATGGGAACGTATGCGGAAAAATTTCATCATCCACCAACGGGTAAGGAAACAAAGTTAACAGTTTATTTGTTGTTTCAGCTTATCCATGTCTAAGCATTTCATTTACTTGTGTGCAATCATTTGTTATAGTGTGCTAACCATATATTTAGTGTGCAGGCAAGTACTACCTAGTGGACTCTGGCTACCCAAACAGACCGGGCTATTTGGCACCATACAAGGGAACGAAGTACCATATTACTGAATATGGGGAGGGTAGACTGCCAAGAGGTATGAAAGAAACATTCAACTATGCACATTCTTCTCTTAGGAATGCTGTAGAGAGGGCATTTGGAATTCTGAAGCAAAGGTGGAGGATGTTGAGGGACGTGCCAAGTTATGACATTAGAACACAAAGCAAAATTATTGTTGCATGCTTCGGACTTCACAATTTCCTCATCGATCACGGCTATCATGAAGTAGATGAGGACGAGGATGAAGAAGATGACGAGTCCTCAGGAGGCAATAGCAGCCAAGAAGCAGTTAGTCCTGATGGAGATGAAGCAGTTGACGCGGCAGACATGAATGCATTCCGTGATCAGCTTGCACATCAACTCTACTACAGCTGATAGGTAATATGTTCCATGTGTGGTCCTCTCGTAATCCTTGATTGTTTACTTGTTGTATGCATGGCTTCACTATTTGCAAATGTGCTTGGCGAGTGAACACTTTTTTCTGGCTGTTATCATTTTTTGTGACATATGGACCTAATTGTCGGTTGTGATGGATTCATGAGTGGTTGTTTGATCCTAGACAATGTGTATGTCAAATGAATTTATCTTGTATTTGTTTCATGGATTGGAATTGTGCATGGAAAGAGGGCTATTTTGGTCATTTCATTCCATTTTGACCCATTTTAGAGGGTTGCAACGAACACCCCCTCTAAAATTTAGAGGGTACCTGTTTAGAGGGTGCAAGTTTAGACCCTCTAAACTTGGCCCCTCTAAAAGCAACGAACGCACCCTTAATTGCAGTTCATGTGGTCCGACAAACGTACGGATGGGCGCTACCTCACTCTCAGAGTTCCATTGAAATAAGACGTGCAGAGACGTATGGTCACAATCTTCAGTTGCCAGCCTAGCAGTCCGTTTCTTTATGTAAGCATTCTAAGCATTTAAATATAAATTTAATCAATGCAGGAAAAGTTATATATACCCCTCATTTTACACTATCTCATCAATTCCTCACCTACTCACCAACCCACCAAATTTTGTCTTATGTCTAAGAATGCTTACATTGTGAGACAAAATTTGAATGCTTTAAATACTTACATTTTGAGATGAAGATAGCACTACTACTTCTCGGCAGCGTAGTGTTGCCCGGGCCGACCAGATCTCTGCCGTACGTACGTACGGGCAATCAACTTGCGAGTGAGGCCAAGAGAAATGATTGGCCGGTTAATCCGTCCGTCAGCGGCGTGCATGCATGCGTGCAGGCCCGGACAATCGTGTGCCGACGGGGGGCGGGCGCACGTACGTACGCTTGTAGCCACGCACGCAGAAATGGAGCCAACTTGCCGTGTGGTCCATTTCTCTGGACGCTGGATTTGTCTCTGTTTGTCTGCCGCGCATGCTTCAGCGTTCGTTCCCCCAAAACAAAAGCTTAAGTTGAATGACATTTTATTTGCACTTGGATTTCATTCTGTTTCATGGCGTAGTTGCGAACTTAGGCTTCATTGATGTTTTTTTATATATAAAATTTTGTTCTGGGGACTGTGTACGATCATTTTTATCTATCAGTCAAATAAACGGAATCACCACGTTAGCTCTAAAGGCCTAAAAGTAACCACATTAATCGTGCAGAAAGAAAGAAAAATTATCAACCAATGTCGTTATGAAAAAACTAGTCTAAAAACCCCAATAAATGATTATAAAATTACATTCATCAACTATCACGAAAATACACCAACATATATCTAGCTATCAAGGCACGTACTCTTATTTCTTAAGTATGACAAGTTTTCTTTTTTCCCTAGCATGTCAAAAATTATTGGCACGTATTTTGAAAAAAAAGACCATGCATCTAAAACAAAATTAGAACAAATAGTTTCATTTTTTTCTCTACATAGATCTCTTTAAAAAAGGGCATTCCAAAATAGAAAATATAAAAAATAATAACAATAATTATGAGTAAATTCTTGCATCCAACAATGTAAGAGACCATCTAGAACCTTGAGGTCTACTAAAATGGACGGCCCACAATTATTTGGGACTATAGTGGAATCTCATCTATCTAATGAAAAGTATTATGCAGTGACAAAGCAATATTTATAACTTAAGTACCATGAGTTCATATCACTTTTATTATTTGCCTACAATCATGAATCTTTGCTGGCCAGTTGCCACAATATTGATCTTTACATGCTACTTATAACCTTGAAGTTTTACACTACATGCTATATTCCTATTTAGATTGGTTAGATCTTATAATTGGATCAAGCTCCAATTAGATTACAAATCATATTCAGAGAATTAGCTAAGACACAATCTGTGATAAATGATAACATCTCATACTCAAATTGAAGGAAGGTGACTTGTTGAGAAATTTGTCCATGCTATATTTACTATTGTATAATATAAAATAAATAATTTAAAATTATTTAAATTTATAATAATAAAAAATTAAATAATATAGTAAATCTAGTCTGCAAATGTGAGGTTGCCATATAGTAAAAAATTAATTTTAGTTTTAATAGTTGCCGAGGTGAGCCGGGGGCATAAACGCTCCGAAATTTACAGAGCCACTAATATTCGTGAACCCTCCTCGCCCGGGGCATAAGCCGCCATGCATCAGTGGAGTGCACATGGCCTCGGGGCGTAATTTGAGTTACCGAGACAAGATGATCTTGGCAGTGCTAGGCTGCCGGGATATGCATGCATGCATGCGGTCCACGGGGGAGTCAAAAGCCATGTGTGCGTATACAGATTAGAGCAGCACGTGGGGGCAGGTGATGTCCGGCCAGATAAGCGGCGCACGGCTGGGTGCACGGTGCCGGAGAAAGCGACGAGGACGTGTCTTCTCTTCGATCTTGTTGCTCCATGTTCCGGCGCCACACATGCATGCATGCATGCATGGCCGCTTATTATCCGTATCTTGTACACGCGTCTCACTGCAGCTTGATTCATCGATTCGGCTCTTGCAGATCCCGTGTGAAGAACGAACGAAGGAAGCTTCGCTCCGCTTCTGCGCGCCGGCGGGTGGTAACAGACGGAGGTGCCAGCGAGCCTGCCGGCCGTATGTCCGTTTGACTGACTGCTGCTGCGCACGTCCTGCTGCCGGTTGCTGGGACTGCGCCGAAGGCCGCACGTGTGCGCCAAGGCTAGTTAACTGATTGACGAGAGTAGCTAAGGCATAGAGGTTTTTTTTTTTTGTCAAAAGGAAATTCTATTGATATTAAAATATATTATATCCTGAATTACAAAAGCATCACAAACAACTCTAAGGGCCTGTTTGGCAGCTGCTTTTGCAGCAGCTTCACTGCCTGCTTATAGAAAAAAGAGAGAAGCTGTGCCAAACATCAAAGAGAATAAGCGCTTATGAGGTTTTGAAGGAAGAAGCGCTTCACCGAAATGAACTGCGGGTCCAAAGCCGAAAATAGCTGCTCATTCCGGCACAGGAAACTTTCCACCGCGCCTTGGAACAGAATTGCCCTTCAACTTTGATGCACAATTACGACAAATGCCACCGTATGTCGCGCTCCCGTGACCCCGCGCCTCCCTCAGGTCACGCACGTGCCTCCCTCTCGCTCGTCGTCTCGCTCGTCCACTCGCTCGATGAATCCTTTGCGGCGGCCGTCGCCGAGCAGCTCCGGTGGCCAAGGAGGCGGGGCACCGCCCGGATCCGGAGGTGGAACACCTGATGAAGGCTCCCCCGAAGCCGCGGCACCAGATTTTGCTTGTTGGATCGGATCGACGACGTTCGAATCGGGAAGCGGCGGCTTCGGCAGGTGTGGGTGCGGCGGCTGCGGCAGGCCCTCCCGCGTCGGCGGCTGCGGCAGGCGCTCCCGCGACGACGGCTGCGGTAGGTGGGGTCGCGGCGGCTTCGGGCTGGCCTGGCGCTGGAGGAGCGCCATGGCCGGGCGCGGGCCTGTGGCCATGCAGCGCCGGCATGGCTGGCTGGGCGGGCGGACCAGGGTCCTGGCCAGGCGGCGTTCCGGGCATGACGGGGCCGTGGCCCGGCGGCGCTCCGGGCATGGCGGGGCCATGGCCAGGAGGCGCTCCGGGCGCGGCAGGCCCATGGCCCGGCGTTCCTGGCGTGGGTGGCGCGGCCGCAGGCGCCCCCGGCGTGGGTGGCGTGCCCGCCGGCATGTGGCAAGGCGGCATGGGAGGCGCGGGTGAATTCCAGGAATTGTTGGCGGGCGCGGCGAATTGGTTGCAGGCTGACGGCATGGTGGCTGGTGGTTCTTCGTCCAGTGGAGCTTCGGCTGGTGGTCAATCGGCGGCTGCAGCAGCAGCAGCTGAAGAGAATGTGCATGAAGGAGTTGCACAAGAGGGTCGTGGACGAGGAGGTTGTGGAGGCCGTGGACGTGGTGGTCGTCGAGGAGCTGGACGAGCAGGAAGGCCTCCCATTCCACCTTCTCCATCGACGGCCGTGGACATCGACGATGCAAGGTGACGGCTGTTTTACTAAACAATTGTTAGATATTTTGATCCCAATATGTAGTTAATTATTTGTTGTAGCAAATTCTAGAATCTGAATTCATTCTAAGACATTATAACCTGTGATCTTTTAATATGATGTACAATACTTGAACTGATTATGGCATAACTGAAACATATGATCCTTGTTTGTGAATCTCAGCATCCTTGTTTGTGAACATAGGCCCTGATTAATGCATTTTTTGCCACTGTACAATACTTGAACTAGCTTGTTGTTTTCTATGTTCCTATGTTTGGCAACAGTGTGGCAGATTGGAAAGATGAGAATAACACTCGAATAGTGTGCGATCTGTTTGCGGAGGAATGTAAAAGTGGTAATCGTTCAGGCACACATTTGAGCAAGCTTGGATACAAAAATGTGATGGAAAAGTTCAAAGAGGAGACCGGTCTTGCATACACAAAACGGCAGTTAAAGAACAAATGGGATCGGTTAAAGGTCGACTATGGCATTTGGAAGAAGTTGACTAAGCAAACGGGGTTAGGATGGGATGCAAGTCACCAAAATATTGACATGCCCGAAGAATGGTGGACCAAGACATGTAAAGTAAGTGTCATAGACAAGTACTATTTGACAAGCAGCCATCATGTTCTCATAATGACATGTCTGTTCTCTTTATATTATAGGCTATCAAGGGAGCAAACAGATTCAAGGAAAAAGGTCTTCCATGGGAAGATAAATGCCGCATAATGTTCGAAGAGTTTCGGAACACCGGTGAAGATCATTGGAATCCTTGTACTGGTGTGCCACCATCTCCAACAAGCAACTCTTGCGATAATTCTGCCATCAACCTAGATGAAAGCCAAGGTGACAACAATGATGATGATAGTGAACCGGAGAAGGTTACACCTACAAGTGCACGAGGGAAGCGAAGTACGACGCCAAGTAATAATACAAAGGGAAAGAAAGCAACGAGTAGTGGCGGTGTATGGATTCAAGATCAAGTTGGACAACTTATGGGGATATCTAAGCAGATATCAACATCTTGTGAGTCCATTGCTACAAGGGGGAGGGAACAAGCAGGTTGTTCCATAGAGGAAGTTATGGAATTGGTGAGGCAGTGTGGTGCTACAAATGGGACTAAGGAGCATTTCATTGCTTGTCAAATTTTCACCAAGGGGGCTGAAAGGAGAATGTTCTTGGCAGGAGCAAGCACTGATGAGGAAAGATTTGCTTACTTGACCCAGAAGCACGAATGGATGACTAGGAAAGATGTAGCTAAGTAGAACTATTATGCTTCCATGTTGCAACATGAAGCCATGTATCTTTGCTTTCACTTTTAATAATTGCCAAACCTTGTGCATTTCATGACATGGAGACAATCTGTATGACTATTTACGCTTCTATGTTTAATTTGTTTCCTTGGGCTATATTTTTGCAATGTTGTTTTGTTCCATACATCTGATTGTTCATATGTTTAATGAACAGATGTGGTTCTTCAGATGAGAGTGGCTGTAAGACGGATGACAGCGCCTCCGATGATGAGTTAATTGTAGATACTATGGACATGATGGGCCAAGCTAGCACTATGATAACTGGTATTGCAATTTCATTGAGTGGCCACTATTTGACATATATTGACAAGAATGTGCCAAGGTGTCCACAACAGAGTGGATATTCTTGGGTTATGGAACATTTGAATACTCCAGGAGGAAGCCACAAGATGTTCAGAATGGATACTAGGCTATTCTACAGCTTGCATGACCTTTTAGTAAGGAAGTATGGACTCAAAGCAACCATTCATATGACCTCTTTGGAAGCACTTGGTATGTTTCTTGTGACTTTGGGTCAAAGGTGGTCGAAATCTGCTGTGTGGGGCACCATTAAGCATTCTACAGAGACAATCAGTCGAAAATTCAACGAGGTCCTGAATTATGTGGTGGCAATGTGTAAGCATTACATAAGGCCTATAGATCCTAATTTCACTACTACCCACTCTAGGATTACTAATGATCATAAGATGATGCCATATTTCAAAAATTGCATTGGAGCAATAGACGGTACACATATTTCGGCAGTTCCACCTCCACATGATTATTTGAGATACATTGGAAGAAGTGGTAAACCAACCCAAAATGTATTGGCGGTTGTTGATTTCGACTTGAGGATCACTTATGCCTCCATTGGTCAGCCTGGGTCTATGCATGATACGGCTGTGCTTTTTCATGCATTGGAAAATGATCATGACTTTCCACACCCTCCTCTAGGTATGAACTACTACTTGTATTTGGCAATATTGTTTCTATGTTTGAAAATCATGTCTTTAGTAATGCATAACGTCTTGTAAATGCAGGATCATTTTATAATGGTGATGCCGGATACCCAAATCGTCATGGATACTTGACGCCATACAAGGGTCAAAGATATCACATTCCAGATTGGAGGAGGGGTCCTGCGCCACGCGGTGAGCAAGAGCTTTTCAACCATTTGCATTCAAGTGTTCCCAATTCCGTAGAGCGTGCATTTGGCGTGTGGAAAAATAAATGGAGAATCCTTTATAAGATGCCAAAGTACTCGATGGAGAATCCTTTATAAATGGCTACTATGTGTCTCCATAACTACATTCGTGAGAATGATGCACACGATAAGGATTTCACCAAGTGTGATCGTGATCCCGATTATGTGCCCACCATACCTTCGAGATATTCGAACCATCTTCCTCCTCAAAATGCGTCAGACACATCAACTCCAGAATCAAGTGACCACACCATGGATAGGTTCCGTGATCATCTTGCGAGGGCAATCTACCTTTCTAGATCCACATGATCATGTATAGTTTGATGCATGACCGTATGCTATGTGAAGATCATGATGCTTTTGTAAACACTACCGTACTATGTTGATGATGGTCTTTTGGACACATTATTGTATTGTATTATATTAGTTCTACTCTACTATTGTACTCTATTATTTTAGTCGTCAGTATATAAATTATTAGTTCAGTTTATTTTGTTGTGGAACATTATTTCTTTCATTTATCAGATTATATTCATGTCTCAAATGGACAGGGGCACTTGGGTCATTTTGACAGGAAAAGCAGTTTTCAGAAAAGACAGGATAAGCTGTTTTGCCAAACAGTTTGACAGGATAAGCTGTTTTCACAGGATAAACCAGAATGAGTCAGAAAAGCTGTTTTCACAGAAAAGCTACTGGATAAGCTGTTTTCAGAATAAGCTAAAGCCCTGCCAAACACACCTTAACGTCGCTGATGGGAGACAAGAAACCTTGAAAGAGTCATAAATTCCACTATCTAGGATCATCATCCCAGAAGAACATGCCACGGACGAGAACTCCGACTAAACGAACACGGGCATCTCACCATCGACCACCACTATCCTCATCTCCAACGGGGAAAAACTGAAATCCATCCCTTTCGCAAAGAAAAAAGATAGACTACAATGAACTTTGTTGACGTTGAGTCCGCCGTTGAACTCATCGTCGCCTTCTTCATTAGATTCATCATGGGAGAACACAAATCCAACTAACATCTAGATGGATATCAATGGAAACCAACATCTCATTAGCCCACAACCATGATCACGAAGAACCACAGCATAACAAAGGAGGGGCTGTAGTGCCTTATTCTCCATCGATGATGATGCCTTCGTCTCGCCACCACCGTTAGTTGAGACACCTCGTCCTCTATTGCTCCATGCCGATAAATTATCCAACGTCGCACCGCCGCCGCCTCCCCCCGACTGTAGCACTTGGAGAAACCCTAACCCTAACAAACACCACGGATGCCGCCAAAAGCGACCACCACGGGAAAACCTAACTATCTAAACGTAGGAGCAAACAGGACGTCTTGATGCCGGGCCTCCCTCCTCCGCCGACGGCGAGACCGCCGGAGGCGAGGGGGGCGGCCAATTTTCTTCCGCCGGCCCTGCCTCCACGTGAGTCACCGCGCAGTCTTTCGTGAGTTGAAGCGAACCGATTCTCCTTTAATTCTAACATGGCACACATTTGTAGTGTGTGCTGTAACAACGTTTGCCTAAAGTGTATGCAACATAAGAATTGAAGCTTGAGTGGCATTTCATTTGCTACTGCAGCAACGTTGCTTTGGCTCACTATCTTTCCTGACACGTGGACTTATAACCTTTCGATGATTCGATAGAATGTTGGAACTGATCTGAGCCTAGTGAAAACGACCAATTCATAAGGGCTTGGTTACCCACTAATGAAGGGCCTGGTTGCCCACGAATTGTGAAATGAGCAGCACAAGGAGGCAGGATGACAGTAGGACAGATTTTGAATGGATCGTATGCAGTATGCTTGGACGAGTTGGTGCTGTGTCCGTGGCCTAAAGCGCAGATGTCACGATCGCAGGGACCATAGCTCGTACCTTGTCATCATATCATCGGTTGTTAACCGCCGTCTATCGTCGTGACAAACTTCGGAGCCTGTGATTGGGGGCGCTGATGGACAGAGACCGTAGAGCTGCTGGCCGGTGTACGCAGATCATCATACGGTGCGCTACGAGCGGGAAGGAGGAAACAGCGACGTCCATGTGTGGAAGCACGCAGCCAAAGCCGCTGATCTCGCGTCGTACGTTCACCGGCGCGTGCGCGTCGTTTTCCACCATCCGATCGCTTTCCCCTCGACGGCGACACGGCCAACGGGGGCATCGGTTCATCATTAATAATTAATGCAGTGAGCTACGTACACGGTACACATGGTAGTTGTATAGTCGTAGTGTCACCAACACGCGGTTGCGCGCTGGAGCTTCTCTGTATGATCGGGCCGGCCAGCCATCGGCGATGATGCATGTGTCGGTCCTCTCCCTGGCCGGCAGGCGCAAGCGGCCCAGATCGTTGAACATATATTCTTGGAAGCAATTAACGATGCGCGCGTGACGCCGGGACGCTCCTCCTTTCCCGCGCCGGCGTACCAACGTTGGAACGGAGCGTGCACGGGTTGCGCGCGGCGCGGTGTTCGGTTTTTAATTTTCTCGCGGCACCGTCGGCCAACGGCTACAAAGCTTCGAGACGTATATATCGATGAAGCGTACGTACTACACGAGTTGAATTTATTTTTTGGGCAACTTGATCAAGTTCAAATTCGCAAGAAGCTTAACTTAACAACGACGTTGTGTTTGGATAATAAGCAACAACCACCAGGCCTTGCGATCGATGGGTACTAGTACTAACAGAGGGAGTAGAACAGGTTCGCTGCATTTGCGTGCGGACCCAAGTGAATTGCACCGCGTGTGTTTCAAGTGATCAAAACAAAGGCTCGACCCGACAGACAGACAGACGCACGGGCGCTAGCTCACTCTGAAGCAGAGCTTCATGCAAATAAAGACATTCAGACGTAGTACTAGTATGGGCACGATCCTAGCATCGGCCTACTTTACTAGTACTGCGGCCATGGGAAATGATCGATTGACTAGTAATCCGTCGGCAATAGGCATGCATGCATCCTCGGACAAACGTGTGACGACGCGGTGTTCGACACGTGCATGGACCTGACGAGGGAAATGGCTGGCTGGAGAGCTAACTTGCCGTCGTCCATGTCGCCGGACGCTGGCCTTGTCTTCGTTCGCATGCTACGCTGCACGGTCACCATTTGGCCGTAGGAAAGCATGAGCTTAACCGACTGCAGGTTTACAGATGTCACTGGACACTGGAAGCTGGATTTCATTCTGATCTGATTCCTGACTGTTGTGTTATTAGCAAGAGGAAACCATTGTTTTGTAATTAGACCCCTTCCCTCTTACTGAGATGTGTGCTAAGGTACGTTCTTCAAAACAAAATGACCAAAAACAAACAAGCTAATTACAAACTTGCATGCTGCGCTCTACAGTCACCATTCGGCCGCAGGAAAGCATGAGCTTAACCGAGTGCAGGTTTAGAGGATGTCACTGGACACTCGAAGCTGTATTTCATTCTGATTTGATTCATGGTCATTCTGTTGGCAAGAGGAAACCCTTGTTTTGCAATTTGATATCCCCTTACCTCTTACTGAGATGTGTGCTAAGGCACGTTCTTCAAAACAAAATGACCAAAAACAAACAAGCTAATTACAAACTTGGATTACATAGTTGGCCGGGTTTTTCTATTTTCCTGTGCGAAGATCCTTTTTATTTATTTATTTCAAGAGATACAAACGGTGCGGCGAAAGCATGAAGCGGTAACGAAAAATCCATGTGATGTTCCTTGCAAAAACCCTGATATCTCTTTGCTTGTTGATTAATCAATAGAATTTAAATTTTTTGGGATGCGGAGGGGGGGGGGGGGGGGGGGGGGGATAGCCACCCATGGCAATAAGTAAGTTGTACAAACACTTGTGCTTGCCAGCTCTACAACGTAACAACGATAGTATTATAGAGACTGTACTGCGCTATAGGATGGAAACTGATATTTACTATTTCATAATGTGACAAGTCTGTCACATGGTCGAACGATACAGTAGCTACGAGTACTAGTAGGTTGTGCAATTCCTCTTGCTGACGTAGTAGTATAGTTAGGGGCAGTAGTGGCCTCGTCCCCATCAGCTCCTGTGCCGAATCCCACCACCAGCCGTAATAATAAAAGGGGAGTAATTCAGACTTTTCGATTTTTAAAATGCCACTAAAAATCGCTTTTGAAGCTGTGATTTGTCTTTTTTGTGTTATCTCGTGCTTTTGATAGCATTTTTAAAATGCCCGCGTGGCTTTAATTGCTATAGAGAGTGGACTGAAGAGTAAACATACTGTGGCACCGTTGATACAAAGAAGAAGATCATTGGATGTAGTTGCAGGGTAAAGTTTCACTCACCATAAAAAATTGCAAATTCAGTCTCTTGGGTTTTAGAATACCTCATGATGTACTCCCATTTTTTAATATATGACACCGTTCACTTTTTTTGTTATTTTAACCATTCGTCTTATCTATGAATATTTATGTAAATAGCTAAGTGTATGAGTTAACCTTAAAATACTTTTGATGATGAATCAATAATATTCATTTCACATTTAAAAAGTAATTATTTAAATATATATTGTTAGTCAAAATTCAATTAAAAAATCAACGGTGTCATATAATTAAAAACGGAGGGGGTATTTTCTTTAAAGTTCGCTTTGACCGGCTGTTTTGACATACGAAGACCTCATCTTAGTTGGCGACCTTTCTTTTTCATTTTTTTTTAAGACATGTACTCCACAGGATTCATAGTCTAAAGCATAGGCGGCATAGCTTCCGCCCCCGTACGCCGTTTTGGCTCGCGTGGCCACCTTCCCGAAGCGACGCGTAGTCTCCAGCCATCGTGGACCTCTTCAACGACAGCCACGCCGGCCTCCAGCATCCTCCGTACGTCGGTGCCCAACCACGGGCCGTGGGCCGCGACGTGAGGGACGCCATCCACCACGGGCCGACCAGCTTGACGTCGATGCAAGCTCGACTTGTGTCTAGCCATCCTCTCCACGCCACGTCGTTCGTCGGTGACGTGAGGGCCGCCAAATCGGCCTAGCGGCGAGGCCGAGAGCTTGAGCGATGGTTGGTCTCCTTTGCCCCCCACCTCGATTGGACACGGCCACCACCACAACTCCAAGGTGCGGCCCGAGATGGCCGTCAGCATGCGAGGACGCAGCGAAGCCGACACGCCTTCCCGATTTGCAGTGCCTGCCGTTGGATCGCATATATAGATGCACCTATACCTGGGGCTGGATTGGCATCCAAATCCAAAAGGCGAAATCCAAATCAAGTCCAATTAAAAAAGATTCTAATCCAATCCAAATCCAATTCAGGGGCCACGTGATCCAGTCCAATCCAATCCCACCAAATCAATCCATCGGACTGACTAGCGCAGCCGCGAGGAGGGCCGCAGGCCTGCAGCCGTTCGTGGCGCTGGAGGCCAAGGGAACGGCGCGGCGTGCCCACGTCGGACTACGCATCCCGTGGAAGAAGGAGGAGGCTTCGCTCCACCGCCGACAGATGGAGGCGCCAGCTAGCCAGCCGGCCGGCCGGTCCGTGACTTGTATACGTCCGTTTGACTGACTGCTGCCGCGTCACGTCGTTTTGCACGTCCTGCTGCCGGTTGCTGGGTCTGCAGCGAAACCCGCACGAGTGCACACGAAAATTAATTAACTGGTGGACAGCAACCAACTACTGTCTAAGGAATAGAGATTGGCAAGTAGCTAGTCGCGGAGGTTACGTGCTACGAACTTGGCGTACATTATGGTGGTTGAGGCGCACGTTTTAATTGAGAGATTGATAGGACTAGGTGTTTTGTGGAATAATCAGGGATCCATTGGAACACGGGGTTCGAAAATCATAGCAACAACAAAACCATGTTATTAAAACGAAATCCACATAATTAAAAACATGGAAAACATTCGTATGAAGCGCTTGCACGCAAGCAAAAAAAAAAAAAAAGGATATTGGAGAGTGATAGACTCAAAGAAAAGTTTTGAAGAAGTTTTCTTTTCCCTGCGGAGAAAGTTTCCAAGAGGTTGGAGCTCAAGAGTAGTTACTCTAAAATCTCATAACAAAACTTCCTGTAGCAGTCAAACCTTCGGAAAATCCTTTATTTTTTTCCTCCATTACCGGTACATTACATCATGTTGATACAACTCAGGTTTGTGTTGCTGTTTAATTTTAGCATCCAGTTTTCTCTGTGATGCCACCTTTGGGATAAACACATACTACACTAGCATTGATTTTATTTGAGTTTAATTATACACTCCCGAATGAGGAGCAGCCCCATGAACCAGTTTGGCGTAGGCATGGAGAGGATGACAACCAAGGAGGTCACACTATATTGACTCGTGGATAATTTCTTCCCAATGATGGGCAGTCGACCACTCTTTGGTTGATTTGAATTATTGAGCTATCGATTCGGTGTGTGGTGTTGGTTATCTATATGACGTAGTCTACACGTATTAAAGTTTGCCCTCTCACTTCACTTTATTCTTTCGTTGTGCCATAATAAGAAGTTGCTTTATTCATTCATCACTTAGCTAGCTGGGCATTTTTTCCTGGTTGACTGGTATGATTGCTAGAGCTAGGCATCATATAAGAGTATGCAAAACAGAGGTCTTTCACTGTCTTCTTCATTTTCGTGACATATGCGGCAGTTTAATCCACCGACCAGCAAAGAACCCAAGAGAAACAAATTTAACCATGAATCTATGATAAAAAACAACAATAATGCATATTTTGAAGAACCATAAATCCCAATACTTCTGAAACTTAGATGTCACATTCATATGTCATAGTTGTAATGAAAGCATCTTCATCTGAGGCCTCTACATCTAGATTCACTACACCACAGCACACAATTAGCAACTTAGATGAGTTGGTAAAAATAGACATATAGCAACTAACCATTAGTCGGTAAAAGTTAGCAACGAACGGTGAGTCGGTGATTTGGTATTTACCGAGCGACCATAGGTCGGTAAAAAGTTTCAATGAATAGCAACGCACGATAAGTCGGTAAATGTATGCAGCGACGTCGGAGAGTGAGTCGGTAATTGAAGAAGCGGGAAATGAAAAGCTGGGCGGGCTGGAGAAACAATTCCCCCGCTCAAAGTCCAACCCTAACAAAATATCCTCAATCCCCACTCCCAAATTGCGCCGCCCAAAGTTCATTCGCGGCAGCGCAGCACCTGCATCTCCCGCTCCCGCTGCTGTTGCTTGCCACGTGCGCAGCTGCGCCGTCCTGCCGTCGACGCGCCGCGCGCTTCGCCGGCACGCCGTCGCCGGGCCTGCGCACACCCGGAGCAGGCAGCGCGCGCACCCTACTCTCTTCCCCCAACGCCGCCGCCGGTCTGAAGAAGAAAGCCATCTCCACAAGGGTTGCCGCCGCTGTCTCCCCAAGAAGCAAATCGACGTCCGCCATCAAGAAGCCGTCTGCCTCTCCGCTCCCCACAAACCTGGGACCAGTCCCTCCTCGCATAGGTAAGCAGAAGCTCTAGACCCGCTGCCCCCTTCTCCCTTCCTCCTCCCCTCCTCGATTCATTGTGATACAGGTAGGCCTGCTCAAATAGCTCTGATATCTTTCAGAACTTGTGATTGAAACGTTTTCCATGAAGCTACTGTAAACTGTGGTGTTGCCCTTTTAGAACTTGTGATTGAAACTTTTGTCATGAGTCTAGTGTAAACGGATTAATTTTCCAATGTAGCCCTTTGTTCGAAATTTGATTAACATCACCATTGCCTGCTGTAGCACATCTGAGATCCCACCGATCCTGAAAAATATCAGAGAGCTTGGCTGCCTTTTCTTTATTTCAATCTGAAATATGTAGAACGTTCTGCAAATGTAGCAGCACATTTGTGTGACCAGAAGCCTGTAGCCAGCACATCTTACTTAGTCTGCACAGGCAGTGTGCCTAGTTTTTTTACCGCAACAACTGCAGTATGACAGTAATCATCCTGATTAATGAATCAAAGCTGTTATGATTCCCGCAAAAAAATTACAAGCTACTTTACGTTTGAGCAGGGCAATATGCAACATTTACATAGTGGGATAAATACTTCCCAATTCTACAGCACCATTTCATTTTGTTTGTGTTGAATTCTAGAGTTAATTACATTTTCAGTCATGAGCCTGTATTCATGAGGAAAACAACATTTCATTTTCAGGATTTCAAGTGTAAGTGAGGCTGATGTGGAGCTGATTGCGCTATCACCCGAGACATCCGTGCAGGAACGTGTGCATCGACCACATAAACAACAACTGTCCTTCGTGTAACGGTAATGCTCACTTTCTCCAGACCTCTTGTTTCCTTTTACAAGCCCTATATATTTTACATTCATAAGTGTTTCTTGATCCGGTTTTGAAAGTTGCTTGGTATCTCGCATAAAAGCATGGATAAATCATGGATTGACGATGAGGATAGGTACACCATAATTTTCCCAACAACTAAAAGTGCCTAATTTTTTCACTAACAGAAATATTATGATGTCAATGATGCGGCCTTTGAATGGTTTATGCGTACTGCTGGAAGAAAATGGAAAGAATTCAAGGCAAAACTGAAGGAGAAGTATTTTAAACCAAATGTTGAATATACTGATGAGCAAATAAGTCAGAGTCGAGATTCAAGGGTTAATGATTCTGATTGGAAATTTCTCTTTACCTATTGGTTGTCCGCTGAATCTCAAGTAAGTAACTTTTACAATCAGTTGTAATTAATCTTCAGTTATGCAGTAAGTTGTACATCGTCAAATATTGGCACTTTTTTGTAGGCTCGCACGGAAATGGCAAAAGCAAGTCGGGCACAGTTAAAAGTGCCTCATACATCAGGCAGCGTGAGCTACGCATGTTCTGAGCATGATCTGGTGATAACAACTTTTAGTCTCATTTACTAGTTGAGTGGTTCTTTATAGGTCATAATAATCATATTGCTGACATGTATTTTTTGTAGGGCGTGGATAAAACAATCGGATGTAGCTGAACTTTATTTTGGTTCTGGATACTTTTGTGAGTGACAATGGTAAACAAGTGGGATGTGTATGTGGTGTGCAGCACAAACACCTTGGGATGTGATGCAACATCCATTCTAGATTTGTTTTCTGTAATAGGAACCTGAGAGCATCATGTCAAACATGTCTGATTTTGAATGCTTGTTATTAACTTGGGATGTGATGCAACATCCATTCTAGATTTGTTGTCTGTAATAGGATCCTGAGAGCATCATGACAAACATGTCTGATTTTGAATGCTTGTTATCAATCAATGGATGCTCATGGCTTGATCCATTCTATCTTTTGTCATTTGATCTGTGCATGTTATTTGATCTGGATTATGGGCTACAGTGATTAAGCGAGCTAGATTTAGGGGATATATTGGAAACAATCAGCTCCAGTATTGCAACTGACCATCGGTCGGTAATTGTTTTAAATAAGTAGCGATGGACCTTATGTCGGTAATTATGTCAAGTACCATCGCACCATATGTCGGTAATAATCGTTACTGCAACTGATGATGCGTCGGTAATTCTTTACAGTACCAACTGACGGTAAGTCGCTAAAGAGTGGTGCGTCGGTAAAACTTTTAACGACGCCACTTACAACGACTCACTAGGAAGGTCGGTAAATGTTTTTAGCGACTTATGGTAAGTCGTTTAAGGCCGTTTTAGCGACTCACCGTCAATCGGCAATTGTGTGCTGTGGTGTAGTGATTTTCCTTAACCTTTCCATAACTCATGAAAATAGTGGTCTCATGTCAGGTGCAATGAAACATAAACTATGTTTGTAGCTTCATAGAAAATTTTGAATATCTTGCACTGTTTTGTTGCCAAGATCCAAGCTGTAGAAAAAAGAGCATCATCATTGTTTGGATCTTTTGAGTATAATTCTTCAAAGGCACCCATGTCCAAATACGGATTGTAACATTAAGTTGAGTTCCAACGTGTAGGAACATTGTCAGAAGGTCAGCTGTTGCAAGATATACCAAACTATATATATAGTTATCTCTTCAAATCGCTACTTTTGAGTTTGTGAACTTCTAATATACTTCACACTACATATCTTGGATTCTAGTGATAGCACTAGCAATTATCTTTAAACCATCCTGAAAGAAAGATTTCTGAATATGTGCAGGACAACGCAGTGCAAAAAAATTAAACTTTCCTAAAATTGAGTAGATAATCTTTCTGGCTAGGTATATTTATCTATTGACCGCTGCACTTTTGCCATTTACAATGGGGTTCAACATCGCAACACGACGCAATGTATGCAACTAACATTCCTTTGAGCTATATGCTGCTCCTCATCATCTATTGCACCACAAGAGAATTTGCAACTAAACACATAATTTCTTGCTTACAAATTGTAACTTCCTAGCACATATATTTTACATGAGCAAGTGTCCGAAAAACTTCAAGATACGATTTTTTTTACAAAAGAAAATATCCCTTTGGGTTTCTTTCCATACATATCAGTAGTTTTTGGGACTCAACGCATATTGTGTTCTATTGCATCCATTACTTGTACTTGCAAAAATGGTTTGTATCTAGGGAAATTGCAGATAGTTGATGGTTCAAATAATATAACATAGGGAAGTCGAATAAAAAGGAGAAGTAGCGTATTATGATGTAGATATCTTGGCCATGGTGAGGAGACAAAAGGCTCGACTGCTTTAGTTTCTCTGCTTTGGTTTTGCTCTGAATGAGCTAATTTTTCTATTTAAGTATCATGGATTTGGATCCATCGAACATAAAACTTTGTGACAGATGGTTCATGGTTAACGGAGTGAGACAACTTCACTTTACTGATCACTTGCTATCAGTAAAACAAGGCATCAGTGAGTCATGATGGGACCACACGAAAGTTGGGAAAGTTAATGACTTATTCGTTGCAGTATCAGAAGCAAAACAACAAACATATATAGAGCACTTGAAGAGAGTTCCAGCTCAGAAAAAAATGTCATGATCCGAGCATGGAAATTTAGGATCAAGGGAGTGGATCAATCTATTCCAATAATCTCAGAAGCGTACAACAACAATTACGTGAATGGTAATTGTTTGGGCCCACAATTATTTGGTACTATCATAAATCTCTTCTATATAATGAAAAGTATTCTGCAGTGAAAAAGAAATATTTATAACTTGAAGTACCATGAGTTCATATCATATTTATTATTTTATATTTGACATGTGATTCATGTTTATTCTATCACACTTACACCACAATTAGATGCTCGATATTTCAATGATGAATCTTTGCTAGCCAGTTGCCACAATATTGATTTATACATGCTACTTAAAACCTGAAAGTTATACAAATAAATGCCACATGCTATACTCCTATTTGATTGGTTAGATCTTATAATTGATTCAAGCTCCAATAATGTTACAAATCACATACAATGGATTAACTAAGACGCAATCCGGTGGTAGATGATGACTCATCTCACACTCAAATAGAGCGATGGCCAGATATTTCTCCATTAAACTTTTACTATTGTATGAATATATAGTATAAATTAAATAATAATAAACTATGTTTAAACTGTAACATATTTTAACTATCAAGCCACACCGAGTCATATTAGTTTTAATAGTTGTAAGAATGGGTGGCCCCTGGGCATAAACGCTCTGAAGTTTACCGAGTCATTAATATTCGATCGTCAACCCTCACCCGGGGCATAATGCTAGCTAGAATGAAAGATTTCATTTCGGTGTTTTCTAGAGTGGCACATAAAGCAGCTAGACAATTATTCGTCGATTGAAAAAACTCATACAATGCGCAGTTTTATTCTCACTTTCCAAGAAGCACATGGAAGAGACAAACTGTGTTAAAACATTGTAGACGTGATTTTCATCTGGATGAAACCTTAACTTCTTTTTGTTCTTAATTGTATTGTCATGTCATAAAAATGCCTATGTCACGTGGCACCTTATTTATTAAAAAAAACATCTCGTTGTGAGTAGCCTAAGCCGCATGGATCAGTGCACATGGCCCCGGGGCGTTCGTTGCTGCGGATGCGCCGACGCAGCTGGGTCACTCGATCCGACAAACAAGATTTTGCCAGCGGCAGGCTGCCGGGATGCGCATGCGGTCCACGGGGGAGTCAAGGCCGTGTGTAGATATACATACAGACCAGAGCAGCACGTGGGGGCAGGTGATATCCGGCCAAATAAGCGGCGCACGGTACCGGAGAAAGCGACGACGACGTGTCTTCACATCGATCTTGTTGCTCCTTGCTCGGGCGCCACAAATGCATGCATGGCCGCCAGTTATCCATTATCCATATCTTGAGCGCATCGTCTCACATGCACGTACGTACACGCGTCTCCCTGCAGCTTGATTGGGCTCTGGTAGATCCCGTGTGAAGAACGAAGGAAGCTTCGCTCCGCTGGGAAGCGCCAGTGAGCCGGCCCGCCGGTTCGGTGAGCTGTACCTTCGTTTGACTGACGGCAGCCGCGGACGTCCTGCTGCCGGTTGTTGGGGCTGCACAGAAGGCCGCACGTGCGCCCAGTGACGGGCCCAGGATTTGGACCATGGGTATTCAAAATTTGCGGTGGATTTTTTTTGACACCCTAAAATTCTATTTACACCTTAAATAATGGATATATAAGACATGATCGAGTGCCAAACATCATTTTTAATAAATTTGAATTGGAAATTATTCCACACATAGATGTAGTAAATGATCAACATATCTAAGCTTTAACATGTGTAATGAATAGAGGATAAAACATCAAAATGAAAATAAAACTTACATATTACAGGACAACTCTGTTCTTCAGTTCACAGGTGCTTAATCAAGACTAAAAGTGCTGAAAAGAATTCTTCAGTTCACACGGTTCGCACCTGCTTAATCAAGAATAAATGAGTTCGTAATAATGTATATACTCTTAGGAAATAAAGTGTGTTGATCAATACTTGCTGAATCAAGCTCTGGCGCAATTAGGCAATAAAGTATTCAGTTTTCCACTGATCTCAATTTGCAAGGCGGGCGACAAATATTCCTAATGGGTTGTGATGGGTTGAGGCAGGTTGGGTTCACGTGGGTCTTTCTTTGATTGAATTGAACCAAAGCATGTGTTTTCTTTTGCTTTTTATGTAGATATACCTACAATACATTATATATACAAATTTGTTTGTCAAAAATAATGGGTATTCAGTTGAATACCATTGAACCCAAGTGGGCCCGCCCCTGCGTGCGCCAAGGTTCATTATAACAGAGCTCATTGAGTAGCTAAGGCGTGGAGGTTACAAACGTGGCTTACATTAAACACGCAGGTGGCGACGCACGTTTTAGTTTGTGAGAACGCTGGGAACGAGTGTTTTGTAGTAAAATAATTAGGCTCAAGAAATATTAACAAGAAAAAAAAAAACCAAACATGATTTTGTTGGCTATCTTTTAAAACCCTAAAATAAAAGTAAACAAAGAGGTCTATTACCTTAAGCATTTGAAGACTAAAACAAGCCACCACGTTTGCTCTCAACGCTGAGAAATTACCAACGCGTTGCTTTGGTGCACAATCTTTATTTGATTTGTGGACTTTATAATCTTTTGATCAACTAGCCTCTCAACCCGTGCACCTGCACGGGCTAGTAATTTAAGCTATTATCGGTTGAGGTAAACATTATAAACTATAATTACAAAAAAATTACACTTTGTTCTAAGAACATACTGTACATGGATATTTAAATAACATATGGTAATCTATTATAAATATTATTATCTTCACCAGATGAAGTATTAGAGAATTACTCTATAAAACACTTAAACTACAGGTCTAAAAAAACTTAAAAGAATCTATGCTACGGTTAAAAATGCATGATTCTTTTTCTTCATATAGAAGCATTACACTACTGGAATTCCCCAGTTTCCTTAGGATTCTCTCTGTTTCCCTAGAGTGTTTTTAGTAGTCTTAGGGAAAGACAGTTTCCCTACAATGCGTCTTGAAATCGTAGGGAAAGAGTGTCATTCCCTAGAGTTCGCTCAGAAGTGGTAGGGAAAGAACGTATTTTCCTAGGGAAATCAACAGCCTGTACAGCTTTTCAAACTCGTCTCTCTCATCTACTCGTCCTTATCTACTCTCACAAACAGCTGCCTACTCCGGCGGCCTCCGCAAGGGCGACAGCAGAGCGGCGCCTCTGGCAGCGATGATGGCGGCGCCTCCGGCAGCAATGGCAGCTGCGTCTCCGGCAAAGACGGCAAGCGCTGGCAGTGGCTCGATCTGGGGCACCAGCTCGGCTCGGAGAGTAGCTCGGCTCCGGCAGCGGGGACCGAGGGCCTTTTATATTTTTTTAATGACCCGGACAGTTTCCCTACGAACTTAGATTTCCTAGGGAAAGTCAGACTTTCCCTACCGTTTCCAGCGATGGAACTCGTCTTTCCCGTCGAATTGTTCCCTAGGAATCTTTCCCTAGGAAACTTTCTAGGGAAAACCTTTCCCTACTGTTTTTAGCTGTTTCCCTAGTAATTTCTTGCCTAGGGAAACTGGTGAATTCTAGTAGTGTTAATGGAGATTTAGGATGGATTCCAGCATCATTGGTTTGGTTGCACAATTCCTTATCATGTTATTGTGAAATTATAACCATCGCTCCCTTATCAGTAATTATGTGGGGATTTCTTCCATGACACTAAAGGACGCTAAGTCATACACAACACTATCACATCTTGAGTGATGTCTATTGAAAATTTGCATTATAACGAACAAATTCAATTTTCTTTTATCATAAGCGAAATAATCAAATAGACAAGTTACTTAAGAGTGATGTACCTAATGGCATGTGAGTGCGAATAAATAACATAGGAGACCACACAACTCATGCATGTACGCATTGATAACACTAATATGGAGTAGTGTGGTTTATGTTTTTGACAGACAAAATTAATCTAAGCTAGTACTCCAATCTCTAGATATACATGGCCATATCATATTTCTTAGTATTGTTTCACTTGACTAAGGGATAAGAATGTCATTTTAATGAGTTTCTAAGTATGTGGTCGTACCAGATATACTCGCACGCATAAATGTGTATAGCATTTATTTATTTATTTTTGCGGGAAAGATGTGCATAGCAAATTAACCAATTTGTATTTAACATAAACGATTCTAACCTGGATTGAGTCATGCAATCTCGATGTCAAGGTTGCTGGACAGTAGGTCCGCAAGCCTGCTCTGTAGACAACCCAGCTCCCTACTGAATCAAGTAGGCTCTTGCTCGATACAGCCTAGCATACATGCAGTTCTTGATGCAGTCCTGGATGAACATGGCTCCCTCGTTCGGGTTATGAACTATAGCAAGTCCAATCTGTTCTGGCATCTTGAACCTGCAATAAACATTGATAAGAAATTCGAACGCCATAGATCCGAAGGGCTCTCAAGAACCGGCTTGACTTGCCTGGCAACAGGGAAGAGGGAGTAGTGGATTTGACATCAGGGGAGAGAGAGAGAGAGAGAGAGAGAGAGAGAGAGAGAGAGGCTTGAACCGTGCCTGATGTATGGGGAAAGCGATGGAAACATGATGGATCAGGGCGGTGCATAATTTATTACCAAATATATATTGATCCGATGGCAATAGTTGGTACGAAAATTATCTGATATCTGCCCTAGATGACGTGAGAGGTTGGAGTCCGCTTCCTATACGATTTTTTTCGTTTGTTGTTGGCCGTGAAACTTTGGGACTCTACGACCTTGATAGCTAATTATTTCCATGTATCCGTCTCGATCTCCAGGTCGTAGCCTATGTTGCCACGCATGTACATGTACATGTACGTGAAACTTTGAGTCACTGCATATAGAAAAGTTCATACACGTGAGCTATTAACTGTTTTGTTAAGTTGCAATGCATCCGTACACGTGAGATATTTTGATATTTTGTTCTTGCAACTACCATCTCTAAGGTGAGATGGCTTTCAAAATTCTTTTACATTTACCAACGAATCTTATAACTACTTAGGTAAGTTGCAATGCACCTGTACACGTGACATTTTCTTTTCGGATGCATCTGCCAATATAATATGCCTGCCTTCTAGACGTGGGATAAATCTGCCGTAGATGCCGTGAGAGGTTGGAGTCTGCCGTAGATTCCAGTTATGTACATCTAATGGTCATGATTTATTAAGAGTTTAATTTTACGGTCGGATGTTTTTTTTTTGGTAATTTCTAGGATTTTCATCCGATTAACGTGGAGGCATCGAAAGGAGCCTCCAATTAGTAAATATAAGACGTTTAATTTTACAGTCGGATGTTTTGCTTTTTTTTTTTGGTAATTTCTAAGATTTTCATCCGATTAACGTGAAGGCACCGAAAGGAGCCTCCAATTGGCAAATATAAGATGGGGACGGATAAGTTTCCAATTGATATATACGAGGCTTTGTCTAAATTACCATGTCTTAATGGCTTGGTTGCCCACTAATGAAGGACCGAGTATCTATGAAATTAACAGCGGGAGCAGGTAGGACTGCTCGAGCAGTTGTACAGACTTGGCATGGATCGTATGCTTGGACGATAGTTGGAGCTGCGACCCTAGCCTAACCGCAGATGTCACGATCGCAGAGCACGCCGCTTTTGCGGTTTTGCAACAAACCAACCAGGGGTGAAGCTAGGTTCATGGTTGTGGGTGCAAATGCACCTACAAAAGTTTTAAATTTGGTTGTAATTCACTTGATTTTACTGTTTATGCACCGCCAAAATCTAAAGTTAAGTATCCATAGACAACTAAATGAGGCATTCTTGCACCCCCACACATTTTTCTCTAGCTTCGCTACTGCAACCAACTAGGTAGCCCGCACCACACTTGGTCATCATCATCGTCGACAAACTTCGGAACCTGTGATTGGGGGAGCTGATGGACAGGGACAATAGATCGACCGGCCGGTGTACGCAGATCGATCATAATACAGATCGATCATGATACAAGAGCGACGTCCATGCGTGGAAGGACGCGGCGAACGCCGCTGATCTCGCGCGCGTCGTACGTTCACCGGCGCGTGCGTGTCGTTTTCCGCCTACCGATCGCTTTCGGCCTGAGCGCGATATATGTATGTGAGCCTGGGATCATATACTTGTAGGTAGGTGTACTAGTACTACCAAGTGCGGCACATGGTAATCGTAGTGGTAGTGTCACCAACACGCAGTTGCGAGGTCGAGCTGCCGGCCAGCCATTGACGTGGCGATCGGTCGGTCCTCTTCCTGCGATCTAGCCCCGTAAATAGATGCATTACCAGTTTTAATAGTTGCAAGTGGAGGTGGCCCAGGGGCATAAACGCTCCGAAATTTACCGAGTCGTTAATAGTAGTCAACCCTCGCCCTGGGCATAAGCCGCATGCATAAGGGCACATGGCCCCTGGGCGTACGTGTTCGTCAATCGCTGCAGATGCACCGACGCAGCCAGTCAGGGACGAAGCTATGGCTTGCCGTCGGTGTCAGCTGACACCGACGGATTTCTGAAAACCTAAGGTAAAATACTGCTCAAATGCTGTTTACAAGGTTAATGACACCGGTAACAAATGGTATTGACACCGGCAAGCCTGTAGGCTGGCTTCGCCCCTGCAGCCAGTCACTCAGACAAAGAAGATTTTGCCAGCGGCACGCTGCCGGGACATGCATGCATGCGGTCCGGGAGTCAAAGCACGCGGGGCTGGTGATGTCCGGCCAAATAAGCGGCGCACGGGGGCACGGTGCCGGAGAAAGCGACGAGGACGTGTCTTCTCTTCATGTTGCTCTCTCCATGTTCCGGCACGAGACATGCATGCATGGCCGCTTATTATCCGTATCTTGGACACGCTCACTGCAGCTCGATTCATTGATTCGGCTCTTGCAGATCCCGGGTGGTAACAGACGGAGGTGCCAGCGAGCCTGCCGGCCGTTTGTTCGTTTGACTGACTGCTGCTGCGCACGTCCTGCTGCCGGGACATGCATGCATGCTGGAACGAAGCAAAAACCGGCTCTGTACGTCTTCGCTTTAATAAAACGTATATCTTGTTTAGCGCCTCCTCTTCAGGCACAAGTTGCAACCAAACAACGTTGTGCTTCTCGTGCCTGACCAGGCAAGTTCATCCTGCCTGACCAGGCAGCTGTTTTGCTCAGGCATGATGCTCAGGGCAGCATCCAAACTAGCCCGGAGTCACGGAAGCTCGCCGGCTGTTTTTCGTTTGACTGACTGCTGCCGCGGACGTGCCGCTGCCGGTTGCTGGGACCGCGCCGAAGGCCGCACATGTGTGCCAAGGCTAGTTAACTGATTGACGAGAGTAGCTTCTGACGTGGTGCGTTTTTACTGCAAGCTCTTGCAGTAAAGCTATCTACCGTCCGCTGCATCGGACGGCCTCCCATTATTCCATATTAGCCCGTCAACCCGTGCACATGCACGGGCTAGGATTATAGTCATTACCATTGTTTGTGTTACATTTTTTTACTTTAGCCTTTCAGGTAATTGGTTTTGGATAATAAAAAGTATTTTTCTTCTACCTTCGGCTGATAACCTAGCTATGTAACACGTTTTTCAAAGCCACAAAAAAGAAAGAAAATACATACAAAAACCAAGAAACCTGTTTTCTAGGTGTTTGGGCCAGGAATATATGTTGACTGTATTCATGTGTGTATTTGTATCTTAATTCAAAACTAAATTTAAATCCAAAAGTTTTCTTTTAATGATATGGACTAATAAATCGAGCCACATGAATAATGATAAACAGATTCCTTTTTATCCAAGATATAGCATGCTGTATGCATATATGATTTGTTACAGAGGAAACGTACCTTGTGTCCAGCAAGGTTAATGGCAGCCGTGGTCAGCTCGGCGATGTTGGACTGCTTTTCAACCCCCACCTGCAGCTTCTTGTTTGTAGGATGATCCGTCTGGTATCGTCACCGCCGCAATAACTTGTCCCGATGCGTACTCCTGAGCATTTTGTTGTACTTGTCCAGATGATCTGCAATAGGATCCATGGACCTATGGCGTGCTACTGCATCACATTCTCCACTTCATGGTCACGTCCAAGGATCCTGAAGAACTCGATGGACAGCTGAACGGACCACAGGAACGACCGGTTGCCGCCGGGGAGGCCTCACAAGAGCTCTTCTAGTATGTCCATCGATAGAACTTCAGATTTTCCGAATGCGTATAGAAAGGATGGTTGCCGCTTGCGAGACTCAACACGAATCACGTAGAATAGTAGATGACGAAGACACCAATTGGATTTAGAAAAGTCTGCAGAGATTTCCACCGTGATGGAGTTTAGTTTCGTAACCTTTTGTTGGAGTTAGGAAGCTATACGGCAAACAAACGAAGCAGTTCAATTGTGTCGTCTGCTGCGGCGGCGAGATATGTGGCTTGTCAAACTCGCCGAATTTTTCAATTGGCGCAGCGCCGCTGCCGCATGCCGAGGAGGTCGCATGGCGTGGAGTCTCGCGGCTACGGCCTGATCGCTATGGGGACGGCCGTACCAAGCCTGGCTCCTGGCGGCCGTCTGCCGGAGTCGCTCCTTGACCTGATTGGTGCTACGACGCCCTGCAGCCGGCGCTCCGTAATTGACGTGATGAAGCAATCTATCTAATCGTCTTTGGGTAGAGAGGAGTCCTACGTGAGGAAGCAATCTATCTAATCACATTGAGATCCAGTGGTCACGGGTTGTTAAGTGTCTAAATTAACGGCCAGATCAGATGTTTTGCTTTTTTTTCTCAGAATTTCTAGAATTTTTCACCAATTAACGTGAGGGCTTCAAAAGGAGCCTCCAATTAGTAAATATAAGAGAAGATGGCTGTCCTGTTCATGTTCATCGTCTCTCTCTCTCGCATAGATGTTCTTCCTTCGCTCTCTGCGATTCAAGCTCCTGCGATTCGTAATGTTGCAACTATTAGCCAAATGGAATCGTTAGGAGATAATGGATAGGAGATGTTGAATCTGGCGGAGCAATAGATTTAATTTTAAACATGATTTGAGGTCAATTTCGTGGATTTGGGAAGATAAGTTTTTTTTTTTTTGACGGGAAGATTTGGGACGAAAAGTTTTGCCGGCGTGCTGCTGTTCTCGGTGGCAACGGGCTGGAGAGGAGACGCCTACGGCTTGAGGTCTCGTCGACAGGGCGCGCGATGGGTGCAGCCATACTTGTCGGTGATAGGAGATGCTCCGGTGATCTCCGACGCTACTGCCTGCCGCCTCTCCCATGCGAAAGAACGAGCTGGGTAAGAACAAAGGAGCCAGGAGCACTGTAGGATCTATCAGACGGTAGATAGCTTTACTGCACGCGCTTGCAGTAAAAGGCAGCACGTCAGACGATCCGCTCCCTAGAGGTTACTACATGGCCTATACTAATATTGAAGAGGTGGCGACGCATGTTTTAATTTGTGAGATTGCTGGGAGCTGTGTTTTGTAAAAAAAATAGGCTAAAAAAAAAGAAATACTACCTTTCAAAACATAAGATAATCTTCTTCAACTTTGACTATTAACAACAACACAATTATAATGTTTAATCATTTATAAATATTTTTATGGGAACAGGAGGGGTTGCCCCCTACTGATTATAACATCTAAAAATAATGTTATTGATTCATCATGAAACATGCTATCATAATATGCAACTATTTATATATAAAATATTTTTTTAATGATAAGCTAGTCAAAGTTGATAATGTTTGACTTTGACCAAAATAAAAAATATTTTATTTGAAACCCTACAAGAATAGTAAGCACATGGATTTGGAGAGAGAGAATGAAAGTTACCAGTAGGTTTGTTGATATTAAGAATCCACATAAATATCATCCTCACCCTCGTGGGGAGCCATGTTATGAAGGGCTTCAACAATTTTCTCTAGGAATTGTTTGTAAACGCGAAATTGGGTTATGGCATATTATGATCCATATTAAGTAATCTTGTTTATAATTTAAGAGAATATTATGTAAAAGTGTAATTTTGTTCGAGTAACATGTTAGTGGTAGTGCCAAACACAAGATAACATGAAACAATCTAGAATCACGTAATAAAAGTATAATGGTCAAAGGTTATGTTTTATTGATAAGGTATTAGTGTCATGTTAAAAATAAGTGTCGACCATCATTGGCTATAGGTATCATTATAGCATTTCTAGCACTAAGATTAATAGCAACCTATTGTTTAAATTGAGATCTGAAATTCATATTCTGGAATAAGTTTTTTCTACTCTATATAAATGTGCACATGACTATAAGTGAAAACAAACCGCACAAAGACCATAATTGTATAATTAAGCCATCTTCCAATAGGTCCGTGTTTCTCCATTACGTGATAAAGGACATCAAATGAAGTAGAGGTCATGGGTTCGAATCTTGATGCCCGCATGGTGTGCAAATATTACAAGAAAAAAGCTGCAGATTTAGGGGAGTTGTGGCGGGTTGATGGGGGCATCCCCTCATAAAAAAACAATTTTGCTATTTTTTTTGGGCGATTTTTATTCAAATTTTGCCGAGTGTTCGAAAAAAAGCACTCGGCAAAGCGCCGATTAAGATATGCCGTGTGCTCGAGTGCAACACTCGGCACAGGCTTTGCCGAGTGCATTTGGGGCTTTGCCGAGTGTCCTTGGCACTCGGCAAATAAGGGATTTCCCGTAGTGATAGGCTAATGCATAAACCAGAAACGAATACATGTTTGGTTGCCTGGATAGACAACTTTTGGCTAATGCAAGCTTGTGTTTGGTTGGCTGTGTTGGATGAGTGAGATCACCCTGCATTTGATATTGGTGAGTGTTAGACTCTTTCACCTCCTCTCTTTCCTTCTCAATTATCTTCGCAAAAAAATTAATCAATGATTCATTTTTTTTACTCGACATCAAGATTAATGATTTGTTTACAGTACTTGTTTATTAGCGGACATCAAGTTTAATGATTTGTTACATACTTGTTTTTGACTAAAAAAATTGCATCTTGATTGATATTAAGAAAAACACAGAATTTTGCAACTGTTTGTAGCATCACGGATGATTATCTATTAACCTTTCAGTATTGTTGCCGCTAATGATCTTAAGAGCTTAATAACCCGACAAGCTTGAGAACAATGAACAGGGCACCATTGACTTCTCGTGGAAGCGGCTACACAGCAAGAACTAACAAACGGCACCTGTCGTTGAAATTGCAGGATGCAGCAAGAACAGGGCGCGGTCCAGTGGTGGAGGCAAATCAGTAACATCCAGCGCCAAAAAAAATCACCGGTTAATACCGGGGATGATTCCGTCCTGCTAGCTTGCTCCTCTGTCCTGCGGTCTGCCCATGGCTGTGGCCTAAGGGCTGGATTAGATCTTCTTTCCGGCGGGTACCAGGCTACCAGCAAATCCGGCCAAGAAACAGAGCCGGGAAGAGCAAGGATTGGAGAGAAAGCAGCGGACTCGTCGGCGGTGGCAGGTGCGGCATACGGGTCTATTCTTTGCTCCCCTTCCCATCCGACCCAGCACCAACTTGTTACGGGCTGACGAGATCGAGGTGGGAGGGGAGGGGGCGATCAGTGAGATGCACGGCGAGGAGCGCGGGGTGCCTGGACAACTGGACCAAAGCTTGGAGAGGGTGCCGCCATGGATGCTTGGACCGGAGCTCGGTGATGGCGCCGCAATGCATTGGCTGCCTGGACCAAATCTTGGGTAAAATAACAATAATTCTAGGTAAATTATTGCATCTTTAATGTATAATTCAGAGGAAGGAGCTAACTTACTGTTCAGAACAAGGTACCAGCTTGTTCTAGTTTCATCCAATGTCTAGCACGGTAGCACCTTACCGTAGGGTAATCGGGTTGAATGGCAGCGGAAAGAGAAGTGAGAAAGAATATTTAAATAGAAGCACCGGGTGCTCAAATAAGTTTCAGGTGCTAGGACTTGCTATGCTAGCACCCACTCTCTAATGTATTGCACCTCTTCTGTTCTTTTCTCTCTCCTCCTAGCACCTCCTTAATTAGTCGAATTCGTAGTGTCTCCTACAAGCTGTTGCGAGCTCGAGCTTCCCTGTATGAGCGGGCCGGCCAGCCATCGGCGTGGCGATCGGTCTTCTCCCTGGCCGGCCGGCGCCGCAAGCGGCCCGGATCGTTGAAAATATATTCTTGGCAGCTCGTGATCGCCGCCAAACTCCGGCGCGTGAGCAATTAACACCGCGCGTGACCCCGGGTCTCTCCTTTCCCGCGCGGACGTACCAACGTTGGAACGGAGCGTGCACGGGTTGCGCGGGACGCCACGCCACCCCACGCCGCTCCGGTACGTGTTGGGCTTTTTCTCGCGGCACCGTCGGCCAACGGCTACGTACTAGCCGCGAGACGTATCCACGAAGCGTACGTACTACATGAGTTGAATTTAGTTTTTGGGCATCTCAAGAGTTCAAATTCGCGTGAAGCTGAAGTTAACAACGACGTTGCGTTTGGATAAGCAATAGCCACCACCCTTGCAACCGATGAGTACTAACAGAGGGAGTAGAGAACCAGCTTCGCTACATTTGCGCGCGGACTACACAAGTGAATTGCACCACGTGGGAATGATCTCTGCCGTACATACGGGCAATCATCTCGCGCGTGTGGCCAAGAGAAATGATCGATTGGACCGTACGAGGGAAATGGCCGGCCGGAGAGCCAACTTGCCGTTGTCCACGTCGCCGGACGCTGGCCTTGTCTCCGTTCGCATGCTGCGCTCTACGGTTACTATGCATTCGGCAGCAGGAAAGCATGAGCTTAACGGACTGCAGGTTTAGAGGATGTCACTGGACAGTGCAAGCTGGATTTCATTGTGATCTGATTCATGGCCATTCTGTTAGCAAGAGGAAACCCTTGTTTTGCAATTTGATTTCCCCTTCCCTCTTACTGAGATGTGTGCTAAAGCACGTTCTTCGAAACGAAATGACCAAAAAAAAACAAGCTATTTACAAACTTGGATTACATAGTTGGCCGAGTTTTTCTATCACTACAAGAGAAACACCCCTTTAGCAACGCATATATGCGTTGCTAGAAATCCATATTAGTGTTGCAAGGGTCTTTACCAACGCATGTTGCATCCGTTGCTAGAGGTGGCGTTGCAAAGTTCTTTTGCAACACATAAAGAACCGTTGGTAACAAGCATAAATAAGTGTTGCAGACTTGCAACGGATAATCCAAGCAACAGCAACACTTGCATATGTTGGTATTATTGACCCCAGAACCTTCTTTTTTTTTATACCATACGACATTGTTGTTCAGACAATATTTATAACAAACATAGGTCTTGCGACAATAAAACTTTCACTGCAGAAGATGGTCCAGAATAATTCAACTGATAAATATATTGATTTTCATAGACAGGCCACAAACTTTGCCAAGCAACCAGATTCATACAGTTATTCTAAAAAATATTTCTTGTACAGAGACAGGCCACAAACTTTGCCAAGCAACCAGATTCATACAGTTATTCTACAAAAGAAAAAGAACATAAACCTATAACAGTCTAAATTGCCTTGGAATGCATTCGTTGTTTCCTTTTCCCTTCCTGTCCATTCTCTGCACTAGTAAGTTGTAGCCTGATGCATCTATTCCCCATCATGATATCTTAATATGGTCAGGCATCCTGCAAAAAGAACTAACCAATACATGTAACTGCACAACTATATGAAATACTGCAACAGCTGAAAATAAACATAGATAACATATCATCCACTATTTCATTATGGATTCCAATTAAAGATTGACTGAATGCAGACTATACAGCATATATTTTTGCAAGGGGTATTCATATACCTTACTAAGAAGGCAGAACCCTGATTAGTTTCTTAATTCTTGTTCTGCAACCCGAGGAGTTCAGTAAATCTGCACAAATTACATAAAAACAGATCTTGTTGTGCCGTTGTTTCCACCTTTGCAGAAACTGCAACATCACTCACGTCAAGGAGAAAGAATAGATTATTGAAACAGGGAAAAGAACAAATAGGAACACAGAAAGATTAATTGAACATTATAATGGTTTCGTTGATTCTCTGTCGTAACAACAGTATGCACATAGCCCTGTGCAAGGCCACCGTGATGATCTACAGTAGGCTAAACAAGACCTAAAAATAGGATTAAACTGAACCGCAAGTTATATGAACGAAATTAATCCAGATCAATTAGTGAATCAAATAGCATTTAGGGATTAGGGATACGCTGATGAGAACCTCAAAAATCTGAAATCAATCGACACCACAATTGAAAGAAAGGGCAGGAATTAATACCTCAGGGAAGGAATACTCGAGATTGGAGGGGCATGGCTTCGTTATTGAGACGGTTGATGGGGAAAACGTTCAGATCTGGGCGCCGCCTCCCCTATCCTAGCAGTTCCCAGATGCGACGCCGGGATGGAACCTGAGGGAACCAGCGTCTTGCCGCCACATCGCCCTCTCACAGCTTCTAAATCTAATTCTCAACCATATGAACACGGGGCAGGAGTCAAACCAGGGAATAAAGCAACCAATGGAGGAGGTAGGAGATGGCTGGTGTCGAGGTAGAACATAGGCTGCGGGCTGGAAGTCTCATCGCCGGCAGCTGCCGATGGCGCAGAGAGCCCTGCGCAAACCGCCCCCGACGCGAAACCTTTGGCTTCTGTAGATAGGACTTGGATGGACGCACGTCTTATTTGGCTCGGGTGAATAAACCTACCTGAGGAGGTGGTGGGGGGAGGTGGGAGGTTTGACGGGCTGCGCTGGGAAGGGCCGGAAGCCCACAACGCTTTTACGAACCGTTGCAGGGTATGCGATGCAATATGGTGGTTGGTGGTGTAGTGTATCTTCTTGTGCGATACAAACCGTGGTGCCGAAAGTATGAAGCAGCAACGATAAACCCATGTGGCATTCCTGCCAAAAAAACCTGAGATCTCTTTGCTTGCAGATTAATCAGTACAGTTTAATTTTTTTTTTTGGGGGGGGAGGGGGGGGGGGGGGGCATAGCCACCCTTGGCCATAAGGAAGTTGCAGAAGCAACAGTCAAAACCTGTCACAAATTAACTAGGTACTCCAAATTAGCTCACGACAGCATAATTTGAGTACTCTGTACTGAACTTCTCAATTTGAGAACCATGGTTTTATGACTAATATTGAAAAGGACACTTTCTAAAATCTATTATCTTAGTCTTTGAAGGGAAAAAGAAGCCACCACGTTCGCTCTCAAGGTCACGAAATTACCACATAAATCGGAAAAAAAAAAAGAGAAGCTACGAGCCATTGGATTTTATGAAGATCTTATTTGTCTGTTTATGGGACAAAAGAGTAAACAACATACTCGTATCAAATTCATAATGGAAAAATTTCGGAATTAAAAACTACAGAAAATACTGTTGATATAAATAAGCCGTGCACTGCGTGAGACACGACAATTCCGGACAAGTCCGATCCTAACGCAGGTAAAAAGTCCTAACGCGAACCATGTGCTGAGTGTTGAATAAACGACAACCATGGGGTCTGTCCATGGCGTGAGCGTCCTGTGTGTGTTGTCTTCAGGTTCGAGTCAGTCACGGCGCCGTCGTCATGTCGCGGCGTGCGCGTGTCCGTGTGCTTGCAGGCTAGCTGCAGCACCAGGTGCAAGTCAGGATCGCATCGTGCTGCATCCTGATGTGTCTAGCTACAGTCCATGATTTCAGGGATCGATTAGTTAGGCTGTTAGTTGCGTGCAGGTGTGCTGCGTGTTTGAGTCGTGGAAGATTATGAGTCGCCAGCGTAACCCGTACGTTGTGCAGCACGTCGTGCGGACGGGCGTGGTGCTCGGGCGCGGCATGATCCGAGTCAAGTGGATCGGTGCTAGAAGACCGGGCAATGGAGGAGTGCTCCGAGGTGTGGCTCCGCTGTATAAAGGGCGTTGTAATCCTACGCTGGTAGTTGAGTCCAGAGATAAGAAAACTTGGAGTTGTGTCGCTGTTGTGGGAGTTTCGTCGCCTGACAAAATTCTTTGTGCTCGCGCTCCTGTGTTCCTCGTCTTCCTTGCGTCTGTGTTGCAAGTGTGAGAGTGAGAGAGAGTGCCTAGCTGGGTTCCAACAATTTGTATACAGAGATAGGTGTGCGTGAGTGAGAAGACGTCAAGCCCACTGATGTCCCCGAGCAAGGCGGGGAAGAAGGCCGCCATCGACGGCGGCGACGGCACATCGCGTCCGGTCTGTTGGATATATGAGCACTTTTAGGTTTAATTTAATCCAGAAATAAAACATGAACATGATGAACAGATTGCAGAATAAACGAGACAAGTCTACGCAAGATCTAGACAAGTCTAAAACTATAGTAAACAGAGCAAGATCTACCATACTTCGCAGTACTATCGTACAAGCATGGATCATGTAGGCATAGAAGAGAGACATGGTTTCAGAGAGTACGTACTGATCGTTCAGAGGAGACGATGAAGAAGCCGTGACGATTGGCGATGCAGACAAGCCGGGACAGCGGAGAAGACGTCGACGAAGGCGATGATGAGCAGCAGCCCCCGAACACGAACGTTGAGGAAGACGAGCCGTGATGGAAGTGATCGAGCAGTCGCGCAGAGCGCTTCCCAAAAACCTTATTCGCCCTCTCCCGGTGCAGGAGCTCAAAGAACGATGGTTCCGGAGACCTGCTCTCCCGTTCGCCGGTGCAGGAGCTCAGAGGCAGTTGTTTCACGAGGCAACCACCTCAAGTGCTAAAATTATTCAGAATTATTCAGGAATTATTCAGAATTTCCTAATGGGCCTAGTTGTAGCCCACTAATAATTCTAGCAATCCCCCACCAGATCTCAAAGTCCCATTTAAGACTTTGCCAGATCCTACTGCTGTTTGATATACCAGTGCTTCGATGGAGACTGTTAAGTTGAACATCCATCTAGAACAATAAGCTACACTCATTCACAACTTGAACAATGGACTACGCCTTGAATTGCAAGTTTTGTGCAAACAAGTTTCACTTAAAGCCAAACTGATACTTGACCTCCAGTAGACTACCCCGCGGGTGGAGCATATAGGTCATACTCCCTGGTCTCTTCATGAGCTTAATAGAGATCAACCAAGTCTCACAGATTGCGACCATACAACAATTGGGCTCATATAGGTGTATTCTTTCAAGAATGTTCTGCAGGAAAACATCTTCGCTAATTAAAGCCAACAGAATACATTAAGGCATTTGCCAACCTGCCATGCAGAAAATGAGAGTAATGCATCTTTACTCGAGTGGGTTAGGTAAGGTACTCTCTAGTCATCCACTAGCTTGTTCTTCCCAGATCCTACTTCACAGGATCTCCGATCACATAGGTTAGGTTACCGCTATGGAATAACTCATATGGGTCTCATACCCATCTCCTTAGATGCAGCGTCTATCACATTACGTGACAGCCTCTTAGTAAACGGATCTGCCAGGTTCTTTGCAGTTTGGATATAATCCAATGATATAACTCCGGAGTTTCTCATCTTCCTGACAGACTTCAACCGTCTCTTAATATGTCTTGATGACTTATCATTATCCTTAGAACTATTCACCTTGACAATTACTGTTTGATTGTCACAGTTCATAAGGATTGCCGGCACAGGTTTTTCAACGATAGGCAAGTCCATCAAGAGCTCTCGTAGCCAGTCGGCCTCAACGGTAGCTGTATCTAATACAGTTAACTCTACTTCCATGGTAGACCTCGTTAAGATGGTCTGTTTGCATGACCTCCATGAAACAGCAGCACCACCCAAAGTGAAAATGTATCCACTTGTGGCATATATCTCATCTGCATCAGATATCCAGTTCGAATCACTATATCCCTCAAGTACCGCAGGATATCCAGAATAGTGAAGCGAATAGTTCATAGTGCCAACCAGATAGCGCATAACTCTCTCAAGTGCATGCCAGTGAGCTTCTCCCGGATTAGAAGTAAACCGGCTCAGTTTGCTCACAGCATATGAGATATCAGGCCTCGTAGCACCAGCTAAGTACATGAGTGATCCAATGATCTGAGAATATCTCAATTGGTCTCTACCAATTCTTTTATTCTTTCGAAGGATCACACTAGGATCATAAGGTGTTGGAGAAGACTTGCTGTCCTTATAGCCAAACCGGCTCAAGACTTTCTCTACATAATGGGATTGCGTCAAAGTAATCCCATTCTCTCCTTTGATTAACTTGATGTTCAAAATAACATCGGCCTCTCTCAGATCTTTCATGTCAAAGCTATGACACAAGAACGACTTGACCTCATGAATCACGCCAAGGTTTGTTCCAAAGATCAGTATGTCATCGACATACAAACACAGTATAACACCTTGACCCCCACCATAGCGGTAGTACACACACTTATCAGCCTCATTGACACTAAAGCCTGCTGATATGAGAGTTGAATCAAACTTCTCATGCCATTGCTTAGGAGCTTGTTTCAGATCATACAAAGATTTCAACAACTTGCATACCTTGCCTTCTTGACCTTTAATTACAAAACCGTCTGGCTGGTCCATATAGATTTCCTCTTCCAACTCCCCATTAAGGAAAGCTGTCTTAACATCCATCTGATGGACGAGAAGACCATGAGAGGCAGCCAGAGAAAGTAAAACTCGAATAGTAGTCATTCTAGCAACAGGTGAGTAAGTATCATAGAAATCTTCGTCTTCTTTCTGTGTATAGCCCTTAGCAACAAGTTGAGCCTTATACTTATTAATAGTACCATCAGGCTTGAGCTTCTTCTTGAACACCCACTTGCAACCCGCAGGTTTGCAACCATATGGTTTGTCAACAACCTCCCAAGTACCATTAGAAAGAATGGAATCCATCTCACTATGGATAGCCTCTTTCCAATCATCTGCATTAGGAGATGCAAATGCCTCTGAAATGGTTTTAGCAGAGTGAAATCATCACCAAAAGACTTTGCAGTCCTCTGTCTTTTGCTCCTCCTAGGAGCTTCACTGTCATTCTCCTCTGGAATTGACTCAAGTGTATGTTCAGCATGTTCAGAATGTGTGTCAGGTTCAGATATTATTTCAGGAATCACATCAGAAGATAATCTATCAATGCTATGCAAATCTTTCATAGGAAATATGTCCTCAAAGAAAATCACATCACGAGACTCCATTAATGTATTGACATAAACATGAGATACCTCAGATTTAACCACTAAAAATCTATAAGCAATGCTATGATGAGCATATCCCAAAAAGACACAATCCACAGTTTTAGGTCCCAACTTACGCTTCTTGTTTATTGGCACATTAACTTTGGCCAAACAACCCCATGTGCGTAAATAAGAAAGCGATGGTTTTCTTCCAATCCATTCTTCATACGGAGTTTTCTCTTTATTCTTCATGGGAACTCTATTCAGGACATGACATGATGTCAGTAAAGCCTCCCCCCACCATGCCTTGGATAATCCAGCAGTGGCTAACATGGAATTAACCAAGTCAGTCAAAGTGCGATTCTTTCTTTCGGCAATCCCGTTTGATTGGGGCGAATAGGGAGGCGTCCTCTCATGAATAATACCATGTTCCGCACAGAATAAGTCAAACTCGTTAGAAAAATACTCACCACCGCGATCAGACCTAATACGTTTGATATTTTTCTCAAGTTGAGTTTCAACTTCAGCCTTATAGATTTTGAAGTAGTTTAGAGCCTCGTCTTTCGTTTTCAACAAGTATACATAGCAATATCTAGTCGCATCATCAATCAACGTCATGAAATATCTTTTTCCACCTTCTGTCAACACACCATTCATCTCGCACAGATCTGAATGTATGAGTTCTAATGGTGCCAAATGTCTCTCCTCGGCTACCTTGTGAGGTTTTCGAGGTTGCCTTGATTGCACACAGCTATGGCATTTAGAACCTTTGACAATGGAAAATTTCGGAATTAAATTCAGGCTGGAAAGTCGAGACATAGAACCAAAATTCAAATGACATAAACGTGAATGCCAAACACTAGAAATATGGTTCACCGACTTATTACAGAAATCCGAAAGGGAAAAACGGAACAAGCCTCCGCAATCATAGCCTTTACCAATAAATTGTCCACTCTTAGAAACGACAAGTTTATTAGACTCAAGCACTGTAACACCCCAAAATTTCAAAGCATTCAAAAGGAATAAAAATCGCTAAAAATTTAAATTTTTGTCCAACTCTTATCTTTCCGTGAATTTTCAAAATAAAATGCACTAAATATATTTAAACCTAGTTATAATCTGAAATTTTATAAATATTGAAATAGTGCTCAAGTGTTTGTCTTCATTTAAAATTTACTAACAGTTTGAACTTTTGAATTTTACAACAAACTAAATAATTGTTCGATTTAAAATCTCTAGCAAACTCACCTTGAATTTTAAATTTTCAATTTGAAAACCTGCATGAAAACTATCATATGCATTTTGGGAGTTTTATTTTGTGTGCTAAATCAATTCTGTCTCCTATTCAAATTTGAAACCATTTCAAATTTGATCAAACTTAAACTCCAGTAAAAAGAAAACCTATTACCTTTCCCTAAACCCTCCTGGGCCGAAACCTCTCCCTTCTGGCCCAGCTCTCCTTTTCTTTTTCTGTTTTCTCCGAATTATGTCGCATCGGGCCGAGCCATCTCCCTTGGCCCACTCCTTTCTCTCGGCCCAGCGCAGCCCAGCCTGCCAGCCCGCCTCCTCTCTTTGTCTCACTGACAAGTGGGCCCCACTTGTCAGCCTCTCCTCCTTCCTCCTGCCAGCGCCAGAGGCGCCCATGCCGCCTTCGTGACGCCGCCCCTCGTCAGCCGTCGTCCCGTCGCGTCCGCCCTCCTGTGGATGCGTCGCGCTCGCGTCACCAGCATGGCCGCCCACTCCTCTGACCTCGTCTCGTCGCGTCGCAGCAGAGCGCCCAGCTCCTTGACCGACGACCGCGGCTGCCCGGTGGCCGGTGACCTTGACCGCGCCTCTCACCTCCCTCTCCCTCCCGTCCGCCTATAAATCCAGGTGCACATGCACCTCCTCTCCCTCTCCCAGCTCACCACTGCCCTCCTCGACCACCACCGAGCTCTAATCGAGCTTTTCCCCCTTTCTTCTCCGTCGACGGCCACCGCCCGATTCGGCCTCCCCGACGACGACCTCGCCCGTCGCCCGCGCCCCTCCGCGCAGCACGGGAAGCACCAGAGCGCACTCCACGCTGCGCGCGGCCGCACGCCGCCGCGCGAGCTCGCCATCGGCCTCCTGTCGGCCTCGTCCCGCTTGCCACGCGCGCGCATCACCTTCACCACGTCGCCGCGCGCCTCGCTGACCAACGCGAAGACACCGCGACGCACCCCCTCATCCTCTACACCTCGCGCCGCCAGCAGGAGCCGCCGCCGCGCCACGCGTCCCACCTCGTCGCTGAGGGCGTCCCGGCCTCCTCCGTCGTGGACCACGCGACGTCGAGCCCTGCAGCCACGCGCCGCGCCTCCGAGCCCCTTCCGCGCCAAGTGCTGCCACCGGTGAGCCTCCCGCGTCGAACTCCGCCTCCGCCATCCGCGCGTCGCCGTCGCCAGCCTCGTCCAACGCCTTCCGGCCTCGTGCGACCCCCGCGGTGAGCTCGTCTCCCACCTCTCTCTCTCCCGGTCCAATTCCTACCTCCATTGGACCACTGGCTCGCCGGATAGACTACTCCGGCGAACCCCCGGCCAAGCCGCCACCACCTCGTCGGAGACGCCTCGGCCATCCATTTCCTAATCGACGGCCCAGATTAGAAATAGCGTACCCCTTCGTTTGTTTTAAATCCTGGCCCTCCATCTCCCATCCAGCGGCTCAGATGAAACCGGTCCATCATGAACCCGAGCCTGGACCCGGTCCACCAGCCCGTAGACCCGGTCCATGGTTTTCCAGTTCAGAAATGAATCAGGAAAATCCATAAAATCCCCAGTCCCTGTACTTTTATAGATAAGCCCCTGATCTTTATTCTATTTATATTCAGGTCCTGTCTTTTTACAGAAACAACCTTATCCTTTTCTGTAATTATATTTTAGCCCGTGTCTTTTTTCACCGAAGCCCCTAAACTTTTCTGTAATTACAGATTGGTCCCCAAAACTTTCTGTAATTACTTTTCAGACCCTAAATCCTTTTGGTAATTACAGATATGCCCTCGGTATGTTTCTGTAATTGCATGTAAGCCCCTAGAACCTTTAAATCCTTATATCTTTTCAACCGTAGCTCCGTTTTGGGCGATTCTTGCGCCCATGCGTTCGTAGAAACGCGTAGTACCCTTTGGTACTACTCTTGGAGCTCTAGAATGGACCAGCAAACTGTCAATACCATATAATCTTCCCTCTTTCGATGTTCTTCCGTATCGCCACTTTATGCAACGTCAATCTTGCATGTTGTAGCAACCCGCTTTATCGTCTAACGTTGAACCTAACCAGTCATGCAGTATCTCTTTGCCTCACATCCTAGTACCCTCCTCATCGCAATACATCTTTCCGCCTTAACCTTGTATGTCGCACATACACCATCACTCGCTAGTAGTAAACCTACCCAATCTTTCATGTTGTATCGCCATGAAACCTAATACCCTAAATCCCATGTCGATAAATCACGTGATGTCGAGCTCGCACATCAATGCACGCTTATCTTGTGGCGACGAGCTTATCCAATCTTGTCGTACCTCTCTATATCATAACCGAGCAACCTCTTTCATCGCAACTCTTTTACAACCCAAACCTAATCCAATCGTCGCTCAATCGACCTTAATCTATTGACTACCCTCGACCCTTACCAAGCTTGTTATTTATTATTTTCATATTTATGTGGTCCTTTCATTGGAGCTTATTGGATTTATTGTTCATCGTTATTTAAATTGCTCGTTGGCCTTATCGATTGATCCTTGTCTTTTATTCGCAACCATGCATTCATGCCATGCATAATCACGTACACGTGCCATCGTCATGCGCTTAGTTCATGACAGATAATTAGTGGAATAACCTTAGTAATTAATCAATTTAATAAGTAATTAATAGCTAATCACCATTAGTTAATAACCTAATATAAGTAGGTAATTAAAGTAACACACCTTGCACTAGTACGTTTGTTGCATGAACCTTTATATAGGTTACGACCTATATAAAGCCGTAATGCTGCCAACGTACATCAAACACATACACACGCCCTTTCCACCTACCCGCATGCATTTATCATGGTTTAGCATCTCTCATTTACATCAAAAGCCCTAGTGCTCTGTGCATCACCTCTAATAGTCTCTCTTAAGATAATAAGCTCCTCCTAAAGTAAAACCTAATGCATCATGCATGATTTGTGCCTTTTATCTTCTTTGGTGTTCTATTGGTTCTTATCGAAGTTAATTGGATCTTGTCTGGTTCTTCTCGGTCTTTATTTCCTCTGCGGTAGTTTGTTTATACGGTATCTTGTTATACGCTAGCTTACGCGAGATTCGAGGAAGAACTAAAGGAAGATCCAGAAGATACAAGCTTCAAGGACGAGCTTCGAAGAAGAACTTGAAGACATCGACCCCGACACACGAGTCAGAAGATACAAGCTTCTAGGAAGAATCGGAAGACCCGGATTACGAGGACGTGAAGAAGAAGACTAATTAGTGAAGGTAAGCTCTACATCTCCTTGATCATGATTGAACCTACTGTTTTCGCAATGCACCTACAGAGCCTACTCTAGTATTATGCATCACTTGTTATTTTACTGCTTGTGTAGCTATGAACCTACTTGCTTATTGATATTGATGTCGGTTACTTAGGCGTTAATATCTGAATCCTTGTTTAACTCTTTATTTACCTGCCACCTTGATAACCCTAGGATAGTTCCATCATTTCTATAATGGCACTTTTACCTTGCTACTAGAATGCTTAGGACCCCTGCAATGTATCTACATTGCTACACTTTACACACATATATGTTTTACAACTGTGTTAAATGGGTTTGGTGGTGTGTGTGATATCTAGTGGGTTTGGGAGTAGCACAACTGTATTAGGTGATGATGTTGATGGTGGCGGTGATGATGGGATGGGTTGGATTGCGGGCAAAGCCACTAGTGAATGGATGTTGATGTTATAGGCCCCTAGTGTGGGATATGGTGCTTGCCCGGCCATATGAGGACCGGTTCTGACGCCCGTTAACATAATGATTCTCGTACAACCACGGAACCCCTATGGGAAGGACCTACCCTATTTTCCTGGTATTCTTGCAAATGCCATCTGGAGGCCAGTCGAGGCAACAAAAGCTCAGGAAAAGGACATAGGAAACGTACCTATGATCCGGCTCGCGGAACCCGCTATAGGTTACGGGAGTGCCGCCCGTCATGGTATATGTTACAGGATCCTGCTATTTGTTACAGGAGCATGACGTACCCTTTTACAAGCGTACAGTGCCAGTGTGCGACCTTTCATGTCACAAGCCCATGGGTGTGATTTCGTGGTGGAATTGTGAGACTACTCGGAGGATATAGACTAGGCGTTATGTTACTCTCCGTACAAGAGTGCATAGCCCGTGGGAAAAGATGTACAACCTCTGCAGAGTGTAAAATTCATCTGGATGGACGTTGTCACGGCATATGACACATTATTGTTGCGCACGTATGGATTAGCCACTCCTCTCTTTCCTTGGCGTGTGAGTGGGTTGTAGTCAGCCCGTGTTTTGGAAGTGATGGCAAGTGTGCCGGGTCGGTATGATCCTTGAGGTCAGAAGGCCCAACTAAAACTTGGGAACTGGCGGGAAGGCTTCATACTCCCCCAGGGCCAACCAACTAAAATATTGTCAATCAATTCCCTGTTTTATCTATGAATCCTTGTCTTGCTTTAGCGAACCCCGCATAAAGCTTGTTTTGCTACAAATAAACCATATAGCCTCCTCCTTGCTAAGACCAAGTATGCATGTATATATACCCTTGTGTAGTGTAGGGCTTGTTGAGTACCTTATGTACTCACGCGTTTGCGATTGTTGGTTTAGTAGGAGAAGACTTCGTAGAAGACGACGACGTTTGGGTTTTCGGTTCTGCCTCTCAAGTGTGCTTGTGGCTTTGGGCCAAGGTTTCCGCTGTCTGCTTCACCGTTAGCTGGTTGGTTGGACTTGGATATTTCCTTGTCGTACCGCCGCTATGGGTCCTATATCAGGTATTATGCTTATTTACCAATTCGAAGTATGCTTTTGATTATCATATCTGTGTTTTTGTGCGTATCAGCTACTGATCCAGGGACTGATACAGGATGCACAACATATTCCAGAAATGGGGTATGACAAGCACTAGCCTAAAACCATCCCTATACAAAAGGGAACCACTAACTAGATTCTTATTGATAGAAGGGACATGCTGCACGTTCCTCAGCCGCACGATCTTTCCCGAAGTAAATTTCAGATCGACCGTACCAACACCATGAACAGAAGCATGTGACCCATTCCCCATCAGGACGGAAGAACCCCGTTGGACCTGGTAAGAAGAAAACAGAGAAGCGTCAGCACAAACATGAACATTAGCACCAGTATCAAGCCACCAACTTGTAGATTGAAATACTGAAAAAATAGAAGGTAAACCGTACCCACTATTTCCACTTCCAGCAATGGTCACCATGTTCGCAGACTTCTGCTCCTGTTAAGGTTTTCTTCCTTTGCGGTTTGGGCACTTCTTTGCCCAATGATCAGAAGCACCGCACATGAAGCAACCCTCGTTCTCTTTGTTCATCTTCTTCTTGAAGGTAGTGGTCTGTTTTGGCTTATTGTTCTTGCCCTTGCCCTTGTTGAACTTCTGATGCTGCTGCTGCTGTACCACATTGGCACTGGCACTGGTTTGACCCTCAACTCCTTTAGGTCGTCCATCCTTAGCCCGAGATTTCTCCTCAACATAAAGAGAAGCAATTAAATCTGAAACAGAAATCTCTTGCCTCTTGTGTTTGAGCTATGTGGCGAAATCCCTCCAAGCAGGAGGTAATTTGGCAATGATGCCCCCAGCCACAAATCTGTCGGGAACGACAATCTTAAGGAGTTCGAGTTCCTTCACCATGCACTGTATCTCATGAGCCTGCTCGGCTATTGAACGGTCATCGACCATCTTATAGTCATGATACTGCTCCATGATACACAACTCAGTGCCAGTGTCTGCACCACCATAGGTGTTACACAGAGCATCCCACAACTCCTTAGCGCTTTCATGCACAAAATACACATCAGTAAGATGGTCCGCAAGTGCATTCAGAATAGCGCCTTTGAAAATTGTGTTAGCCTTTGTATAGGCCTCATCCTGCTCAGCAGTCAGCGGTCCGTCTGGTTTGCCATTAGACACCCAGAACACACCCATGGCAGTAAGCCACAACGTGACTTTCAATTGCCATCTCTTGAAGTGCACGCCAGTGAATTGCGCTGGCCTCAGTGCATCGACAAATCCAGCATTTAAACCAAAGTGCCTACAATAAGGTTTTTGGATTGTTGGATATATGAGCACTTTTAGGTTTAATTTAATCCAGAAATAAAACATGAACATGATGAACACATTGCAGAATAAACTAGACAAGTCTACGCAAGATCTAGACAAGTCTAAAACTATAGTAAACAGAGCAAGATCTACCATACTTCGCAGTACTATCGTACAAGCATGGATCATGTAGGCATAGAAGAGAGACATGGTTTTAGAGAGTACGTACTGATCGTTCAGAGGAGACGATGAAGAAGCCGTGACGATTGGCGATGCAGACAAGCCGGGACAGCGGAGAAGACGTCGACGAAGGCGATGATGAGCAGCAGCCCCTGAACACGAACGTTGAGGAAGACGAGCCGTGATGGAAGCGATCGAGCAGTCGCGCAGAGCGCTTCCCAAAAACCTTATTCGCCCTCTCCCGGTGCAGGAGCTCAGAGAACGATGGTTCCGGAGACCTGCTCTCCCGTTCGCCGGTGCACGCCGACGATCGGGATAGGGCAGACTACAAGCGGCGGCGCAGCAGGAGGAAGAGGCAAAACCCTAACTCGTGTTGAGGTATGTTCTGGTGGGGGGCGGCCGTACGTATTTATAGATGGAGAACCGCTAGGGTTAAGGCGTCCCAAAACCGAGTCGGTTTCCATATAAAAACGTGTTGGACACGAAAAAGAAAAAACTGCAAAAGGAAGCCGCACACCCGCAAGGCATCGGGCCGGATTTCGGCGGACCATTCACGCAGGTGATGCGCGGCCGCGCCCAAAGCCCCGCCCCGCCCCGCCCGGCGAGGCGAGGCGAGCGAGCGCGCGCGTGTGTTTTTCCTTTATTCCTCTTATCCACACACTTGCAAGAATGGGTAGAACAACATTCTATATAAGTTGGTCCTCCTCCACCTAAACTAGCAATGTGGGACTAAAGGATGCACTCCCACCACTCATGGATGGGCCTTTGAGATTTTCCAGGAATTATTCAGAATTTCCTAATGGGCCTAATTGTAGCGCACTAATAATTCTAGCACGGTCGTGGTGGAGTGCATCGTCACCAACTCCAGCGCCACCGTGGAGCTCCCGATGCTACATGATCCAACTACTATGAGTGGTTGGCTGTGATGCAGGTTAGCATGGAGGCGATGGGGCTGTGGGACATGGTGGAGGCGGACAAGGTGGAGCGCCGCAAGGATTGGTTGGTACTGTCCGCCATCCTGCGCGCGGTGCCAACGGAGATGAAGGCCGGGCTCGCTAAGAAGAAGATGGCGAAACAGGCGTGGGCAGCGGTGAAGACGACGCGGATGGTGGACAAACGCGTGAAGGAGGCCAACGCGCAGCGATTTTGAAGGAGTTCGAGAACGTCGCGTTCCGCGACAACGAGTCCATCGACGACTTCACCGAGCGCGTCAAAGGCATCGTCGGCAACCTGCGTGAGCTAGGCAAGGAGGTGGACGCGTCGTGACGAAGGTTTGGTTTCACCATATGATATGAAGAGAAGTACCACAGTGAACGCAAAGACCATAAATTTTTAGTTTGATTTCACCATTTTGGTCTTATTACAAAGGAGTGCTTAGTATCTACGGATAATACAAATGATGTGTGATCGTTAAAGAGATTAGTCTCATGACTTTCATATTGAATATTCAAGCTAGATGGATATCAAGGTCAGAATTAATACAATCTTCAGATATCTAACAAATCTAGATTGATACGGAAATACAAATACTGGATACTACTCTATATATATGACGAGATGTGGTACATTAATCATTTACCCACCTGGTTTGGTCAATAACTATTCATGTCTCCTAAAGAAAAAATATGATAATCTTATCGCATAGTACACCTGAACATAAACACAACGCTATTAGTAGGCAGTCTCATAGCTCGTCTCATGCAACGCCACGTAGGATTCTTTATGAGGCAAAAAAAAGATGCGGTTGTTTCACGAGGCAACCACCTTAAGTGCTAAAATTTAGGAATATGAGACGGCTTACACAAGTGCTAAAATTTAAGAATATGAGACGCTTACACATCATTGTACGAGCTGTAGTTGCCATGTAGCTCATAAATATTCTTTTTTCTCATCCATAAATTAAGGGAAGATGCAATTACTATGAGACAACTAAAACAATCATCCATTGTATGTGTGGTGTCAAAAATCGTCTTATAATTATATATCACGCATGAGACCATATATGAGATAACACCTTTGTACCTACCCTTAGGGACTCTATGAGACAACACCTTTGTACCTACCCTTAGGAAAATAGAGAATTTCCCTTCACAAAAAATACTTTTATTCCTCTTCATAATATGATATGGGTATCGTTGCCTTCCTCATGGTGCTCCTCAACAACAAAATCACTAGGGTTATTGATAACGGCTCTTAAAGCAACCACCGTATACATACCGCTACTACAAAGTAAGCCTTCACTAGCGGACGTTTTGAGGCTGCAGTGGCGGACAAAGCGTCCGCCACTATGCATACAGCATATGTCACTGCTGTTTGAGAAAGAGCAGTGGCGGACGGGGTGTCACTGCTGCAAGGAGGAAAAAAAAATTAAAGAAAAGAAGCCCGGGCCATGGCAGGCCCGCCCGGCCTGCCACAGCCCAACCCTAGCCGCCGTCGCGGCGCCACCAAATCCGCCCCGTCGCCGTTACGGCGCCACCAGATCCGACGAGATCGACATCGATTCGCGCTGCTCGGACCAGCTCAACGTCGTTCCGCGCTGTCGGGACCAGCTCGATGTCGATCTGTGCGGCCCGTGACCAGCTCAACGTCGATCCGCGGCGTCAGGACCTGCTCGATCTCGATCCGCACCGCCCGTGACCAGCTCAACGTCGATCCGCGGCGTCAGGACCTGCTCGATCTCGATCCGCACCGCCCGGACCAATCGACGCCGATCCGCGTGCGCCACCCGGAACAGCTCCACGTCGATCCGTGCCGCCCGGACGAGCTCGACGTCGATGGATCCACGCCGCACGGAGCCGCGGCTCGTCAATTCGATGGGAGGTGTGCTGCGCGCAGTGTGGACGGCTGCGTCGTGCCACTGAGGAGGGGTAAGGGGAGGGAGGTCATCCTGCAGCGCCGGCCCTTCTCTGCGCGGCGCCCCGACCAGATCTGCCCGCCCCCGTGCCGCCCCCGCCCCCGTGCATGCATGCTGGAACGAAGCAAAAACCGGCTCTGTACGTCTTCGCTTTAATAAAACGTATATCTTGTTTAGCGCCTTCTCTTCAGGCACAAGTTGCAACCAAACAACGTTGTGCTTCTCGTGCCTGACCAGGCAGCTGTTTTGCTCAGGCATGATGCTCAGGGCAGCATCCAAACTAGCCCGGAGTCACGGAAGCGCCGGCGAGCCGGCCGGCTGTTTTTCGTTTGACTGACTGCTGCCGCGGACGTGCTGCTGCCGGTTGCTGGGACCGCGCCGAAGGCCGCACATGTGTGCCAAGGCTAGTTAACTGATTGACGAGAGTAGCTTCTGACGTGGTGCGTTTTACTGCAAGCTCTTGCAGTAAAGCTATCTACCGTCAACCCATGCATATGCACGGGCTAGGATTATAGTCATTACCATTGTTTGTGTTACATTTTTTTACTTTAGCTTTTCAGGTAATTGGTTTTGGATAATAAAAAGTATTTTTCTTCTACCTTTGGCTGATAACCTAGCTATGTAACACGTTTTTCAAAGCCACAAAAAAGAAAGAAAATACATACAAAAACCAAGAAACCTGTTTTCTAGGTGTTTGGGCCAGGAATATATGTTGACTGTATTCATGTGTGTATTTGTATCTTAATTCAAAACTAAATTTAAATCCAAAAGTTTTCTTTTAATGATATGGACTAATAAATCGAGCCACATGAATAATGATAAACAGATTCCTTTTTATCCAAGATATAGCATGCTGTATGCATATATGATTTGTTACAGAGGAAACGTACCTTGTGTCCAGCAAGGTTAATGGCAGCCGTGGTCAGCTCGGCGATGTTGGACTGCTTTTCAACCCCCACCTGCAGCTTCTTGTTTGTAGGATGATCCGTCTGGTATCGTCACCGCCGCAATAACTTGTCCCGATGCGTACTCCTGAGCATTTTGTTGTACTTGTCCAGATGATCTGCAATAGGATCCATGGACCTATGGCGTGCTACTGCATCACATTCTCCACTTCATGGTCACGTCCAAGGATCCTGAAGAACTCGATGGACAGCTGAACGGACCACAGGAACGACCGGTTGCCGCCGGGGAGGCCTCACAAGAGCTCTTCTAGTATGTCCATCGATAGAACTTCAGATTTTCCGAATGCGTATAGAAAGGATGGTTGCCGCTTGCGAGACTCAACACGAATCACGTAGAATAGTAGATGACGAAGACACCAATTGGATTTAGAAAAGTCTGCAGAGATTTCCACCGTGATGGAGTTTAGTTTCGTAACCTTTTGTTGGAGTTAGGAAGCTATACGGCAAACAAACGAAGCAGTTCAATTGTGTCGTCTGCTGCGGCGGCGAGATATGTGGCTTGTCAAACTCGCCGAATTTTTCAATTGGCGCAGCGCCGCTGCCGCATGCCGAGGAGGTCGCATGGCGTGGAGTCTCGCGGCTACGGCCTGATCGCTATGGGGACGGCCGTACCAAGCCTGGCTCCTGGCGGCCGTCTGCCGGAGTCGCTCCTTGACCTGATTGGTGCTACGACGCCCTGCAGCCGGCGCTCCGTAATTGACGTGATGAAGCAATCTATCTAATCGTCTTTGGGTAGAGAGGAGTCCTACGTGAGGAAGCAATCTATCTAATCACATTGAGATCCAGTGGTCACGGGTTGTTAAGTGTCTAAATTAACGGCCAGATCAGATGTTTTGCTTTTTTTTCTCAGAATTTCTAGAATTTTTCACCAATTAACGTGAGGGCTTCAAAAGGAGCCTCCAATTAGTAAATATAAGAGAAGATGGCTGTCCTGTTCATGTTCATCGTCTCTCTCTCTCGCATAGATGTTCTTCCTTCGCTCTCTGCGATTCAAGCTCCTGCGATTCGTAATGTTGCAACTATTAGCCAAATGGAATCGTTAGGAGATAATGGATAGGAGATGTTGAATCTGGCGGAGCAATAGATTTAATTTTAAACATGATTTGAGGTCAATTTCGTGGATTTGCGAAGATAAGTTTTTTTTTTTTGACGGGAAGATTTGGGACGAAAAGTTTTGCCGGCGTGCTGCTGTTCTCGGTGGCAACGGGCTGGAGAGGAGACGCCTACGGCTTGAGGTCTCGTCGACAGGGCGCGCGATGGGTGCAGCCATACTTGTCGGTGATAGGAGATGCTCCGGTGATCTCTGACGCTATTGCCTGCCGCCTCTCCCATGCGAAAGAACGAGCTGGGTAAGAACAAAGGAGCCAGGAGCACTGTAGGATCTATCGGACGGTAGATAGCTTTACTGCACGCGCTTGCAGTAAAAGGCAGCACGTCAGACGATCCGCTCCCTAAAGGTTACTACATGGCCTATACTAATATTGAAGAGGTGGCGACGCATGTTTTAATTTGTGAGATTGCTGGGAGCTGTGTTTTGTAAAAAAATTAGGCTAATAAAAAAGAAATACTACCTTTCAAAACATAAGATAATCTTCTTCAACTTTGACTATTAACAACAATACAATTATAATGTTTAATCATTTATAAATATTTTTATGGGAACAGGAGGGGTTGCCCCCTACTGATTATAACATCTAAAAATAATGTTATTGATTCATCATGAAACATGCTATCATAATATGCAACTATTTATATATAAAATATTCTTTTAATGATAAGCTAGTCAAAGTTGATAATGTTTGACTTTGACCAAAATAAAAAATATTTTATTTGAAACCCTACAAGAATAGTAAGCACATGGATTTGGAGAGAGAGAATCAAAGTTACCAGTAGGTTTGTTGATATTAAGAATCCACATAAATATCATCCTCACCCTCGTGGGGAGCCATGTTGTGAAGGGCTTCAACAATTTTCTCTAGGAATTGTTTGTAAACGCAAAATTGGGTTATGGCATATTATGATCCATATTAAGTAATCATGTTTATAATTTAAGAGAATATTATGTCAAAGTGTAATTTTGTTCGAGTAACATGTTAGTGGTAGTGCCAAACACAAGATAACATGAAACAATCTAGAATCACGTAATAAAAGTATAATGGTCAAAGGTTATGTTTTATTGATAAGGTATTAGTGTCATGTTAAAAATAAGTGTCGACCATCATTGGCTATAGGTATCATTATAGCATTTCTAGCACTAAGATTAATAGCAACCTATTGTTTAAATTGAGATCTGAAATTCATATTCTGGAATAAGTTTTTTCTACTCTATATAAATGTGCACATGACTATAAGTGAAAACAAACCGCACAAAGACCATAATTGTATAATTAAGCCATCTTCCAATAGGTCCGTGTTTCTCCATTACGTGATAAAGGACATCAAATGAAGTAGAGGTCATGGGTTCGAATCTTGATGCCCGCATGGTGTGCAAATATTACAAGAAAAAAGCTGCAGATTTAGGGGAGTTGTGGCGGGTTGATGGGGGCATCCCCTCATAAAAAAACAATTTTGCTATTTTTTTTTGGCGATTTTTATTCAAATTTTGCCGAGTGTTCGAAAAAAAGCACTCGGCAAAGCGCCGATTAAGATATGCCGTGTGCTCGAGTGCAACACTCGGCACAGGCTTTGCCGAGTGCATTTGGGGCTTTGCCGAGTGTCCTTGGCACTCGGCAAATAAGGGATTTCCCGTAGTGATAGGCTAATGCATAAACCAGAAACGAATACATGTTTGGTTGCCTGGATAGACAACTTTTGGCTAATGCAAGCTTGTGTTTGGTTGGCTGTGTTGGATGAGTGAGATCACCCTGCATTTGATATTGGTGAGTGTTAGACTCTTTCACCTCCTCTCTTTCCTTCTCAATTATCTTCGCAAAAAAATTAATCAATGATTCATTTTTTTTACTCGACATCAAGATTAATGATTTGTTTACAGTACTTGTTTATTAGCGGACATCAAGTTTAATGATTTGTTACATACTTGTTTTTGACTAAAAAAATTGCATCTTGATTGATATTAAGAAAAACACAGAATTTTGCAACTGTTTGTAGCATCACGGATGATTATCTATTAACCTTTCAGTATTGTTGCCGCTAATGATCTTAAGAGCTTAATAACCCGACAAGCTTGAGAACAATGAACAGGGCACCATTGACTTCTCGTGGAAGCGGCTACACAGCAAGAACTAACAAACGGCACCTGTCGTTGAAATTGCAGGATGCAGCAAGAACAGGGCGCGGTCCAGTGGTGGAGGCAAATCAGTAACATCCAGCGCCAAAAAAAATCACCGGTTAATACCGGGGATGATTCCGTCCTGCTAGCTTGCTCCTCTGTCCTGCGGTCTGCCCATGGCTGTGGCCTAAGGGCTGGATTAGATCTTCTTTCCGGCGGGTACCAGGCTACCAGCAAATCCGGCCAAGAAACAGAGCCGGGAAGAGCAAGGATTGGAGAGAAAGCAGCGGACTCGTCGGCGGTGGCAGGTGCGGCATACGGGTCTATTCTTTGCTCCCCTTCCCATCCGACCCAGCACCAACTTGTTACGGGCTGACGAGATCGAGGTGGGAGGGGAGGGGGCGATCAGTGAGATGCACGGCGAGGAGCGCGGGGTGCCTGGACAACTGGACCAAAGCTTGGAGAGGGTGCCGCCATGGATGCTTGGACCGGAGCTCGGTGATGGCGCCGCAATGCATTGGCTGCCTGGACCAAATCTTGGGTAAAATAACAATAATTCTAGGTAAATTATTGCATCTTTAATGTATAATTCAGAGGAAGGAGCTAACTTACTGTTCAGAACAAGGTACCAGCTTGTTCTAGTTTCATCCAATGTCTAGCACGGTAGCACCTTACCGTAGGGTAATCGGGTTGAATGGCAGCGGAAAGAGAAGTGAGAAAGAATATTTAAATAGAAGCACCGGGTGCTCAAATAAGTTTCAGGTGCTAGGACTTGCTATGCTAGCACCCACTCTCTAATGTATTGCACCTCTTCTGTTCTTTTCTCTCTCCTCCTAGCACCTCCTTAATTAGTCGAATTCGTAGTGTCTCCTACAAGCTGTTGCGAGCTCGAGCTTCCCTGTATGAGCGGGCCGGCCAGCCATCGGCGTGGCGATCGGTCTTCTCCCTGGCCGGCCGGCGCCGCAAGCGGCCCGGATCGTTGAAAATATATTCTTGGCAGCTCGTGATCGCCGCCAAACTCCGGCGCGTGAGCAATTAACACCGCGCGTGACCCCGGGTCTCTCCTTTCCCGCGCGGACGTACCAACGTTGGAACGGAGCGTGCACGGGTTGCGCGGGACGCCACGCCACCCCACGCCGCTCCGGTACGTGTTGGGCTTTTTCTCGCGGCACCGTCGGCCAACGGCTACGTACTAGCCGCGAGACGTATCCACGAAGCGTACGTACTACATGAGTTGAATTTAGTTTTTGGGCATCTCAAGAGTTCAAATTCGCGTGAAGCTGAAGTTAACAACGACGTTGCGTTTGGATAAGCAATAGCCACCACCCTTGCAACCGATGAGTACTAACAGAGGGAGTAGAGAACCAGCTTCGCTACATTTGCGCGCGGACTACACAAGTGAATTGCACCACGTGGGAATGATCTCTGCCGTACATACGGGCAATCATCTCGCGCGTGTGGCCAAGAGAAATGATCGATTGGACCGTACGAGGGAAATGGCCGGCCGGAGAGCCAACTTGCCGTTGTCCACGTCGCCGGACGCTGGCCTTGTCTCCGTTCGCATGCTGCGCTCTACGGTTACTATGCATTCGGCAGCAGGAAAGCATGAGCTTAACGGACTGCAGGTTTAGAGGATGTCACTGGACAGTGCAAGCTGGATTTCATTGTGATCTGATTCATGGCCATTCTGTTAGCAAGAGGAAACCCTTGTTTTGCAATTTGATTTCCCCTTCCCTCTTACTGAGATGTGTGCTAAAGCACGTTCTTCGAAACGAAATGACCAAAAAAAAACAAGCTATTTACAAACTTGGATTACATAGTTGGCCGAGTTTTTCTATCTTCTTGTGCGATACAAACCGTGGTGCCGAAAGTATGAAGCAGCAACGATAAACCCATGTGGCATTCCTGCCAAAAAAACCTGAGATCTCTTTGCTTGCAGATTAATCAGTACAGTTTAATTTTTTTTTTTTGGGGGGGGGGGGGGCATAGCCACCCTTGGCCATAAGGAAGTTGCAGAAGCAACAGTCAAAACCTGTCACAAATTAACTAGGTACTCCAAATTAGCTCACGACAGCATAATTTGAGTACTCTGTACTGAACTTCTCAATTTGAGAACCATGGTTTTATGACTAATATTGAAAAGGACACTTTCTAAAATCTATTATCTTAGTCTTTGAAGGGAAAAAGAAGCCACCACGTTCGCTCTCAAGGTCACGAAATTACCACATAAATCGGAAAAAAAAAAGAGAAGCTACGAGCCATTGGATTTTATGAAGATCTTATTTGTCTGTTTATGGGACAAAAGAGTAAACAACATACTCGTATCAAATTCATAATGGAAAAATTTCGGAATTAAAAACTACAGAAAATACTGTTGATATAAATAAGCCGTGCACTGCGTGAGACACGACAATTCCGGACAAGTCCGATCCTAACGCAGGTAAAAAGTCCTAACGCGAACCATGTGCTGAGTGTTGAATAAACGACAACCATGGGGTCTGTCCATGGCGTGAGCGTCCTGTGTGTGTTGTCTTCAGGTTCGAGTCAGTCACGGAACCGTCGTCATGTCGCGGCGTGCGCGTGTCCGTGTGCTTGCAGGCTAGCTGCAGCACCAGGTGCAAGTCAGGATCGCATCGTGCTGCATCCTGATGTGTCTAGCTACAGTCCATGATTTCAGGGATCGATTAGTTAGGCTGTTAGTTGCGTGCAGGTGTGCTGCGTGTTTGAGTCGTGGAAGATTATGAGTCGCCAGCGTAACCCGTACGTTGTGCAGCACGTCGTGCGGACGGGCGTGGTGCTCGGGCGCGGCGTGATCCGAGTCAAGCGGATCGGTGCTAGAAGACCGGGCAATGGAGGAGTGCTCCGAGGTGTGGCTCTGCTGTATAAAGGGCGTTGTAATCCTACGTTGGTAGTTGAGTCCAGAGATAAGAAAACTTGGAGTTGTGTCGCCGTTGTGGGAGTTTCGTCGCCTGACAAAATTCTTTGTGCTCGCGCTCCTGTGTTCTTCGTCTTCCTTGCGTCTGTGTTGCAAGTGTGAGAGTGAGAGAGAGTGCCTGGGTTCCAACAATTTGTATACAGAGATAGGTGTGCGTGAGTGAGAAGACGTCAAGCCCACTGATGTCCCCGAGCAAGGCGGGGAAGAAGGCCGCCATCGATGACGGCGACGGCACATCGCGTCCGGTGGTGGTGGAGTGCATCGTCACCAACTCCAGCATCACCGTGGAGCTCCCGATGCTGACAAGATCCAACTACTATGAGTGGTTGGCTGTGATGCAGGTTAGCATGGAGGGGATGGGGCTGTGGGACATGGTGGAGGCGGACAAGGAGGAGCGCCGCAAGGATTGGTTGGTACTGTCCGCCATCCTACGCGCGGTGCCAACGGAGATGAAGGCCGGGCACGCCAAGAAGAAGGTGGCGAAAGAGGCGTGGGCGGCGGTGAAGACGATGCGGATGGTGGACAAACGCGTGAAGGAGGCCAACGCGCAGCGATTTTGAAGGAGTTCGAGAACGTCGCGTTCCGCGACAGCGAGTCCATCGACGACTTCACCAAGCGCGTCAAAGGCATCGTCGGCAACCTGCGTGAGCTAGGCAAGGAGGTGGACGCGTGGTGACAAAGGTTTGGTTTCACCATATGATATGAAGAGAAGTACCACAGTGAACGCAAAGACCATAAATTTTTAGTTTGGTTTCACCATTTTGGTCTTATTACAAAGGAGTGCTTAGTATCTACGGATAATACAAATGATGTGTGATCGTTAAAGAGATTAGTCTCATGACTTTCATATTGAATATTCAAGCTAGATGGATATCAAGGTCAGGATTAATACAATCTTCAGATATCTAACAAATCTAGATTGATATGGAAATATTAATACTGGATACTACTCTATATATATGACGAGATGTGGTACATTAATCATTTACCCACCTGGTTTCGTCAATAACTATTCATGTCTCCTAAAGAAAAAATATGATAATCTTATAGCATAGTACACCTGAACATAAACACAACGCTATACGTAGGCAGTCTCATAGCTCGTCTCATGCAACGCCACGTAGGATTCTTTATGAGGCAAAAAAAAGAGGCGGTTGTTTCACGAGGCAACCACCTCAAGTGCTAAAATTTAGGAATATGAGACGGCTTACACAAGTGCTAAAATTTAAGAATATGAGACAGCTTACATATCATTGTACGAGCTGTAGTTGCCATGTAGCTCATAAATATTCTTTTTTCTCATCCATAAATTAAGGGAAGATGCAATTACTATGAGACAACTAAAACAATCATCCATTGTATGTGTGGTGTCAAAAATCGTCTTATAATTATATATCACGCATGAGACCATATATGAGATAACACCTTCGTCTTACATACCGCTACTACAAAGTAAGCCTTCACTAGCGGACATTTTGAGGCTGCAGTGGCGGACAAAGCGTCCGCCACTATGCATAAAGCATATGTCACTGCTGTTTGAGAAAGAGCAGCGGCGGACGGGGTGTCACTGCTGCAAGGAGGAAAAAAAATTAAAGAAAAGAAGCCCGGGCCATGGCAGGCCCGCCCGGCCTGCCACAGCCCAACCCTAGCCGCTGTCGCAGCGCCACCAAATCCGCCCCGTCGCCGTTTCGGCGCCACCAGATCCGACGAGATCGACATCGATTCGCGCTGCTCGGACCAGCTCAACGTCGTTCCGCGCTGTCGGGACCAGCTCGACGTCGATCTGTGCTGCCCGTGACCAGCTCGACGTTGATCTGCGCCGCCCGTGACCAGCTCAACGTCGATCCGCACCGTCGGGACCTGCTCGATCTCGATCCGCACCGCCCGGACCAGTCGACGCCGATCCGCGTGCGCCGCCCGGAACAGCTCCACGTCGATCCGTGCCGCCCGGACGAGCTCGACGTCGATGGATCCACGCCGCACGGAGCCGCGGCTCGTCAATTCGACGGGAGGTGTGCTGCGCGCAGTGTGGACGGCTGCGTCGTGCCACTAAGGAGGGGTAAGGGGAGGGAGATCATCCTGCAGCGCCGGCCCGCCTCTGCGCGGCGCCCCGACCAGATCTGCCCGCCCCCGTGCCGCCGACGAGGGAGAAGGGGAGGGGAGTAAGCGATGCAGTGGAGGAAGGGAGAGAGGAATGCGGCACCATCGCGGTGGAGAAGGGGAGGAGCGGCGTAGTGAAGTGGAGGGGGGATAGAGAGAGAGATTGAGGTAGGGTTAGGTGAGATAGTGCTTTATATATATATGGAATACTTTTTAGACGGGAAATGGGCTCGCCCACCACTGCACTTATGGTGACATCAGCATGCCCGCCACTGGTATTGTTTACCAGTGGCAGACTGCGATGACTTCATTTTTGTGTGTCATTACTGGCTATATCTCTGATGTTGTCAGCAGTGTCCACCACTACTATAAGGGTCAGCTCACTGTAGTGACGGATATCAGGGTGTGTGCCACTACTGTAACTAGTACCAATGCACGTGCGCCACGCACGTGTCCAAATAATGACATCACTTGATAAAACCATGAGTATTGCGATGTACTTGATCAGCATTTCTCTCCGAATCATAGATTACTAAACAATATCTAAGTTGCAATATATTATTATGCAACATGTTCTTTCCAAATATAAAATATCAATCCCACGTCTGCATACTAAATATAAATCTGCTATATACAAGCAAGGGCACAATTACAACTAATCAGAAATCAGCCAAAAACAAAAATTCCAGCTAAGGCAACATTTACTTTCCATAATCATGTAATTTCGTTTTTCGTTCGGCCTAAAAAATCAGGTTAATGCTCATTATGTTTATTCATAATTGTTACAAGTATGTCATTTGGAATCTTGGCCGGAATAAGTAATTTCAATAATAATTTCTCAAAACTTGTTGTTTTATTTCATTTCTGAAGGAACAACAATGACCTCGTGACCCGCCAAATTGGTTTAATGTTCTAGAAGGGGAACGAGCCATGTAAACCCTATATAACTAAATAAGAACGGACAGATAGTTCAGAAAAAAGGAGTAAAGAAAAAGGTGACCGACTCAAAACACAGCACATTATGACCTTTAAAAAACAACTCACCTGTAGGGATGCTGACCGGCGTCGCTCTTTGGGTTACTTTATTGGAACCTAAACTTAATGCAGGGTTCGTAACAACACAAATTGTAGAGGGACCTAAATAAAATTGGATAGATTTACACCCCACTTTTGAGACAATGACTATAAAACAATAGGTGACCTTTAAAAAAATATCAGCCAATTATGCCTCTGCTAAAAAAATGTCCACCACTACTATAAGAGTCAGCTCACTGTAGTGACGGATATCAGGGTGTCCATCACTACTGTAAAAAGAGTTGTATCATATTAGGCTTATTTTGTAGTAGTGTATGACGCCATATATACAACCGATTTGTTAGCTCGTACTGCCTGGGCGTGGACGCCATAGCAAAATGTGTGGCTGCATGTGATGGATCTCGTGCTATACAGAGTTAAAAGGCCTTTCTCAAAATACGTTTTCTCATGTTTCAACTCGCCTCAAAAATGCTGCTTCCATTGTCGTTTTGCAGGCGCACGTACGCGAGTCCGGCTCCCGTCCAGGGCGCCCTGCACATATTAGGTGCAGGGCCAATAGGTGTGGGACACCTGTCCTTTGTGGGCCCAACAAATCTGGAGTCCGGCCCCCGTGCAGGGCGCCCTGCACATATTAGGTGCAGGGCCAATAGGTGTGCGACACCTGTCCTGTGCGGGCCTGTCAAATTTGGAAGCAATCTTGAGTTTACGACTGATACGAACTAACCGCCGGAACCGAAGCCTTCTCGCCGTCATAGCGTCATGCGCATGCCATGTCGTTCATTGGCATCAGCAGCGTCTCCGATCGGCTTGTCGATGAAGCGGCCACTGCTTGCTGGTGTGTGTGCAGGGGAAGGATCTGGTGATGATTCATCGGCATCACTGATGAAGGAGTACCTCTGCGCATCTTCCCTTGCTCTCAACCCTTCCGTTTAAAACTTTATATCATTGTTAATCCCAAAGCCAAAGCAACAGAGGGGACTACCAGCTGCTATTCTTCGCACACTTCATGTTCCAGGCACCTCGAATCAAGGAGCCTGGCTTTGTTTGACAGGAAGGCGCGGATGGGCTCGCACGCGACGATGTCTAGTTCGGGGCTTCGATGAACCAAGTGCCGCTGCGCCATGGGGAGCGGAGGCCCAGCCGCCCAGGAGGAGGGATGGGGTCAAGCTGCCGGCGGCAGCATGCATGCTACGGAGGAACGCCGGGTTGTCTGACATGCAGCGGTAGAGGAGCTTGCTGCTGGCGGCGCAGCGGACGAGCGTCTTGTGGTCGCATTGCGCCAGCACCTCGCGCAGGAGGTCCAAAGGAAGCGACGGCATGATGACCGTGGCGAGGGCCTGGCCATGCCGATGGACGACATGGGACGCGCGTAGCGGCGTGGAAGATTTAGCGACGGCGCATACATCCGTATCAGTCGTAAATTCGGGAGTAGTTTCCAGATTTGTTGGGCCCACGAAGGACAGGTGTCGCACACCTATTGGCCCTGCACCTAATATGTGCAGGGCGCCCTGCACCTGAGCCGGACTCGTAGACAAGTACTTGATATCAGCATTAGTGGAGCGTTGGCAGCCCGAGACAAATAGTTTTCACCTACCAGTAGGCGAGATGACAGTTATGCTGCAAGATGTGAGTTGTTTGTGGGGTTTGCCAATTCATGGTGAACCACTTATAGGCCAATCTGATAGGAACTGGGCAGAGTCAATTGAGAGATTCCTTGGAATTCCAATGGACGAGCAGCATATGAAGAAAAAGAAAAGAAAAAGAGAGGATGACATGGATGTCACGAGTTACTCACAATACTCAATTAGTTTGAGTAAACTATGTGATCGTTTTCGTCAGATGCCAGAGAAACCAACTCAACGAGAGATTAACTGGCATACTCGAGCACTGGTTTTAGAGATTATTGGTTCCATAGCTTTTACTGACACGTTTGGAGATGGAGTACCTGCAATGTATCTTCAATTTATGGAAAATTTAGGACAACCAACAACATACAACTGGGGAGGTGCTGTACTTTCCATGTTGTACAGACAATTGAGTATGGGTGCTGAGAGGGCAAGATCAGAAATAACTGGTCCTTTGTTGCTACTGCAACTATGGTCTTGGTCACGTTTGCCACTTGGTCGTCCAGTAAATATTATTGATAAGACTAATGAAAGGGAGGAGGGACGAGAAGAACAAGATGAGGAAGGCTTGGAGTATTCCCCTGTTTTTGGAGCAAAATGGTGTGCTGCACATCGTTTCCTGGTTCCACATAACTCAGGTATGTACTATTCTATAGGATTGTAATATAATATTTGTCTATCTAGCTACTAGCTACTTATGACTAGTTTAATATACAAGAAAGTATGTTTAACTCTTTGTGCTCCAACAATATGCAGGTATTGAATATTATCGAAACCAAATTGATTTGATTCGAAAAGGCACTGTGAACTGGCAGCCGTATGAAGATTATATGGAGCAAATGCCGGCACAAGTTCATAATGATCGTGCTCGGTGGTTTGTTAGACTCCCACCCTTCCATTTTTGGATTGTTGAGTTTCACTATCCTGATAGGGTGATGCGTCAATTTGGGCTACGACAGGCCATTCCACCTTGTGTACCCCAATCTGAGGATGAGGTTCGCAGACTGCAAAAAATAAAGCACACAGGTGGAAAATCACGTAACTGGGAGAGAGTGCATGCCAAGTACATACAACAGTACAGTGATGCAGAGGCTACAGTTCAAGAAAAATGGTTCCAGCTTGTTTGGTGGAGTATAGACAATGGTTCCAGAAAAATGGTATGTACACTGTGTTCTTCGACTCACAATGCTGGGGGGACTTGAGAACCCCATCCCTTATCCCCGAGACAACATCGAATGGACTGGCTACATGCCTAGTGGACCACCACTAGCCCGTATTGTAAGTTGTTGTATATTGTTCTCATTACATTGTATATTTCTATTTTTTAAGCTTTTGTGTTGATCGTTGTTTTGACAAATTCAGGGCCTACGTGACATTAAAAATGCAGCATGGGGAATAAAATGTGCTGTTAACGACCGGATATGAAGCGTCTCCGCTTTTCGCAGGATCGAGTCGGTCAAGCGCTGATGAACAGACGCAACAGTACAGCATATAAAAAGCACAATTTAAGTCTTTAAGTAGTTACATTAATCCATTTAAAACACAGAGTCGCACAGCGGAAATAACGATACAAGTCTGGAAATAAAGGTACAAGCGCACGCGCTCACGATACACAGGAACCCGCATCCAAAGCCATGAAGATGCGGACTCGAGGGGAGATCACTCCTCAGTCTCCCAGTGGGCTGTCCAACCATAAGGAAGCTGGCCATCCCACTGTCCACCTCCACCCGTAGAGTCGGGGATAAAGGTGCTACCTGCAACAAAATCATAAAGAGCCAAACCCTGAGCAACTAATACTCAGCAAGTCTTACCCGTCAAAAGGCTAACTACAGCCGACTCCTAACATGCAAGGCTACAAAAGGGGTGGCTGACGCGATTGCATAAAAGCGCACTAATGACTTGGTCCTTACTTTCAAGTTTTAATTACCATTAAGTACTTAACCAAATAAGCAGTGTTCATATATCTAGAACAGGTATAGTAACAATACATCAACGGTGACAGTGTATATAGCAATGTAAATAACAGCAATGTAATAGACTAGCATCATCATCTCAACAATCATGTCACACTACGATGTGACGCAGTGAGCAAGGTTGCTCTTGACCGAGAGCGGCGGCATCGATGTACATCCTGCAGGAGAAAACCTGACCACACGCCATACGCGGCAAAGGCCACATACGGCAACCGTTTACGCTACGTGCCACCAGAGCTGTACCAGATTCTACTCCTCCCGAGGAAGGGCTCTCCCACCGCAGCCCCCGTCCCAGACGGCTGACTGCGCGGGACGCCACCCTACCTCTCCCAAATACCATGATAGAAAGAGTAAAGTATCTACCAGACATCCAGGGCGACGCAGGCTACTAGGTTTACTAGGCCCATAAAAACACTAGCATGTGATCAGTACGTTCGAACTTGCTCAACAGGGCCAACAACGGACGGTCCTTAATCGACACAGACGGGGCTACACCACCGTGAAGGCCCAGCCTTCTCCAACCATCCTATACAATCAATTCCCCGCCCGGTCTCAACAAATCCTAAATCCAGCTAGTACAATCCAGGGTCCCTATCATGCGAGTGGGACTTACCACTCGACTTCTACCGTCCGCTAGCCACTAAGCCTAGCCAGTTCTAACGTAACCTAGACCACATCTACAAAAATAGGACACAAGGTAGGGTATGGAAGGATAGTCCTAATGCAGTTCTAAGTTTTCACATCAACTCCTAATAAACCTAATGCACAATCCATTACTAGCCCCAATCAAGTGCGAAAATAAAATCCTAATTAGGGAGGCATGCACCGGGGCTTGCCTGGCTCAGGAGCGTAGCTAACTGGGTCAGCGGGGTCAGTGTCCTGCTGCGGCTGCTCCTCCTGCACCTCCTGGGTCTGCTCCTCCGGCAGCTGGAAGTCGAGCGGCTCCGGAGTCGTCTCTGTCACTACACGTTATGACAAGGATAAATAATGCATGTTAGATGCAATGATAATATGATGCAATTAAGGAATTTATTTCTTGATAGGACAGTCATTTACACTGTAAGTGCAAATGATTAACTTTGTTAATTATTTTCGTCTGGAGTATTTCCTTCATTAACTTTTAATTAAGTTCACTATTTAATCAATCGTGAGTAGATTAAATAAGTAATTCGATTCCCAAAAATTGATTTATGTCCAGTGGCATTTTTCTGGTGAAGAGTGCCACTGGAAGTAATTTATGGTGAAGTTTCATGACTTATTGCAAAATAGATTATTTATAATAATTTATACAGTGCAGAACATGATTTAAATCATAAGAAAATAATTAGACAACATGTGACAATGGAAAAATGCTCTGTAGGTGTGTTATCAGATTCTTAACAGTCATGCAAGAGTTCAGGATTTATTGGCCAACAGATAATTTATAATGAATTAAACAAGATCTGGACAGATGAATTTTTTACAGAAAACTGAGAACAAGATTTGTGTGATTTCGACTTTTTGCTGGATAGATCTCAGTCTAAGGAATCAAGGAAAATTGGTTTCATATTTTTCTAAGGTGTATTCGATTTCTTATGTATTTTACAAGTTTCTGCGAATTTCTGAAATTTTACAGATATATGAAAAAGGATTTGAATTTGGAGGGACCACTCAGATCCGGGCCACAAATGTGGCCACAAGGTCTGGACCGCACCGGATCTAACGTGCGCCACACGGGATCCCGCCAATGAGGAGTGAGCCACATGCGCGACCACAAGAATATGGCGCACCGGATCCAGATTCGCCACACCGGATCCGGCCGGGGCTCGCACGGCGCCAGCGCGCCGGAGGGCGGCGGCGCATCGCCGGAGTTGAGCTCCGGTGGATTTCTGGCGAAGATAAGGGTACGGGGAGGGAGAGCGTAGTGCAGAGGGTTCACCTCGACCAACGGGGACTTGCGGGAGAGGTCGGAGGATGGTCGGCGGCGAAGACGGACGGGTGGCGGAGGTTCGGCGATGCTGCGGAGGCGGAGCAGGGCTCGGCAGCGAGCCTCGTGTGCGCGAGGAGCTTCACTGCAGACTGGGGAAGCTCGGCGCGGGTGACGTCGACGTCGAGGCAGGGCGGAAAGTGAAGCTCACCGCGGGAGTCGCCTCGGGGAAGAAAGCCAGCGGCGGGGGAAAAATTGTTTTCCGGCGACTCGGGCTGCGAATGGAAGAGATTAGTGAGGTCCGAGGGGTGCGCAAGCTCTTGCTGATTGACTAGGGTGAAGGAATCGAGACATGGCTCACCGGAGAGATGGGAATCGCGCGGCGGCGCGTTGAGGTCGCGGCAGCCGGACTTGAGGAAGAACGCCCGAAACGTGACGTTCACGGAGGGAGAGGAGGAATGGGCGCCATGGAGCGCTTGAGGACGTCGCTGCGCAGCTCTAGGCCAAGAAGCGCGGCTGGAGTAGCTCCACAGCGGCGGCGCGACAGTGAGCTCCCGAGCGGCACGGCAATGGTGGTGCGGCGGCTAGGGTGTGAGGCAGCGAGGAGAGCGTGCGAGGCTGGGAGAGAGAGGAAATGGCTCCTCTGGAGCTTGTCCGCACGGGATAGCGAGGGAGAGCGGCGTGGGCGGCGCGGCGGAGCCGTACATCGGCGGCCACGCGGCGGCAAAGTGCCGATGCTGCTCAGCGAGAGGGAAGAGACCGACAGGTGGGTCCCACGGGTATCTTTTCTTTTTCCCGATTTAATTCAAACTGAAAATTCCCCAAACTTTGGAACTCAATTTGAACTAGCAAACGAACTCCAAAAATTGTGAAACCGGTTGCATTCGAAAGATCATGAGATGCTCTTTCCAGTGACATAACATGCACATCTCAATTCGAAATAGAATTCAAATGGCAGCTAGTCAAAGTTGGACATTTTTGGATATTTGGGGATTTATTTGAGCATCGAAATGAATTTCAAAAATCACCAAAAATTCTCCAAAATTCTTATTTCGCAAGGGCTATCTACTGGTATTTTTGGTTGCTCAAGTTGTTGTGCAAAAATTTGACTTCTTTCACAAGCTATGGTTTGAACCGCGTTTGAATTTGAATTTCGAATTTGAAATTTCTGTTTCTGTTTGTATTTTGTTCAGTGCAATGCGAGTGCCACGTGCTCTCAGTGACACGGGGTGTCACAGCCCTCCCCCCTTAAAGGAATCTCGTCCCGAGATTAAATAGAAAGAAAGAAAAACGGATGGCGAAAGAGCGAAGAACAAGATGCAAAAAGGGAATAACTAAATAACGCACCTCGGAGGTAGAAAACCTGAAAAATGGGAGTTTAAGAACTCCGCTGTCTCCCACGTGGCCTCGGCCTCAGAGTGGTTGCTCCATTGCACCTTATAGAATCTGGTAGTGCTCTTCCTGGTGACTCGGTCCTTCTGATCAACAATACCAATAGGCTGCTCGGGGTATGTCAAATCTGGCTCAAGCTGCTCAACACCGCTGACCACTCTGTCACTAGGAACCTTCAAGCACTTCTTCAGCTGCGATACGTGGAACACATTATGAACACTGGAGAGGTTGGAGGGCAACTCCAATCTATAAGCAACGGGTCCACATCTCTCAATAATCTGGAACGGTCCAACGTATCTTGGTGCTAACTTGCCCCTGACACCAAACCGACGTACACCCTTCATGGGAGAGACACGAAGGTATACGTGGTCGCCAACTGCAAATACCAACGGTCGGCGTCTTCTGTCAGCATAGCTCTTCTGTCGAGACTTGGCTGCTCTCAAGTTGGACTGAATGCGGCGAACAGTCTCCTCTGCTGCTGCCACTAAATCTGGTGTGGGAAAGACCTCCTCATCAGTCACAACTGTCTCCTCTGCTGCAGCTGCGGGCCTTGCCTGGAAGATGACTCTCTCGCCGGCCTCAACCCAATTAAGGGGAGTCCGACAACGACGTCCATACAAAGCCTCAAACGGTGCCATCTTGATGCTCTCCTGGTAGCTGTTGTTGTATGAGAACTCTGCCAGGGGTAAGCTCTCATCCCAACACTTGCCATGGTGTATCACACAGGCACGAAGCATATCCTCTAAAATCTGATTCACCCTCTCTGTCTGGCCATCTGTCTGAGGGTGATAAGCTGCACTGCGAATCAAAGTGGTGCCCAAAGAAGCATGTAGCTGCTCCCAGAAACGAGAAACAAACTGTGGTCCTCGATCAGAAATAATGGTATTGGGCACTCCATGTAAACAGAGAATCCGAGCAATATACAACTCAGCATACTTCTTCACATTGTAACGGGTGTGCACGGGGATAAAGTGAGCAGACTTGGTCAACCGATCAACAATCACCCAAATAGAGTCATGCTTCTGCGATGTGAGAGGCAAACCAACAATGAAATCCATGCTAATATCCTCCCACTTCCAAGCAGGAATACTCAAAGGCTGAAGTAACCCTGCAGGCTTAACATACTCTGCCTTGACTCTCCTGCAAGTGTCACACTCAGAAACATACTGTGCGACCTCCCGCTTCATGCGGGTCCACCAGAAGCGACTCCTCAAATCCTGGTACATCTTGTTGCTACCAGGGTGGATGGAATACTTGGACAAGTGTGCCTCATCAAGAATCTTCCTGCGCAACTCAAAGTCCTTAGGAACCACCAATCTGTCCTTGAACCACAGGACTCCATCCTCATCCTCTCTGAAACACTGGACTCTAGCTTCCCCGAGCTTGAGTCTCCTCCTGAGGTGATTCACCTTCTCATCCTTCTTCTGCGCTGCCACAATCTCATCTCGCAGGGTCGGAACAAGTGATATATTGGCCAAGGAGCCATAAGCATACACTCTAAGACTGGGCTCTGCCTCTGCATAAGGAGCTGCGATAAGATTATTGCAATGAGCCTTGCGACTCAAAGCATCAGCAACCACGTTAGCCTTCCCTGGGTGGTAGTGAATCTCCAGATCATAGTCCTTGATCAGCTCTAACCATCTCCTCTGGCGCATGTTCAGATCTGACTGTGTGAATATATACTTGAGGCTCTTGTGATCTGTGTAGATATGCACCAGATTTCCCAACAGATAATGCCGCCATACTTTCAGGGCAAGTACGACAGCTGCAAGCTCAAGATCGTGAGTAGGGTAATGCTCTTCATGTCGCTTAAGCTGCCGAGAGACATAAGCAATTACCCTGCCATCCTGCATCAGCACACAACCAAGACCAGTACCGGAAGCATCACAATACACATCAAATGGCTTGGTGATATCAGGCTGAGCTAAAACTGGAGCGGTAGTGAGAAGCTTCTTCAGATTCTGGAAAGCATCACCACACTGCGAGCTCCACACAAATCTCATGTTCTTCTTCAGCAACTCAGTGATGGGCTTGGAGATCTTAGAGAAATTCGGAATAAACCGACGGTAATAACCAGCCAAACCCAAGAAACTACGAATCTGAGAGACAGTCGTAGGTGCATTCCAATCCAGAACATCCTGCACCTTGCTAGGGTCAACAGCAATACCCTCAGCTGATATAACATGGCCAAGAAAAGGCACCTCGCTAAGCCAGAACTCGCACTTGCTGAACTTAGCGTACAGCTGGTGATCCCTCAAACGCTGCAACACAATCCTGAGGTGCTGCTCATGCTCCTCCTCTGTCTCTGAATAGATCAAGATGTCGTCAATGAAAACCACGACAAACTTGTCCAACTCTGGCATGAACACTGAGTTCATCAAGTACATGAAGTAAGCAGGTGCATTGGTCAAACCGAAAGACATCACCAAGTACTCATAGAGTCCATATCTGGTAGCAAAAGCAGTCTTCGGAATGTCCTCTGCACGGATCTTAATCTGATGATACCCAGAACGGAGATCAATCTTGGAGAACACCTTAGCTCTAGCTAGCTGATCGAACAAGATATCAATGCGAGGCAGCGGATACTTGTTCTTAATCGTCACAGCATTAAGTGGCCTATAATCCACACATAGCCTGAGTGCCTGATCCTTCTTCTTCACAAACAAGGCTGGACAACCCCAAGGTGAAGAGCTAGGACGAATGAAACCCTTGTCCAATAGCTCCTTCAGCTGCATCTTCAACTCTGCTAACTCATTAGGGGCCATCTTGTACGGTTTCCTGGAGATAGGTGCTGTGCCGGGCTGCAAGTCGATACGGAACTCCACATCACGATCTGGTGGTAAGCCTGGCAAATCATCTGGAAACACATCGGGGTACTCACGCACCACAGGTATCCTATCCAGACTCTTGCCAACGGCCTGGTGCACTGACGGTCTCGATGGGGCCAACAAAGATAGCTGAAGAGTGACCTTGCCATGCATAGGAGAATCTAAGTGAACAGAACGAAGAGAGATATCCAGAACAGCCTTATGGTACTTCATCCACCTCATACCAAGAATCACATCTAGTCCTTGCTCCTGTAGGACAATAAGATGTGCAGTGTAGATCTTTCCCGCCAAATTAAGGGGAGCATTAGAGATAAGCTGCCTGGTGAGAATACGACCCCCTGGAGTGCTGATAAGGTACGGGGTCTCCATAGATGAAATCCCGAGGCCCAAACGGCGTGCACAAGCTAGACTGATGAAATCATGAGACGCACCTGAATCGAACAATATATCAATAGGCCGGTGACACATGGAGAACGTACCAGCAAGAACCTGCTCACCCTCTGGAATCTCCTCTGCAGTGGTGTAGTTAACGCGCCCAGTCTTGACTGGCGCGTTCCTGCCCTGCTGGCGCTGCTGTCCTGCTGCCTGAACTGGAGCCCTCTGCGCGTTGTTCTGCCTAGGTGCTGCACGGCAGTCACGCGCAAAGTGCCCCACCTGTCCACAGTTGAAGCACGGAGAACCTCTGTCTGCCTGCTGCTGCTGCTGCTGCTGGCGCTGCTGCTGCTGACGCTGCTGCTGCTGTGGCTGTCTCTGAGCAAACTGCTGCTGCTGCTGCTGCTGCTGACGCTGGTACTGTGGAGGTGCAAGGTACCTCTGTCCACTGGGAGCGGTGTACACAAGGCGTGGCCTGGCTGAAGTGCTGCCAGACTGTGGTGCCACTGCCTTCCTCTTCCTCTTGTCGTCCTGGTGTGCCCTGATGGCATCCTCCATCACAATCGCTGCACTGACAAGCTCGTCGAAGGTACCACCGGCGTTCAGGACAAGCCGGGACTGAAGCTTGGTAGACAAGCCTCTCAAGAAACACGCCTTCCGCTTGGCGGGCGTGTCTACCTGGTCTGGAGCAAACTGGGCCAGGTGGTTGAACACCTGGGCGTAGTCGAACACGTTCCTGCCTCCCTGCCTGAGGTCCAAGAACTCTCTGAACTTCCGCTGCATAATGCCCGGCGGAATGTGGAACGAGCGAAAGGCCTCTCTGAACTGTGCCCAAGTCAACTGCTGACCGGCCGGAAGAGTGGCAAGGTGAGCTGCCCACCATCCTCCAGCCGACCCCCGAAGCTGCTGCGCCGCAAACAGTGTCTTCTGCACCTCTGTGCAGGCAGGAAGGAGCCCAAACTTGGACTCCACAGTGCGCAGCCAAGACTCCGCCTCCATCGGGTCAGTGGACCCGGAAAAGACAGGCGGGTGAGTAGCCAGGAAGTCTGCGTAGGTGCAGCCTGGCTGTGGACCCCGACGATTGCCGCCCTGCTGGGTGACGGCCTGAACGAGAGTCCTGATCAGCTCCGTCTGGTTGTGCATCGCCTCCGCCAGATTGTACTGCGGCGGGGGTGGTGGCGGACGACGCGGCGGCATTCTGCCAAATCAAAATCATCACCGTTAGCTCCAAGAAACAAAGATATTCAATATGGCAGAATTGAAATGCAAGAAAGGCCATAAGCATCCAAATAGGGAGAGTTTGCAAGAAAAATCCCACAAACTGCTCCAAACAGAACAACCATGCTAAATAAAAATTAGAACATGGTAAAGAAGTTCTGGAAGGTCGTAGCAAGTAGCTACATTAAGCCTTTCACGCACAAACACAGATGCAACGATCCATCAAAGCAACAGACTAAAATCTGTCTTGACTGCAAGTAGCAGTCATGAAAACAAAAACTGACACTTCTGGAGGCTTCAAATGAGAAAAGTCAGAACACGAAACTTGTAGATAACTTCAAGATCTTTCCGTCGAGTGCTCAAACGCCCAAAATGGATTAGTAGAACTGGAGATATCGATTTTTGAAGTTGGTGGACAGATTCTGGAAAAACTAGTCAAAGCTGAAATTTGACTTCACTTGGTCGACAGATTTGGGGGTGATACTGACAGAACCGAAAGGTGAACTCTGAAACAAAGTTTTAGTTCATATTGTAAGCTTTCTAGCAAGTCTTGGTTCATCGAATTTGGCCAAGCGGTTTTGGAGTTATGAATTTTTAAAATTAGCTTGTCAGTCTGAAATTTTTGGGTGATCTGAAATTCGTGGAAGTGTTTTAAATCATGAAGATGCAATGCATGCACGACCTACACGTCCTCACAAAATAAAATTTGCCGAAATATAGCAGGCCGTAGACAGTGGTGGTGACTACTTCGCACTCACAAACGTTTCTACACGATCTACGCGCGAGTTAGTGTACCTGCAAGCACACAACGTCACCTCAACCAACCTACACAGGTGACGTACCTCATAAAAATGTAATACATGGCCCAATGACATATCCTCACCATCCTCAACTCCTCGTGAACTCGATGGCTCACGGAACATAACAAAACTCCGCCACCAATATCCAAAACCAGCGCCATGTAGTTCCTTACCTTCTTACCTGGGCGTCGGTGCGTCGTTACAGAAAATAACAATCAACTCCTATTACCACCTGATTACTCTAACATCCTTATAATGGCTTTTCGATCCTCACACGTACGTGGTTAGATTTTCGAAAATAGGCCGTTTATATGATGTACTGTCCCAACACGGCTCTGGTACCAGCTGAAGCGTCTCCGCTTTTCGCAGGATCGAGTCGGTCAAGCGCTGATGAACAGACGCAACAGTACAGCATATAAAAAGCACAATTTAAGTCTTTAAGTAGTTACATTAATCCATTTAAAACACAGAGTCGCACAGCGGAAATAACGATACAAGTCTGGAAATAAAGGTACAAGCGCACGCGCTCACGATACACAGGAACCCGCATCCAAAGCCATGAAGATGCGGACTCGAGGGGAGATCACTCCTCAGTCTCCCAGTGGGCTGTCCAACCATAAGGAAGCTGGCCATCCCACTGTCCACCTCCACCCGTAGAGTCGGGGATAAAGGTGCTACCTGCAACAAAATCATAAAGAGCCAAACCCTGAGCAACTAATACTCAGCAAGTCTTACCCGTCAAAAGGCTAACTACAGCCGACTCCTAACATGCAAGGCTACAAAAGGGGTGGCTGACGCGATTGCATAAAAGCGCACTAATGACTTGGTCCTTACTTTCAAGTTTTAATTACCATTAAGTACTTAACCAAATAAGCAGTGTTCATATATCTAGAACAGGTATAGTAACAATACATCAACGGTGACAGTGTATATAGCAATGTAAATAACAGCAATGTAATAGACTAGCATCATCATCTCAACAATCATGTCACACTACGATGTGACGCAGTGAGCAAGGTTGCTCTTGACCGAGAGCGGCGGCATCGATGTACATCCTGCAGGAGAAAACCTGACCACACGCCATACGCGGCAAAGGCCACATACGGCAACCGTTTACGCTACGTGCCACCAGAGCTGTACCAGATTCTACTCCTCCCGAGGAAGGGCTCTCCCACCGCAGCCCCCGTCCCAGACGGCTGACTGCGCGGGACGCCACCCTACCTCTCCCAAATACCATGATAGAAAGAGTAAAGTATCTACCAGACATCCAGGGCGACGCAGGCTACTAGGTTTACTAGGCCCATAAAAACACTAGCATGTGATCAGTACGTTCGAACTTGCTCAACAGGGCCAACAACGGACGGTCCTTAATCGACACAGACGGGGCTACACCACCGTGAAGGCCCAGCCTTCTCCAACCATCCTATACAATCAATTCCCCGCCCGGTCTCAACAAATCCTAAATCCAGCTAGTACAATCCAGGGTCCCTATCATGCGAGTGGGACTTACCACTCGACTTCTACCGTCCGCTAGCCACTAAGCCTAGCCAGTTCTAACGTAACCTAGACCACATCTACAAAAATAGGACACAAGGTAGGGTATGGAAGGATAGTCCTAATGCAGTTCTAAGTTTTCACATCAACTCCTAATAAACCTAATGCACAATCCATTACTAGCCCCAATCAAGTGCGAAAATAAAATCCTAATTAGGGAGGCATGCACCGGGGCTTGCCTGGCTCAGGAGCGTAGCTAACTGGGTCAGCGGGGTCAGTGTCCTGCTGCGGCTGCTCCTCCTGCACCTCCTGGGTCTGCTCCTCCGGCAGCTGGAAGTCGAGCGGCTCCGGAGTCGTCTCTGTCACTACACGTTATGACAAGGATAAATAATGCATGTTAGATGCAATGATAATATGATGCAATTAAGGAATTTATTTCTTGATAGGACAGTCATTTACACTGTAAGTGCAAATGATTAACTTTGTTAATTATTTTCGTCTGGAGTATTTCCTTCATTAACTTTTAATTAAGTTCACTATTTAATCAATCGTGAGTAGATTAAATAAGTAATTCGATTCCCAAAAATTGATTTATGTCCAGTGGCATTTTTCTGGTGAAGAGTGCCACTGGAAGTAATTTATGGTGAAGTTTCATGACTTATTGCAAAATAGATTATTTATAATAATTTATACAGTGCAGAACATGATTTAAATCATAAGAAAATAATTAGACAACATGTGACAATGGAAAAATGCTCTGTAGGTGTGTTATCAGATTCTTAACAGTCATGCAAGAGTTCAGGATTTATTGGCCAACAGATAATTTATAATGAATTAAACAAGATCTGGACAGATGAATTTTTTACAGAAAACTGAGAACAAGATTTGTGTGATTTCGACTTTTTGCTGGATAGATCTCAGTCTAAGGAATCAAGGAAAATTGGTTTCATATTTTTCTAAGGTGTATTCGATTTCTTATGTATTTTACAAGTTTCTGCGAATTTCTGAAATTTTACAGATATATGAAAAAGGATTTGAATTTGGAGGGACCACTCAGATCCGGGCCACAAATGTGGCCACAAGGTCTGGACCGCACCGGATCTAACGTGCGCCACACGGGATCCCGCCAATGAGGAGTGAGCCACATGCGCGACCACAAGAATATGGCGCACCGGATCCAGATTCGCCACACCGGATCCGGCCGGGGCTCGCACGGCGCCAGCGCGCCGGAGGGCGGCGGCGCATCGCCGGAGTTGAGCTCCGGTGGATTTCTGGCGAAGATAAGGGTACGGGGAGGGAGAGCGTAGTGCAGAGGGTTCACCTCGACCAACGGGGACTTGCGGGAGAGGTCGGAGGATGGTCGGCGGCGAAGACGGACGGGTGGCGGAGGTTCGGCGATGCTGCGGAGGCGGAGCAGGGCTCGGCAGCGAGCCTCGTGTGCGCGAGGAGCTTCACTGCAGACTGGGGAAGCTCGGCGCGGGTGACGTCGACGTCGAGGCAGGGCGGAAAGTGAAGCTCACCGCGGGAGTCGCCTCGGGGAAGAAAGCCAGCGGCGGGGGAAAAATTGTTTTCCGGCGACTCGGGCTGCGAATGGAAGAGATTAGTGAGGTCCGAGGGGTGCGCAAGCTCTTGCTGATTGACTAGGGTGAAGGAATCGAGACATGGCTCACCGGAGAGATGGGAATCGCGCGGCGGCGCGTTGAGGTCGCGGCAGCCGGACTTGAGGAAGAACGCCCGAAACGTGACGTTCACGGAGGGAGAGGAGGAATGGGCGCCATGGAGCGCTTGAGGACGTCGCTGCGCAGCTCTAGGCCAAGAAGCGCGGCTGGAGTAGCTCCACAGCGGCGGCGCGACAGTGAGCTCCCGAGCGGCACGGCAATGGTGGTGCGGCGGCTAGGGTGTGAGGCAGCGAGGAGAGCGTGCGAGGCTGGGAGAGAGAGGAAATGGCTCCTCTGGAGCTTGTCCGCACGGGATAGCGAGGGAGAGCGGCGTGGGCGGCGCGGCGGAGCCGTACATCGGCGGCCACGCGGCGGCAAAGTGCCGATGCTGCTCAGCGAGAGGGAAGAGACCGACAGGTGGGTCCCACGGGTATCTTTTCTTTTTCCCGATTTAATTCAAACTGAAAATTCCCCAAACTTTGGAACTCAATTTGAACTAGCAAACGAACTCCAAAAATTGTGAAACCGGTTGCATTCGAAAGATCATGAGATGCTCTTTCCAGTGACATAACATGCACATCTCAATTCGAAATAGAATTCAAATGGCAGCTAGTCAAAGTTGGACATTTTTGGATATTTGGGGATTTATTTGAGCATCGAAATGAATTTCAAAAATCACCAAAAATTCTCCAAAATTCTTATTTCGCAAGGGCTATCTACTGGTATTTTTGGTTGCTCAAGTTGTTGTGCAAAAATTTGACTTCTTTCACAAGCTATGGTTTGAACCGCGTTTGAATTTGAATTTCGAATTTGAAATTTCTGTTTCTGTTTGTATTTTGTTCAGTGCAATGCGAGTGCCACGTGCTCTCAGTGACACGGGGTGTCACAGGATACAAAAAGTTTGGCAAGTATATACTTAATGCATCTGTAGGAAATCTGAGGGATTTGAACCTAGAGCCTCAGCTGCATAATATGCTCCGGGAGGCAGGACTGCCTTCCCAGATTGAAGATATTCCATCAGACGATGGAGACTCTTTGATCGCTCACCCACCAAGCCCTCCTACAGATACCAGCTTAGAACTGATGGATGATTGGATCAACACGGGAAGAGGTTTTATCAGATACTTTAATGGTACTACAGCAACTGGGAGCCAAGTACCAACAACAACGCAAGATGCAAGTCAAGTGACACTAGGGACTGTCAATGTGGATCCACTAGTAGTTGCAAATGATTGCTAATGTACTTTTACCAAGATTTTTTGTTATAAACCTTAGCATGAATTTTTTGCTTCATTTGTCAATGTATTATCAGTGAAGGATCAAAAGTCAATTTTTTATTAATATTCATAGGTTGAGATACAAGATAAAAAAAGTGAAACGGGCATGTGGAACTGTATATAACAATCATTTGATAGATATTCGTACAAAGAAAATTGATTTCAAACTGTATCTCCATATATCTGAATAAACACAAAATAGTCTGCAGATCTAGAAATATGTGACTTTAGTAAGAAAATATTCTAATAAGAAGTAGCTAAAATTATGCCAGCTGCCATCCATTTGAATCACCCTTGTCTTCTACTTGGCATTGCACCTGGCAAGAAGAAATGATGTTATTATTAATCCATATGTATACATGATCGAACATATATGTGCACAACCAAAACTGAAATATTGATGCTGCACCTGCTTGTTCATTGTCCCGTGTGGATCGTCGTGCTTGGTGCCCAAGCCGTCTGCCTTGCATTTCATCCATGTACGTAGGAATTGTATTGTGCTTACGACGACCACGGTTTATTAGTCGACGCTCAGGGACAATAATTGGACCATTGTATGCTGGCCACTGAATCTGATTCCCATAAGGATGGAACCGATCAGCCCATGTCATGGCCAACATTTATGAAGAGTACCATGAATGAACTAACTGATTTTCATCCAAATTATTATGCTTGCAAACAGCTAGAACATGAGCACAAGGCACCCCAGTGAGGTTTGGTTTGAGACAATCGCAGGATGGAACACTATTTGGTTCCAAGGTAACCTTATACTTGAAATCCTTTCGACGATAAACCACATGATTTCCTTCATGGATCGGGACAAGCTCATTCCGAACCATCACTTCATAAAATCCACCTTCATCACCATAGGAAATCACATGCATATGACCCGCTTTGTTACCTCGCTTCACTAACAAATTTTCAACCCGACGAGACCAACGTTTGCCAGCATCAATTGACTGAAGAGCATTTCTCCTTCTCTCAACAAACCATGTCAAACACTTAGTAAATGCATCCTCTACAATGGCTGCCACTGGTAACCTTCGCGAGTAGTTAAACACATTGTTCAAGGATTCAGAACCATTGCTTGTCATTATCCCCCACCGGAATCCACCATCCATTCATTGGAACACCTTCTCAGGCTTTTCTGTCTCATTTGTGTCCTCCGGCAAATATTTACCAACCTTTTTGAGGTATGTTATTGCTTCTGGACAATTTTCAGCAATTGAAGTCAGTCCTTCTTGAAACTTGCGCGGTTTCTTTTTCTTCACAACCCATTTGAAGGTCTTCAACACAGTTTCATTATGACATTATTTCCACAGATTCTCAGCTACATGTTGTGAGCATAGGCGATGCACACACTCACCAGCATTCTCATTCCATCCAATGTGTGGTTGCTTAAACAACCATTTGATGGCCTTATGACGGTCTGAAATAACACACATGAACTTTCCAATACCAATGACTTCCCTTCGCAACCATCTCATGAACCAGCCCCTATTCTTGGCGTCTTCCTTCTCCACGATGGCAAATGCTAGGGGAAGTAGTTGATTATTCGCATAATATCCACAAGCAATCAACAATCTCCCTTTATACCTCCCAGACAGAAAACATGCATCCACGCTTATCACTGGACGTAGATGGGGAACTGATTCAATGCATGGTCCAAACGCCCAAGCTACACATTGAAATGCTCGGCGCCCTTCCTGTGTCATCGGGTTTGATAGAATAATATACTTGGTCCCTGGATTTTTTACCTTTATAGCCTCTAGGAATAGTGGGAGAAGTGCATATGATTCCTCCCAACTACCAAAAAGTTGCACTATGGCTTTCTCTCGACCTCGCCACAACTTGTTGTATGATGGTATGACACTTTCATAACGTTGTCGGACCAATGCCCGTACAGTTTTAATGCTTAAATCCAGGTCATCCTTCAATGCCTCACTTATCACATTAGCAATTACAGCTGCTGTCAACTGGGGATGGTCGAACCTATCTGAAGGAGCACGACAGGTGTGAGAATATGGACACTTATTTATTTTCCAAGATAAACCAACTTTAGTCGGTGTTGCATACAACCTCCACTTGCATCTGTTATCAATACACTGAGCTACAAGTTTGGAATTACTGGTGCTGTATCTAATTTCTTTGTTGGCATATATGTGCAACTCATCAATGACCATCTGCAGGTGTGGCTTTGAATAAAAAACTTTATGCTCAGACAATGGACTATCAAATGATCTCTTATGCCCAAATAAACTCTCATCTGCTACTGTATCCCTTAGCACAGATATATCATTGAAAGCTTTGATGGAGTTTTGGCTGATCCACGCATAAATGGAAGTGCCTTCATAGAATGGATTGACCTTGGCTCCGCGATCTCTTCCTCGGAATCAGTCATTGGCATAATCAGAATCATGCTCGTCATCGTCATCCTGTCTAAGCATATCCTCTGCATAATCGGTGTCCTCTCCAATATACATATCTTCTGCGGCATCTTCTTGCGTCGTAATGGTTTCATGAGCTTGATAGTTGAATCGTGGAGAGCATGTACTACCTGGTGGATTCACCTCATGTGCACCTATAATAGGATCTGTCACAAGAACACGAGAGGCACCATGCAGTGCATCACTTGGTGTTGAATGATCATGTTCAGGCACACGTTGACTGGCTGATACTGGTACATTGCTTGGTCCACTAATTTGACTCAACATAACTTGATTTGCCGTGCATTCTACATACAGCTCCACAACTTGGCAAGTTGTCCGTTCCTTTACCTTTTCAAATACCATTTGCCACCCTCTATCCTCGTATAACAGAATAAGCTGAAAATACTGAGACCCAGAACATCCAATGTCAAAACGTGCTTGGATACTCAATGTGAATTGATCACTGGTGTATCCAAGTCCTCGATAAATTTCTTTCTTCACTCCATCGAGTGTGGTATCCTCGTCTGCCGGGAAAGTAATCTTGCGTGGAATAGTATACTCAACTCCACATATGCAAGAACAATTATCATTTCAACGTCCTAGCTGCACCAGCAAAAAATATTCTTTTAACAGCCGACCTGCACCCACAAGAAAGACAAGAAGAAACTAATTAGTGTACTATATACAATCTCACAAAATCTAGACAGATCGAACAACCAATTGTATATGTGCGCATGCTACTTCATTAACCACCTAATAAAACATGTTGTACGTCATTGATGCGTTTTATCAAGAATACATACCTACAAGTATTACTCAACACAGTTATAGCGCTTGCATCTCTGAACACAGGGGCACCTCGACAATCCTTGCGAGGTGAAGTTCTGTATTCTATATCAAGCACCCGGGAACTACTCCGAACATCAATCGAAATCCATCTGGTGATCGACTATTAAAAAATAAAGGAAGATCAGAATTAGGAAGAGATTTGTACCCTAGTGTGTGATCACAACGCAATTGGACGATGGATTTGAATCCTGGAATTAAGTCACCATGGAGGAGAATCGTTACCGGGTAAATCTGTTGACGCCGAGATCGCACGGAAAAGCGAGGAGAATAGGATTTGGTTTCGCTAACAAACTGTCGTCAATTCTAATTACGTGGTGTTGGCTTGATCTCGAGGCTGCGCGATCTGAAGGAAAGGACGCCTTTTGTTTCTGTTTTGGCTCGACCAGGATGTCGCGGCAGCCGAACCAGGCAAGGACGTCTTTCTCTACAGCGTCCGTACGTGGCCGCTATCACCGTCAGAGTCCAGGATCAGACGCTACCTTCTTCAGCGTCCTTACCAGTTTGGTAATTGTTGGGACTTATTTACCACAATTAAAATTACAGGCAAATTCTTTACCAAAAATAAAAAAAACCGGAATGTGAAAGCCCTGCATATTTTTAGTCATATTGTTGTGTCTTGAGTCGTACATGAGTAGCATGAAAGAGTCGGCTCTATAGCAGTGTTCATAATATTTTTAGTAACTAAATACTCTCTCTATTATCAAATATATATTGGACAATAAATGTAGTTTAGATTATCTTAATTTTTTGCATAACAATAACTATTAGAAGAATGCACGGAGTATATATGTATATCAGTATAATTTTAAGGGGGGGGGGGGGGGGGGGGGGGGGGCTCCAAAACAATCTCGCACCGGGCCTCCGAAATATCAGGGCCGGCCCTGGATCTTCTTGCTAATTCCTTGTTCCGACGCCTCTATCCAACAATATCCATAGGCCTTGAGCGCATCTTGTCACATGCACGCACGTTGTCACGTACACGCGTCGCGCTGCAGCTTGCCGCTCACGTTTGAAGGAAGAAGGAAGCTTCGCTCCGCTGACTGTCGGGTTGAGTCTATCACAGATATATGGAGGCAACAGCTAGCCGGTCCGGCGAGCAGTACGCATGTACTACGTCCGTTTGACTGACTGCTGCCGGCGTTGTCATTTTGCGCGGGGCGTGCACGTCCTGCTGCCGGTTGCTGGGACTGCAGCAAAGCACGCACGAGTGCACACGAAGGTTAATTAACTGGTGGACAGCCACCAACTAGTACTGTCTAAGGCTTAGAGATTGACAAGTAGCTAAGCGTGCAGATTACGTACTACTACGATATTATGGAGGGAGAAGCGCACCTTTTAATTGAGAGATTGGCTGGGTGTTTTGTGAAATAATCAAGGCTCGATTGGAACACAGTATTCTAAAATCATAGGAACAAGAAAACCTTATTATTAGAGCTGGTTATCAATCGCCATCCACATAATTTAAGACGCAAAAGAGAGGAAGGAAAACCATGGTTGGGCCTGCAAGGGACAAAGCTTTGTTCTCGGCAACGACAAAGATACAACTTAGCGATGCCAGCATCACTAAATTGTGGACGGACAGGTGGCTAGAGGGGGTGATTCTGAAGGAAAGACGCCCAAACATATACCAAATATATATTTTTTAGATAACGGGAAGATTGTATTAATCCTGGCCTTGGCTCTCAAGGAAGCTACAACCGCATTGGTCTTGACTTCCAAGAGGGTTACAACCAAATACAATCACCGACAGAAGTCGGCCATGATCAGAAGTGCACAAACGCTACACTGATGGAACAAAACAAATCAAAAACACAAAAAAACGACTCATATCTGCAGCCTTTATTGTCTTCCGGTCTTGTTCCTTGAGTACAGTCAACTCCTTTTGCCCACTCTTTCACCACATCAGGTATCGGACAAAACTTGAGCAAATGCCAATCCAACGATGAACATCTCTTGATTAAAGCAAAAACCACTCGAACCAGCATCGACGAAGAACTTTCCATTAGCTGCAGGAGATCATCACCAAATCGGACTCACAAACGTAGAGAATCTCCAAGACGACGCCTCCAAGGAGGATGCGGCATACAAGATGTCACCGACGCCCATCCAAGGTGGAATTTAGGTTTTCACCCGGAGATTAATGATCATGGAGATGGGTTCAATGACAATGTCTCTAAGAAGATGTATGGCGCCCAAGGGCGTCATCATTGTTAGCACCAGCAATCATCGCCAGTCAGGCTTTCGCCACTGATCTGAGCCCAACAACCACACACCATGGGAAGAAATCACCACAGCTGATCATGCATCAACCTGCAACCAAGAAACCGGCAACACTCCAGCAGATCAACTGTGGAAGCAAAATGATCCCACGCAGCAGCAGATGCAATACGAGCCCCCACCACCAGCGCAGAAATCAGGTGCAGATCGGATCGAGATCAATCTGCTGCCGCCATCAGAAGAACACCGCCACGGCAACCTGCTGAAGTGCAACACAAACACATCGACTGTCCGTAGTCACACGACGAGCCGCGACGGCCGCGAGCGCCGACGACAGCCGCGATGGGCACAAGAGCCACCCTCAGGGACGACCATGGCATGATGGCCACACACGCAACCTGGCTTGAGTTGCAGATTGAATTTCTACCACCGCCATCTTCTTTGGTGAAGGAAGGAACCAATCCGTCGAGAAAAAGACCCCGCCGCCACCATCCTTGCCCGCTACATGGGTTGTTCCGGTAGCAAGGGCTCCGGCAGTGGCCGAGTGGGGAGAGGATTGGCCTGAAAAATAATTGGATTGGATTATAATGTCGAAAGTGCCATGCATGTACCAAATATATAGCACCAATGAAAACCAGAACAATGCAAACTGAACTCGAAAACAACAATTGGAGCAAGGGAGTGAGGAATATTGAGACCACAACACAAATCCAGGACCTATAGAGCATGGAGAGCTATAAGACAAGTTCAGCTAGAGCATGATCAAAGAGATCAAATCACCTAAAGGTGGACGGCAAATGGAGCTTATACCTCATCCTCGGCCTATAGAGCGCAGCTGATGGGCACATACCCAGCCATTCCAGACTGTGGAATTTGGAGAGCCAAAACTGAACCAAAGGTGGCCAACTTTGCATGGATAGCGACACAAAAGAAAATCCTAACTTCACAAAATCTGGAGGTGAAAGGCTGGGGGCAAAGCTCACCATGTTGTCTATGCAATACATAGCAAGAGAGACAACAAGTCACTTTGCTAGTCCATGTGTTTTCTCTCAGCAAGTGATGCTACTAGTATGTAGTTGGATTCGTTTTGCAGGTTACCAGCATCCGAGGAACGGTGAAGTATCGGTGGGCCGGGAGTGGCTTCTGGAAATGAAACGAAGCACAAACAACGATAATAGAAGACAAGTTGTGGGAGCCATCCTTTACGTTGGGTGGAACATCTGGAAGGAGTGGAACCGGCACATTTTCGAGTCAAAGAACAGGACGGTGCAGCAGGTGGCAAAAGAAGAGATCATCTCACATCGGATAGCCTGGGGTGATCATGGCTGCAAAGATGGTGCGCAGGATCAGGTGCTCATCACCGGCTAGAGCATCCCGATGGGTTTTTGCAGGTCGTGCGGCAGCAAATGCTTTCAGATAGCCTGTCTTTTTTCAGTTTAGCTATCAGGACCTTCTTCAGCTAGCTTATTTGAGGCCAGTCCGTTGGCCGATTACGAAACCTCATTTTCGTTTTTGCTCTCTTTTATGATCACTATGTCTTCCCAGCTTAGCGCATGCTAACAGGGGCATTGTAGAAGACTATGTTATTCTTCTGCTTCCTTCTAAATTCAAAGGCAGAACACCTGCCATTCGCGTCAAAAATAAACGATGGTGACAAAATTATTCAACCTGAAACATAACAAAAACCTTCTGAGACCGGTCTCATTTTTTATTTTTATTTTTTTTGGGGGGGGGGGGGGGGGGTGGGGGGCATAGCCGCCCCTGACCATAAGTAAGCTCTACCATCATTTGGACTCTGATGATGCTCTCGTAGAGTGATTATTCTATCACTACAAGAAATCCTTTAATTCATGACGGTTTCTTGATGACAATTTTAGAAAACGTCATGGATTGTATATCATCCGTGACGATTATCAACTTTTTGTCATGGATATGCAGTACCTAGCCCACAAGCTACTCACATATGTGACGAACTTTCAAAACATCACAAAATGATTGTACAAAAATCGTCACAAATTAAACTATAGGTACAATTCTTATATGCTGACAAAACTAAATCCGTCACGGACTACGTCATAGCTACAATGATACCACCATGACGAAATTAAATCTGTCATGAATTAGACTATAGGTACAATAATACTATGGTGATGAATTTAAATCCGTCACGGATTAGACCATAGGTGCAATGATACTATCGTGACGAATTTAAATCCATCACGGATTAGACCATATGTACAATGATATTATAGTGAAATTTAAATTCATCATGAATTAGACACATCTATTGGTTTTACAGTGGAAGTTTTAATCCTGAAAATTATACATCACAAAGGGCGAATGTAACCTGACATCTGGCTTGCCCAAAATAATATACAACTCTTACCACTAAGCTATCCTTTTCGGTTGTGCCAAAATAACTTGTGCCTTTTTTCTAAGGTATACGCTGATTCATGACTTTCAAAGTAAAAAAAAATATAAGTATTGAACCAGAGATTGTGACGTGAGGTAATCCAGAATCATCTAATCCAACATCCGAACCTGGCATCCTCGTTTTGTTTGCATCATGAGTTGACGTTGCCCCCGCTTCATTCCAGGAAAAATCGCTGGACAAGCCCATGCTTCGTGAGCTTCGTGAGCATCATCTATAGGCGAGTCCATTCCGTGAACTAACGTGTTGAAATGAGTTCTATCAATCTGCCTGATTTTACAATAATAAAGAGCATACGATCTGTATTCTTCTTTGTCCCACATAACAACCAAGGATAAGTTTTGATAAAAGAATCCATCGGCCTCACACAAATAGTAAAATGTTGTGATGGTCAACGTAGTCTGAATTTTGTCATTGCATCCCAGACGACAGGGTAATGACAAATGTATATGGAATATCAAATAAAAAGCAAAATGAGATTATCTGCTACTCCATATCGACCTTTGCCAGCAATTGAGGCTTCAGGGAATTAATCTCCATCATTGCTATTCCTTGGTGGCATCCAACAACAATCCTGTGTAATTTAGTGTATCCCTAATCATAAATATCACATTGGAAGAAGGAAAAAAGAAATGTATGATCCATAGAACTTGAAGCAAATAGGCAAAGAATAGTCAAGTTTTGGTGAACAAAATCACCAAATTAGAGCTCCTTAAATTTGAGAGAACTACTTCATATGTCCCACTTATGCTAATGAGTACACTCAGTGTCATATCTCCGTCGGATGAACGCCAACAACTGCACATCAACCTCATATGATCCATGGATGCTAATGAATATACTCAGCGCCATATTATCATGGAGTATAATTTCAGAAAAATATTAAAAATGTGTTTTGCTGCCCGACACTAAAATGACTATGCCTCAGGAAAGGATAGTTCAGAAAATATATAGCTGTGTCCTTTGTGAGAAGCAGTGATTTTTGTTATTCAGGGGGCGTGAAATATGACATCGCAAAGCAGATGCATTACTTCTCACCAGCTTTACGACGCTTAACGAGTTCCACAAATCTGCCTACACTAATTTTTGTTTTCTGCGACTGGCTTACACTGATATTTAAGTTAGTTAAGACTTAATTATTATTATATTCAATGAACAGATTGGCAACAAAATATCGAGAAAGAATTGTTCTTTGTAGAATTAGAACTAGATGAGGAACAGAAAACTTTGAGTTACCTTTGTGACTCCTCTATATATCCAAAATCGTAAACTTCACCGAGGTTAAAATCAATTATATTCTCAAGCCTGTAAGATAGGAAGCCTTTTGTTAGTCACTTCGGTGAACTGGTCAACAAGATACACATATAGTTCGTTTCAGCTAAAAGTAATAACATTCCTGCAACAATCATATGCACAATAATTCTCCACAGGAACAATATAATTATTTCATCATACATATGAAGCACTTCCAAGATCACTTCACACTTGTGTACGTGTAATGATTCTTTGATCCGTTGGATAAATATTAAATATGCCATATATCCTTGCACAAATATACTCTTGTAATATTTGTACTATTCTTTTTTATTGTTTCAGTAGATCCTACGTGAAAACCAGGCTGAAGTATATAGTAAAATACCGGTAGGTAGTGAAATCCCAAATCCGAACAGTCCCATCAAGTGAACCAGTCATTAGTTTATGATGCTTTGGGTGACAGTAGACAGCACTGATATGATTTCCGTGCCTTCGTAAATTTTCAATGCATGTTTTCGTCCCCAGGTCCCAGATCTGATTTAACAAAATAAGATGCATTGCAATAATATTATGCACGGAATATCACTGCAAAAAAATATTATGCTCAGAATAAGCAAATAAATGTATTATACAGCTGAAGATTCAACACCTGAGCAGTCCCATCCTTTGAGCCGGTGATAAGATGCTCACGATCATCACCAATGACATAACCAACACATAGAATGCTGGCCGAATTGTCGTCCAATGTGATGGCATTAGACATGTCAGACTTTAGACTCCAAAGCTGTGAAATTTAATCAGGGAGAAGTTTTAATATTTAGGCTCTCAAGAAATGCTGATCCAACAGAACAAACATTGCATAATTTTTACATTTCAACAACGGAAACAAATGCTGAATGACCACATAAAATACTTAAATTTTCTAATAGGAAAACAAATAAACTGGATAAACCTTGGCCGTGCAATCCCACGAGGCACTAGCAAAGCTACCATTGTCGTCTGGGTTGAAAATAACTTGTGATACTCTAGAAGAGTGCCCCTGAAATGTTCGAGCACACTCCCAGCTGGCCTTATCGAAGTTCCAGTATGTGTCCCAGTGCCAGAGCTTAATCAGGTGATCGTCATGAGATGAAGAAAGCAGATAAGAATCAGTTGGATGAACAGCCAAGGACATGATGCGACCATTGTGAGCTTCGAAGCTTGTGGCATCTTGGCTTTCATCGTAGCTATGAACGTGGATGTGCCCACGGTCACCACCTGCGACAATCCATTCCTCTCGTGCGATAAATTTTGCCACATAAACTGCAAAATTTCGGAATCTGATTAAGCGTTACAGGACGATGTAATAATCAAGTGAACCAGAAAGTTTGCATGCCTGGTTCATCTGGAATTTCGAAGGTATTCAAGACTTCTTCCTGGGGATGAATGAACTTCCGTGCTCAGTTCAATCAGTTCAAATTTACTAGAGTGCAAAGCATATTCTATTATAATGCAAAGATACCATTTTCTGGTACTCCCAAAGACGAAGGTTTCCCCCTTGATGTGTTGTCAGAATCCTGAGGGAATTATGCAATCATAGATTGTCATTTTTGTAATCATGAGTCATGACCAGATTGTATGCGTGAGCTCACCATGGTTTTGTTGGATGCACATCTATAGATGACACTTTCTGAGCATGCAGCGTGGCATTTATCTGATCCAACCAACATCATCCATGGTTAGTTGAGTGAAACCAAATCATGCCTTATATGTAATTTTTATAAACTGGAATGTATTCCTTATTGATTAATTACCATAATTCCTTGTCCAATCAGCTGCCAAACCAAGCACAAAAACCACAAAAGAACATGAAAACAAGATACAATGTTACATCACATGCAAAGGTGAAGCCACTGCAAAACTTTTTTTTTTCTGTTTAGCTAAACTTACCTTGGAGGATGCGTCAGCTAGAGGAGCACAGTGACACTTCAACGTCACTGTTTGTACCTTAGCGCCATCAATCTCACTGGCTTTCTTAAAGAGGCTGTCATACTCTTTTACTGCCGAGGCTTGGTCAAGATCGTGGAGCATGTGCTCCTGATAACAGCCCACTGCGATGCTTTGCAGCACGAAACCCTCGTCGCTCTTCTCTGATGGTGGCCGCTGCGGCTGCTTTGCAGTAGTGAGGGCGAGGGTGTAGGTGCACTTTGAGGGTACCACACCGCAGATCGGCCGTTGTGTGAGGTACCGCTTCGGGCAATTGGACAGGAGTCTGAACGCGACACTATCGTCTTCCTTATTATGTAGCTGCAGCAAGCAGGATATATGCTTTTTGGGCCTGAAGATGAAGCGGAGTTCCATTGGGTGCACATCAAGCAGATCGCTGTTATCAGGAATCAATGTTTCTGTTTCATCCAACATCTCGACGATATTCTCAATGCTTGGCCTTCTGTGCATGTCAGCCTCCATACATTCTAACGCTATTTCGAGGCATTTCTTCACTTGTTGGCAATATCCATCCAAGGACCGACCCTTCGATGTTGCCTGTAGCCTCTTACTCCATCTTCCGAGAACCTACAGAGTTAAAATAAAAATGTAAATTGAGGTAGAACGATATAGCTCAGATCTAAAAATTGAAAATTGCTCGAAGAAATGCCTATTAATCATAGTACATGGACCAAAGTTATGTTTTTCTTACAAGCTCGATAAACTCCTTTGAATTCATGTCATGCAGTAACGAATGTGCTGACATCCCTGCCACCACCTTTATGATTATGATACCCAGGCTGTATATGTCAAATTGTTCTGAAATTACTTGTTTAGTTACGAACTCTGGCGGCAGGTGTTCCCTGTTGAACATCAAAACATATGACAGAGTTCTAATGCACATTGACTGCTATAGAGAAAAAACGTAAGCTCACATTGTCCCAAAAGATTTTATTGTCATCTTGGTTTCTTCTACACCCAAATACCGTGTCAAACTTAGATCCCCTATTTTTGGGACCATATTCTCGTCCAGCAGTATATTGCTAGGTTTCAGATACACATGGATAATATTTACTTCCTCGTGAAGGTACCGTAAACCATCACAAGTTCCCTTAATTATTCTGTAGCGCGTGCACCAATCGAGCCCATGAGATTCGTCTGCAAATGAGAAACAAAATATTGTGTACCAAACATTAGTGCATACCTTTTCTTTTTTACGATCATAACATTAATGCATGCTGAGTACTATTTTCCCGAACTCTAAGATAAATGAAGAGCCATACCTGAAATATACCGTTCAAGGCTTCCATTTCGAAAATACTCAGAGCAGTTTGCCACACGTGTACGTTTAACAAGAACAATTTTTCCATTGTGTTCTGTTGCTTCCTCCCTTGTCTCCATCACGGCTTCCAGTAGTTGTATGATATTTTTATGACGTACTACATCAATAAGATAGTTTTTTGTATCTCGGAAATCTTCATCGTCTTCAACGGCATATTTAAGAAGCTTCACAGCAACGATTTGTCCATCTTCAAATATTCCCTAACCAATATTATATTTTAGTAAAATGGTACTTAATTTTTGACTCCTTGCAAGTGTAAATGTCAATCTACCTTGTAAACTCGCCCAAACCTGCCTGCACCGAGTAGTCTATCTTCTGAGAAATTATTTGTTATTTTTCTAAGTTTGTCCAATGGTAGAACTGTCGGGTTGATAGATAGGTGGTTTATTAAAGCATTGATCTTGGCGCTTGCTTCAGGGTCACCTTCTGATTGCACCAAAAGAAACAAAAAAACGTAAGAGGAATTTTTTGGTTATTCTGCATGACACTTGCTACATCCATCGTTGGACAAATATGAATTCCTCTTACGTGAAAAAAGTATCCATGTGTCCCAAAAAAGTATGGTTCATTAAAAATATATACGTGAAAAAGGAAAATGTTTTAGTACTTGCATCTGGGAGTTTACCACATCTGATTGATCGGTATAGTTTACCACATTTGTTATGTGGTAAATTAAATATAGTTTACATCTGGATTCTGGAAGACCGTCGCTATGGAGATCTACGCTTCCTATGGGTGAAAATTCAATATTAGACTTTGTCCCTGATGATACCTTTTTTTGTTTCCCTTTCATATCCCCAGCTATGTACCTGACTATATTGTAACAAGAATAAGGGTTGTGGCAATGCAGAGACTGTAAATTATTTCCTTTTTCTCAAAAGTCTAGATTCTGGAAACACATATTATCATAGCTGGATTCAACATCATGAAACTAACCTGAAGAAGGAAGAATGGATTCCACATCGGTAACCTGCCAAAGAAACAAGATGTATTAAACCCATTGCAGACAATGTGACTCAATTCTTCAACTTAGTAGAGGAAGCGCAAATGGCACATCAATGGCTTGAACCAATTTCAGCGTGTACGTCTGAAAATGGGCCTAACAGTTTAGTTCAGAAGAAATCCTGCACGCGTACTCAGATAGGGCCTTCAAATTAAGCCCTTGAAATCTTATAGGCTAAGGGGTTCCACCTTACAGACACAAATTGAAACTGTGAATTTGTAGTGCTCCTGGCTGTGAGCAGAGCATGTGAAAATAACTTAAATATTACAAATTATGCAAATTTGTAAATAATAAATATTATCAAGTCAAAAGATTTTTAAAAAACGTTAGGTGTAGGTGATGTTGTGTTGTACATCAGTGCAAAATTTCAATTGCATGGTTTGAATTGTTTTTCAAAAGATCTCTATGTGATTTTAAATTAAACAGCATCGTTTTGTTTAACTAGATTTCGAGGTTGCATAGTAGCACACTCTATGGACCTCATGTTATGTCTAGTTTTCTCTCTCTATTGTTCTTCTTATTTTCTTTGTGCTGATTTACCATCGGTTGCAAAAATTTACTGGCACTATTATGCCCTGGGTTTGAAGTCTTTGAGTCACTACATATTTTTTATACATGTATTTCATTAAATCTATGTCGTAAGAGCCCACCTGTTCTATCTGCTGTGGTATCATTGTTTCATCAGCCTCCCTCAAAATAATGACAATGTCCTGTATACGAGGTCTTTCTTTGCGATCCTCCACCAAACATTTTGATGCTATCTCGATGCATGTCTTCACCTGTTGGCAATATACCTCCCGTTCTCTGAGATTCACTGCTTCATGTAGTTTTTTCTTCCAATTATTATGTACCTCCAACAGTGGAACATGCCGTTAGCTTGCACAATTTACTCTAGCACGTAGAGGTCAGACATCATGCGAGTAAGTTGATATAAAGAGAAACATATTCATACATGCTTAACTAGATTTCGAGGTTGCATAGTAGCACACTCTTTGTAGCCTTTAGTTCCGATCATTATCTTTGTGATTATAACACCCAAACTGAATATGTCAAATGCTTCTGAGATGAATTGGAATCTCACGAACTCTGGTGGCCAATATCCACTGCATTTAATTATAGATCGTATGAGTAGTGTTATAAAACTGACTAGACAAAACAAAAGTGGCAAGGAGCATTTTAAAATTTTTGCATAGTTGGGGAAAACTAAGTAGCAAGAAAAATTAAGCCCATGTTATAGAGGCAAACTCAACCTTTTGAAATCAGCTAGTCAATTAACAGTTGAAAAGCGCATTACTGAGGCTTACCATGTCCCAACACAATTAATTGTCTTTCTTGTCTTTTCATCTCCAATAATGAGCCTTGCAATACCGAAATCTGCAATTTTAGGCGTCATGTCCCTGTCCAGTAATATATTATCAGGTTTTAAGTCCAAATGCCAGAGAGGTTTGTTCAGTCCCACACGAAGATGTTTTAAACCTTCACATATCCCCTTTATTATTTTGAAACGAATGTGCCACTCAAGCCCCTGATTCTCATCTGTAGTTGGAAAAACAAAAGGAATGCTCAAATTGTATCATAAGTAGTTTTGTTCTCTGCTATAGGATTATTGCAGGGGTGATAGCGTGAATAAACTTAATTACCTGAAATATACTTATGAAGGCTGCCGTTGTCCACGTATTCAAAACAGAGTGCTTTATGAATTTTTTCAGCAGAAGTTTTTGTTCCATCATCGAGCTCCACAGTTATTTTCTCTGATTCATCGCAGTAGCCCAACAACTGCACAATGTTTTCATGCTTAAGTCTCGCAACGTTCTGGAACTCATCCCTGAAAGCCTTATCATCAAGAGCAGCCATGTCCCGAAGCACCTTCACAGCAACCTTTGTTCCATTTTCAAGTGCAGCCTGTTCAACATCTCATTAATATTAGACAGCTTTCAAGTTATGGCCACATTTACGCCGTCAGTTACCAATTTCTCCTTTTGTACTTTTTTTCGTTATTCTAGTAAGAATAGTTTTTGAGTTTGCTCAGAAAGGAACAGGTTGTGGAACTTCAGTTGATTGTATGTGTACCCATGCTATGGTTGGAATTATGTGGGCTAGGCTAATTGAAATTCACAATAATTCATGAAAAATCTCAAAGGCCTATTCATACATGATGAGAGTGCAACTCGTTAGTTCAACATTGCTAGTAGAGGTGGAGGAATGTCAACTTAAATAGTTGGATGTTGTACGCCTACAGAGTAAAGGTGCCGAAGCTGGACTGGACCATGAACTACTATACTCGATGTGGAGGACATCATGCACCTGGACATGAAGGATATGCTTTATATTTGTTATGATTTGTACGCTTGTATGTTTATTTACCTTCCTGTTTGAACTAAGTTGTATTGGAGTAATGTATACGGCTAATTATTATTTGCGTACCAATTTGTTAAAACTATCTGCAATATGCCTTGTGTAAAACAATGTGTTACATGTGTTTTCCTATTTATATGTCTTTTGTTACATATGCTTTATAATTATTTTGATTTGTATGATTGTATGTTTATTTCCGTCCTATTTACTGGAATGTAAACTATTTTAATGTGTTTGCAGCGATCGACCCGCCTGACGACCTCCTGGACATTCTTTGGACCAGCGGCTCCGTGCCTTGCACCTGACCACGCGTGGCCCTGGTTCACTGGCTGTGCTGATAGCCCACACACCTTCTAGAGCCTGGACACTTGACCCGTGGTAGTATTCCAGTTGCATTTTTTGTGCAATATTTTACTTACATTGTGAACTAATAATCATGCTGGTTATGCAGGTTGGCTCGAGCAGGGTTGCTCCCTCTTGCTTAGATTATTCAGGCTACAGATGACACCAAGGATGATGCAGACGGGGGTGGGGGTGGGGTGATGGCCAGGTGTAGCAGTCATGATGCTGTTTGTTTAAACGTTCACTTTTGTCCTCTTTAGTGGACCGATGCCAGTCACGTCTTATGGGTGATGTAGTCGTCGATGAAGCGATGGAGAGGAACAGGGCAGACGTGGCCAGCTGGAAAGAGCTCATCACAATTCTAGCACAGTACTTGGCAACGCTTTCTGGGAAGCGATCTGCAGGGCGTCCTAGTGGTGCGCCCCTCCATGTTGAAGGTGTGTGTGTGGGGGGGGGGGGGGGGGGGGGGGAGTTGGCAGCGCGGGCACCACCACGGGCTCGGTCGCCGCATCGGTCCCCTCTCGTAGTTGTCGCTGATAGGCAGCAGATCAGGAGCCACCGTACCCTTAGTGTCAATGTGAGAGGGTTGCGGCGGTGTAGTGTTGATGACGTCAACTGCCTCCTTGATTTGCCCCAAGTTCTTGGTCATCAAGGCATTGACCTTTTGTGTCTCCTCGCAGAAGCAGACGAATTGCCACCACAAGGTCACGAGATCTGGGACCTCGTTGTCGGCGGCAAGGGCAGCGGTCGCATTGGTGGAGGCCATGGGAGAACAGGCGCGAGGATCGTTGAAGACACTGGATACCAAGTGTAATGACCGGCGTGAATTTCCGGCCAAGTTGACGGCGGCGCAGCGCTAGGGCGTGGAGGGCAGCGTGCGGCGGCGGTGGACGGGGAGCGCGCAGCTAGGGCTAGAGAGAGAGAGAGAGAGAGATTGGTGGGGATTAACCCATTTCTTGCTTGACTCAATCTGATTACAGACCCCCATTTTTATAGGGGGACCACACTTGACCGACATGGAAACTCCCAAATGGACCTAGACTCGACTATATCTTTAATTTCGTAATTCGACTCATACTTTCTATCTTTATTCCTCTTTTCCTAATTCAACTCCGACTTCCTAACTTCACTTCGACTTTCCTAATCCAACACACTAGCCACCAAAGGAAGGGGCGCCCGGGCCGTGCCCCCCATGCGTGCGCGCCTCAGCCTCACGGTGTAGCCGCGCCTTGGGCCGGCTGCCACCTCATGGGTCGTCGCGACCACCTTGCCGTCCTCGTCATCGGTCGCTTCCCGGCCTATAATAGATGTCCGTTTGACATCCTATGCATGGGGTATTGCTGGTGTCCATGGAAACATCTCCATCTTCTGCATCAACAATATAGTCTTGGGGATCCATGTCCTTCGCTTGGTTTGCATCAAGAAATAGAGGACATCCAATGTGACAAGCATGCCTCTACTGCTGGATCTGTGATATTCGAGCGATTCTAGATTGGACATTCCCATGTTCAGCAAATGCACTACACGTATGACATGTATAGCGGGGACACCATAGATAGGCCAATGATGGGATCTCTTTGGACACGTCATCGGCTAGGCACTTCTCACTTTTTGATTTTACAAATCTTACTACATATTATGCACTAACGTGACGTATAAATTTGCAGCCATTGCGGGCAGCCTTGCATGTTTGTTCTGCACAGGGTAGTTTGATCACCTTCGACCAGAGTTAGTTGTTTGCGAGCCTTACGGGCCCAACCTGGTGCACACACGAGCCTCTTTTCATCGTATCTCAGAGTTGTGCTACAGAGACTATATTTTGGATGATTGGAAGAAGGTTATCTCAGAGCCTTATGCGGCAGTTTGGCAAACTACAGCTAATCCTAGTCCCTAGGGGAGACATTCTACCAGCGAGTGTTCATACGTGAGTTGTAGAAATTAATATAATTTCAATTAAATTTAGATTTACAAATTTCAATTAAATTATTTACATTTACATTTACATTTACATTTAATTGTATGGATTTCATAGGTACTCGACTAAGGGGCCAACGAAGACCTAGGATGTCACGTTGGGTGCAGGACAGGGCTGAAGCACCCATCGATGAGCCCGTACCCGTACGACCTCAACAACTATCTACAGTACCTATAGTGGTATGGTGAATGGAGTCACACGCTTCTGCACCGTGTTGTAGACACACCACGGCAGCTATCAGCTAGCTCTGCTACCCTGTACTTAGGCCATGCTGGAGTGGCCTTACACAAGGCGGTACGTGATGTTCTGACTTTGCTTTCAGTTCTCACTTTGCATTCAATCCGTACTTGACAATAACTCTGTGTTGTTAGCACTTTAATGTATGACAGTATGACTTGGGGACCGACATCCATATGAAGATGCGACAACTATGACATCGTGGCTTCGAGAGAACCAGACGCAGCAATGTGGGATACAACTGGAGGAGATCATGGCTGTGTACTCTCATTTGGCAGCCAAGTGTTGACGTATTATGGAGCTTGCTTCTTGGTGCCAGCCAGGCATACGTTTCTAGTTGTGGCTTGTCTGCTATGCAGCGAGACCCATCTACCAACACCCTCAAGAAGTTGTACCGTGGCTAGTTGTACAACACTCCACCGCCTCTACATGCAGATCATGCAGAGGAGACTCAGGTTGGCATGCTCATGTGATTACACCTACACACACTAGGTACGTAATGACAATTTACTATTGTAGTAATGACATTCTTAAATTAACTAATCACATGCACAAGGTATATTGCGGGGATGACCTTTTGGAAGTCGGCTGTAGGACACCTTTCAGCTGCATCATCACACTCTAGTAAGTAAGCGTTTTAGGACATGGTCACGATGCTTGACATGATGTTCAAGCCATGTGGTACACCTCTAGTCACTCAGGCCACGTTTAGTGTGTGCCTTTGTGCATGTTATCAAGCTAACCCCTAGGAGTCCCATTTGAGTGTTGTGAAGAGAATTCTTAGGTACATCAAGAATGCTCCAACAATAGGTCATGCTATGATACCCCAAGGGATCGGACTTGAAGCACATTGGGTATTCGGACTCGGATTTCATCGGATGCAAGGTGACTAGGACGAGCATGTTCAGTGGTTGCCAATTTCTAGAGAGGTCGCTAATTAATCTCTTGGATCTGGTTGTGTAGGGCGGAATATACGTGGCGGCGGGTGCTTGCTGTTTTCAAATCCTCTCTATGAAGTGCCATTGCATTGTGATAGTGAGAGTTCAATCAACATGGCTCTCAACAAGGGTGATCATGGTCATGCAAAGCACACTGAACTCAAGCATCAATTATTCATGACCATGTGGCAAAGAAAGACATCGAGTTGGTTGGTGTTCAGACTCACCAGCAATTGACGAACATCTTCACACGACGACTCAACAAGACACGAAGACATTTTGTAAGTTAAGGGGAGAATTCAACATTCTCGACCTCTCAATCGTCACTTGATTCCTCCTTGCTTACTATTGATATATGTATATTGCTTGCATGTTTTCTTGTTTGTGTTTTCTGTGTTCTTCTTGTTTTTTAGGCCGACGACTAACCTCTTTGAGATAGCAATGAGCATGGGTTAAGCTTAGGATTGGTGGCACTTGGCTCTCAGGTCTTTAAAGAAAGGATTGTTGTGATAAAGCTCAAGAAGGATTCAAACTTGTTGTTGGTAACTAGTTCTTATCTTTCTCTTCTTACATCTTGAAGCATCATGCATTGTCTGAAGGAAGAAATAATTGGAGGAGAACAAGGATTTATGGAACAAGGGGAGGTACATGCCTAATCTGGTAACATCCTACCTCGTATGTCTATTGCTTATGATCTTATCACTTTCCTTGTGGTTGTTTTGTTTTTTGGGTGATATGTGCCAAAGGGGGGTGGGGGGGGGGGGGGGGATTGAGCTTAATGATCGAGACAAGTCTTGAACACGATGAGAAAGATGATTAAGAAATGGAGAGAAAGATTGATCATAACTGATGGAAGAAAGGGGGAGATCATGAAAGAAGAAGACAAGATCATCTCAAGGGGAGTTCAAGTACAAGAAAAATCATCTCAAGGGAGAGTTCAACTACAATGTGATCAACAATCTTGAGATGAAGCCTATGTGAAGGGGGAGTGAATTTCTACAAGGTAAGTATGAAGGTTACCTTCTTGACCCTATGGTGATATGCTCTTTTACTTACAATCCTTTGGATGTCACCATGCAGAGTCTTTATGCTTGTCATACTTCCTTGCTCCTATTATTCACTTGTGGTATGAGTTTTTGCTCTAACTTGTGATGCTCTTACTCATCTTAACTACCAAGGTAACTTCTATTTATATCCTCTGAGGAGAACATCACTCCTTCGTATACACACAACACTCCTCCGCTGGATATACAAGGTCCTCAGCACAAATCATTGTTGTTCTTAGCATTCAGTTCCTATTTCCAAATGGTACCTACCTACAGTGTGATGGATAAGAAACACTAAAACTGTTATTTAGTTGGTTGTAACATTACTGCAAGAAATATTTAGATACCTAATACTTTCTTTTCATTTAAAATCAACGAAATGGAAAACAAATAAGATCCAAATTTTTGAAAAGGGATGTCAAAAAGGTAAAACATGTACTCCCTGAGTTCCATTTGAAACGTCATTCTAGATAAGGTGTCATTCTGGCTTCTCAACATAACACTCTATCTCTCTCCTTCATTATTTCTTGTTTTCTATGATATTTATTTTTTTACTTGTATTTCATTCCCGTGCCCAAGTTTAAAATGACACTCAAAGTAAGACAGAGGGAGCACTGTTACAAAGAAAGGCCCCTGGAGATAGTGAGATACCGAGTCACGGGGGGTATGGTGTGTATCATACCTCGTAAACCACTCCAAACGTGCCACTACCGACAATTTTGTTCTCGGAAAACCCATTTGTAATTGTTTTCAGTATTTCGTATGACATTTCCTTTAGTTCCACATTATCCGTGCTGTGTGTTCGTCCAGTGCAAGGAGCCATCTGCGGATGGCAAGGAAATGCGTTAGTTAAGAGAGTAGTACCAAAGTAATTGTTGTCGTTACACACACATACAGACAATATGACATCTGGATATCTTCCATAGCAATGAGGGCACACAATGACACCTTCATGTTTGTACCCACAAAAAAGAAAAGAAAAAAAAGAGAAAAAGAAGACACCGTCATGTTTGGGTCTTCCGCAGCCATGTAGGCACAATGTGATAATGACATTTTCTAAGTTTAGGATAAGAAAAACTAGTTCAGTTTGAACAGTAGGATGATGACACTGCTTAAGAAACATTAAGAAAGAAATGAGGGCTCTGAATTCTGATCAGCATATATAGGAGAAGATGACATTTGTAGCTAGCTAGTAATAAGCTTAAAAGTAGCAGAAATTACACACTAACAAGCAGGATAAAAAATCACCATCTACCTGAAAAGCATATGCTTCCTCGCTCCTTGACGCAAGATGGACACCTGCTGAAGATCGTACAAGTTGAACACTAAGGAAGCCACGCATCAGAATAGAGCAAGCATATATAACTTTGTCTTCTATGTAACAACATTAGGTTTGTGATAGGTCTCCCAATATGGTCGGTGCAATGGCCATATATTTGGTAGCAATCAGCCATGGACACGTTTGAACATTAATTTCAGGACATCTTCTAGACTTAGCAACATGATCACCACACTAACCTGGAGAGACCAAGGTCTTGCAGATGATCCAATCAATTCTGCGCGGCGGGATACTAATGGTCGGTACAGGTGACAGGACCAAATATGTGAAATGTCATGCCTGGTCAAAGAGTTAATCTATTTATAAACAGTACACCTTTGTCTCGATAAAATAAATAATTGTACTACATTCATTCAATAGAATAAAATAAACTGTACAACTGGGTGTGCGTGCAATCGCACGTGATGGCACGGCAGGCTACAATTTAACAACTAGGAACCAGGCATAGTAATATAGTGCTCCATCCGTCTGGAATCAGGCTACAGTTTTTTAGTGTCCAGATTCATAAAATGTTCAGTGAATTTGGACAGACATGTTATCCAGATTTAGAGAATGTTCAGTGAATCTAGTAAAAAAGCCACAACAAGTAATTTGGGACGGAGGAAGTATATATGTAACTACTTTCCCTTCATTTTACATCAACTGTAGGTTCAGTCTTTGACATGGGAATTTAGTAGGAAAAATAGAGAGAGCCGCAGAAAACTATAGTTTTGTGAGTGAGTGAGGGAGAGAGAGTTCACTAGTTTGGTAAACTAGTGCTTCGGTCCTCCTACATGCTGATACGCACCAACACCCACGGCGAGTGCTCTATGCTGCACGGGCACTATCGAGTATTACAGTGATCAATTCCTTTTTTTTTGGAAAAAGGAATTTCATTAATATTGAAGGATATTACATCCCCTGATTACAAAAACATCACAATCAACACCAACTTCATTGATGGGAGACAAGATACTTTGAAAGAGCCGCAAGTTCCATCATCTTGGATTACCATCCCAGACGGATATGCCACTAATGAAAACTTCGATCTGAAAGAACACGGCCATCTCACCATCCACCACCACCATTGTCATCTTCGAGGGGGGAAAAACTGAAACCCAACCCTTTTGCAAAAGAGAGGTAGATTTATTTTCCACATGCAAGTACGAAGATCTCTCCGCCGTTGATCCCGTAGACGAGCCCATCGGCGCTTCCTTCATCACATTCGCAATGATAAAACACAAATCCAAGCAACATCCAGAATAATGTCACCAGAAACCAAACTCTCACTAGCCCACAGCCATGGACATGAAGAACCACGACAAGACAAAGGAGCGGCTGGAGTACCTTATTGTTCATCGATGATGACGCCTTCGACTCGCCACCACCGCCAAGATGCATCCTACTCTAGTGCTCCATGCCGACGATGAACTTGACAATGCCGCCGCCGCCACCGTCTTTGACCGAACCACTAGAGAAACCCTAACCCTAACAAACACCGTGGTGTTGCCTCTAAGAGTGACCACCATAGGAAGACCTACCTATATAAACCTATGAGGGAACAAAGCGGACGTCGGGATGCCGGGCCTCCCTCCTCAGCTAACGGCGAGGCCACCGAAGACGAGGGGGCCGGCGTAGTCCTTTTTCTTCTGAGTCGCTGCTGGCGGCGTCCATCAGTACATCTGAGAGTCCGTTTACATGGCATGATCGTAACGACTACACCTCTGATGAGATGGCAAAGTCCAGCATATGAGGAAGGTATTGCAGTGACCAATTCCTTGCCTTGGTTTGTGTCATACCCCAATTTCTGGAGCATGTTGTGCATCATGTACCAGTCCCTGGATCAGTAGCTGGTACGCACAAGAACACAGATATGGTAATCGAAAGCATACTTCGTATAGGTAAATAATATAATACCTGAGATATCACCTTTAGTGGTGGTGCGACGAGGATTCGGAAGTATCCAAGTCCGTCCGTCCGACTAATGGTGAAGCAGACAATCAGCGGAAACACGGCCCAAGCCTACAGGCAGACTTGAGTGCGAACGAAAACCCAAGCGTCGTCGTCTTCTACGGGGCTTCTCTCACTAAAAACAATACGGGCAAACCCGTGAGTACATAAGGTACTCAGCAAACCCTAACACAAGGGGTAATTATATGCAAGGGAGGTAATCAAGGATAAGGCTGATGGTTCAGTGTATCGGCGGAAAGCCAATTTTATGCAAGGGTTGGTTTTGAAGACAAAACCGGTTCGCAAACTAAGTCAGGTATAGCAATTAATTTAGTGGGGTTGGTTGGCCCTGGGGGAGAATAAAACTTTCCCGCCAGTTCCCAAATTTTATGCTATGCTGGCAGGAAACCAGCGCACGGCTCCAAACCGGTGTATTCCAAAAACACACACGCCAAGGAGAACTCACGCCGAAGTCTAATCATGTGACGGCCATGGCTTTCGCGTTGTCCAATACCGTGGAACACGGCTATCCGGATAGATTCTTATCCTCTGCAGAGGTCGTACACTTTACCCACAAGGGTATACCGTCCTCCCCGGAATTCGGCGGTTTGGACTGGCATACTAATGGTTCCGTACCTGCCTAGTGTCACCTCGGTACCACCCCGAAAAATCAGCGACCAGGGGCTTCACAATAATAATCATAGAATGTCTTGGCCATAGCGCACTTTCACTTGCCGGACCCGACGCCAATCTCGTCAAAGTCTTCTCCTGGCTTTCGGTTGCACTCTGCCTCCTGGTGGTACCGGGCGATCACTAGTAGGGTGTGGTTCCAAACTCCCCCCATAAAGGAGCCTCGTGGTTGCACTGCGTGCTAGGCCAGACGGTACACGAACCGGTCCTTATACGACCGAAGCAAGCATCTTCAATAGCTACCCTCCAATGAGGGATAGCGTCCCAGAGATAGCCTCCCCACTGAGGACTACCTCGCTTGCTCCCGTCTAAAATATACCCCCACTATGGGTTGCACTTACTATTCCCACCCATTTTCACATTTACACACACCACCAAGACACACGCATTTTACACCAAAAATCATGTGAGCAAGATTAATTAAACACAGTGTGAATGAGTCCTAAGCAGCATATTGTTCCAGCACATCATTAAAGAATTAATGATGGTGGATTCCTAGGTTTATCAAGGGAATTTGGATAAGCAATATCAAGGAATGGCTATCAACAACAACTTAGGTCATTCTAAGCATTTAAATCATTTTAAATTCCATGCAGGTTTCATTTGAAAACAAGCTCTAAGTAGGATCATTTGCAATCATGGGTTCAGCATGATCAATAGGAGTTAGGGCTTGCCTGCAAACGCTTTCCTAATCTTCAAATTCTGACTCGAGGCTCGATTCTCTGACTTGCTCCTCGCGCTTCGAACTTGTCTTTGAGTTGGTCTTCGCGCTTGGAGCTTGTCTCTCTGGGTTGGTCTTCGAGCTTCAAGTCCTCAGCGGTTCTTCGAAATCTTCAGGCGCTTCCTCGACTCTCGCGTAAACTAGCGCATAAAACAGTACGTATAAACTACCGCAAAAGAAATGAAAGAACAAAAGAAACAAAGATCGAGGAAAGCCGATTAAGATCCGAGAAAACTTGATGAATGATGAGAGGCATGATTTATGTATGATGCAGCACTTTAATGCAGGGCATGTTACGTGTCATAGGTGATACACCTGGCCTTGTAAGGGCCATATTCACCTAGACAAGGTTTTAGTGGATTATATTCTTTATTAAATGCTCATGGGTGTGTGTGGTTAGGCGGATGTGGGTTGAACACCTTATGGTGGTGGTGGTGAGATGCACATGCTCCAATGATGGTGATTACGTGCATATCTGGTATGCACGCTTCCATCTTATTCTTATAGATGAACATGCAGAGATGCAGGTGAGAATGCATGCAGATGAGGTGCACGTGTACTTCGTACATTTGTGGCATAAAGACTATATACAGGCGGTAACCCGTATAAAGGTTTATGCTACTTGTATACGAAGCGAGAGGTGTGTCATTTTAAGGGTTTATACAGTTCGGGGTGATATCTAATGATGATTAGCTAATATTTTAAGTATTATGTTAACTGTCAGGCACTGAGTGCATGACAGTGGTTCGTGCACGTGATTATGCATGATTCTGTGCACTTGCTGTTTCAAGTCTTTATATAGGCTGGGACCCACATAAAGACTCTGGCAGCACTGCACAGGGTGCTTGTGTGCCATTTAATTCCCTATGTGGTCATGTTATTACCTTATCGCGCAGGTGCATGCATATGATCTTGCATAACTATTGTACATGCACGTGATCGTGATGCCATGAATGCATGACTTGCAGATAAAATATCACTAATCAAATAAAGCCGAATAGCAATTAAAACAACAGATAAATTTGATAGAACTCGAATAAAGATTATTCACGGGAACAGATCGGTGGATCAAGGGGAGATGATTGGGAGTGAATTGGATACGAACGATCGTTAGATTCAATGATAGCGAGTAAAAGAATGGATAGGTTATATGATGATGAAGTGAGGGGTGTGGGAGATATTAGGTGGAATGGCATCACGGGATGGGTTAGGTTTACATGCGCAAATATTTGCGACATGCGGGATCATCGTCGCATGATTAGCCGAGAAAGGACATAAGAAGGGAGGGGTGTTTTGGAAGGTCAATGATTTCTAGACCTAGTGTGGGGCTTTATGGACAGTACCATGAGGTACTTCGCGATTCCACGAACTCGTGGGCGCGAGAATCACTCAAAACGGAGTTCGGGTTAAAAAGATATGGGTGTTTGAAGATGAGAGGGCTAGTTTGTAATTATAAAAAGGATTTCAGGGGCTTATGTATAATTTCAGAAGGTTCTCAGGGACCAATCTGTAATTACGAAAAAATTTAGGGGTCTGGGTGTAAAAGGATAGGGGTTAAAACATAATTACAGAAAAGTTTAGGTACTTTTCTGTAAAATTTCAGGGCTTAGACATGATTATTTAAAAGGTCAAGGGCCTATCTGCAAAATGTACAGGGCCCGGGGATTTTCAGGGTTTTGGGAATTATTTTGTATTGGAAAAGGTTTTATTGCGCAAGCTGGCGTCATAATTGGAAAATGGTTTATTTTTCAATTGGAAATCCCATGGACTCGGTCCATGGGCTCTGTGGACCGGGCTGGGGCGGCGGTCCACCGGTCCATGGTGGACCAAGGGCGCGCGCGCGGCGGGGGATCGTCGGAACTCTTGCCGCCGGCGCGTAGGAGGGGCGAGGGATTGCGGGGAGTCGTCGCGGAGGACGAGCGCTCGAAGCCTGAGCGATGGGTGGTACATGGTGACGACGAAGGTCAACGGAGCGGCCATGGCGGCTCGCCGGAGTTGCGGACCGCGGCGGTGTGCGATGGAAAGTGGCGCGGAGTGCAGCTTCCTCACGCGCGTGCTGTGGCGGGCATTCGCGGTCGAGTGGGGAAGGTCACGCGCGTGCGAGGGGGGGGTGAGGCGAGGCCGGGAAGGTGGGCGGCGGTGAGGTTTTGCGGTGGCGGGTGGCGGTGTCCCGTGTTGACACGCCTCGGGAGTGAGAGGAGAGAAGGGAGAGGGTGCGGGCGAGAGCGGGGAGTTCGGGGATGCTCACCTCGTGCTCAGCGGAGGCAGAGGGGGCCGGGGGCTTGGCTTTCTGCGGCGGCCGGAACCCTAGGTCGCCGGTGGGGAAAAGGGAGAGTGAGAGGGAGAGGGAGAGATGAGGGGCGCTGCTCGTTTTACAGAGCAAGTGGAGTAGCGGCCACGGAACTCCGACAATGCGGCGACACGGCGTCGGCGGTGCGCGGGGGTTTGGTCGGAGGGTAGGGGCGGGGGCGCTTGCGTCGGTGCGCGTGGGAACGACGATCCGACGGGGGGACCCCCTGTCGGCGGCGAAGGAGGTGGGGCGCGGAGCTGGCTGGATCGGCGCGCTGGCCAGACGCAGCCGAGCGCGGGAGTGGGCAGAGCAGCGGGAGTGGCGAGGGGGGAGAGAAGAGGATTCGGGCCCGCGAGGGAAGGAAGGGCCGAAAAGAAAGAAATGGTTTGATCTTTTCTGGGATTTGAGTTTGGATGAATTTCAATTCAAACAAAAACAAAGATTGTCAAACACTCAAAATAATTCAAATAAAGCAGAAATGCATATGGTGTGTTTGTGCAATTTTGAAATTCAAACTTTGAAATTGAATTTGATTAGCTCAACTAGAACAAATTTGTTTAATTTGTTGTAAATTCAAAAGCTTCAAATTTTTAGTTCATTATTTAAATGAAAGCAAACACTTGAGCACAAGTTTTATATTTCAAAATTTCCAGATTCAAACTAAGTTTAATTTATTTAGTAAATTTTGTTTTGGAAAATTCATGGAAGGTAAGAGTTTAGAAAAGGTTCAAATTTAGAGTGATTTTTATCTCTTTTGCGTTTATTTATTTATTTATTTTCTTCTTTTTTTTTTTTTTTTTTTTTGGCTCTGAAAAGTAGGGTATTACAGATCTACCCCACTTAAAAGAAATCTCGTCCTCGAGATTTGCAAGGTCTTCTGGGTGGAGCGGTTCTTCCTTTGGGTCTTCGTACCTGACCGTTGTAGCACTCGAGTCTTGATGGAAGATTTTCTTCATTGCAGGGCTTGGGGAGAGGCAAAGCTTCTTGCTTCTGTCGATCCTTCACGCTGGTTGCTTCAACACGGGAAGGCTGGCTTAAGGTTTTGATTTGAGGGTTTTATTTTATTATTATTGTTATTTCGATTAGGGCTTACTGACTGAAAATCCTACCCCACTTAAAGGATTTTCACTCAGGGTTTTCTGGTTGCTGCTGCACGGTTGCCTTGAACTCTGGTCATCTCAGAACACTGCTCGGGGCGAGGTTGTTAGCTGGATTGACAACTTTTCCTGTGAAGAGCTGATGATTCTGAACACTCTGATTCATGCAGGGTACGATACGGTGACTGTCTTCATGATCCTCTCAGGTGATCTAAACCGTTGTTTCTGGTCTGGTGTGCTGACGCTTTCTCTGCTTAATTCTGACATCCGTCATACAGGGTACCAGATTCGAGGATGAGTCCGGAACAGACTCTCTGTCAAGATTCAGCTTTAGAACAGCACTGTCCTTAGCCAAATATTTGTCCTCTTGACAGGTTAAATTAGCTGGTAATGCACCTTGGACTATTTGAGAGATTGTCCAAGAGAGCATTGACTTGACTACAGCAGGGTATGGGAGTGAACATGGCACAAACATTGCCAGCTGGTTAGCAGACTCTCCTTAACATGGTTCTGGAGACATATGCTTTAGAGCTAGCAATCTGTAGTTACTTAGCTCCAGATTCACCTTTCTACTGTGGGAACTATTTAGCTGATTTCCCGGCTAAAAAGCTCCAATGCTTTAGCTTTTGCAGCAACTGACTGGGATATTACTGATGTGAATGCAATCACTCTCGAAGTCTGCCGCTAATAGGGGAGCAGATGAGAGGATTGATTTTTACTGTATGGTCATCATGGACATATGCATAGAAAGCCTGGAGGTAATGCAACACTGTCCTTGCGGGTGTTGCTCTCATTCTGTGTGGTTCTGCCATTATCTGATGTTGCAGGTTTATAGTATTTTGCTTCTAATACCATTCGTCTTCGCTGAGGTTCACAACAAGTGACCGAAAGGCTGTCATGGATGCGTCTCATTCTCACACTTTCTGCTTATGGTGCTTGGACCCTTATGTCCGTCTCAAGGACAGACTTGAATTTCCTTTAACTGACTGTATCAGTCACTTGATCCTGGGCTGTGGGTTAGGGCCCACTACGCTTCCGCTGCGCTACTCTGACACTGGCTTCTGATCATGGTGTTCTGAAATTGGCCCGTGGAGGAAACTCCTTGGTCTTCGTCATGTAGCTTGCTGATGGTTTGTCGGGAAGACTTCTGAGTACTCGTGTATCACTAGTACTTTTCCCCAAGAGTTTGATTTTTCATATTTCTGCCATATAGACAGCTTTTGATCCTTCTGATTCATTCTTACTTTAGTCTATGTCACTGGTGATCTTTTGCGGATCTCATTCGGGGATATTCCAAAGATATCCATTAATAGGCTGCAGATCTTTGTCAGCACTGTCATGGACAAGCAATATGAGCTTTGTCCTTGGCAGGGTTCCACAGCGAGGGACTATCGAATTTTGAGTTGGATCAATGGTGGTGTCGGCTAAGACTTCCTCATCATCGTTCCAGCTGTCATTTGTTTCACTTTCTTGGCCAAGCTTTCTTGTGTTGGTTGACAGGCGACGATTATCTTAACCTTTCTTTTGTATTGCCTCATGTTAACTTTCCAATTGATCTGTGACTTTTATCTGTTGCTGGAGTAACCCTTTGATTGGGCTTGGCTTTGCGGGGGTTTAGGTATAGGTTGGGGAACGATTTGTCATTAAGTTGTTCTTATTTTTGATTCTTGGTATTTATGTTTGGTTTTAATTTGGGAGCACTCAAACATAAAACACCGAACAAGAACAACGAAAACCATCGAATCACTCAAGCAATGCGATTTGTTTGTTGCAGTTTTATGATGTTAGCGTGCTAAGATCGAGGCTTAAGGCTTGAGGGTAGGTAGACTATCGATTTCTTCTGCTGGCATCAGAACTCGACCAATAGTCTTTGACCAAAAAGAATCGAGGGGGTCATATGACTTGGTCGGTTAAAAAGAAAATCTGTCGTCCACGTTTCTGTGGCAAAATACTTCATTGCGTGGAGGTCTTGACATTATTTGGGTACATGTTGCTTGATTATTGGATTTATTGAACTTTCACTTTCCAGCTCAACCTTTCTTGAGCACAGACTGTGACTTAAATCCATATTTACGTGAGAACTTCACTGGTACTCTTTTACCATTCTAGTCCGTCTCATTTGTCAGTCCTCGGGAAACCTTACGGGTACAACCATTATTTTGCACGGCTACTACAGCTCCTATACGAGGATAACATCCTTGCAGCTGATGAGCTAAACTCTTATTCACCCATCATGAGGAACCTATTTATGAGATTCTGGCACACATAACAGGACTGCCTGTTGGTGAAGCTTGGCTACCTTGCAACTTTTGTTCATAGGCTTCAGTGCAATCCGTTGCAAAGTGCCCATGCTCCCGACATATGTAACACTTCTGGTTTGATCAGGGTTTCTTGTTCTTCTTGCATGCGACTCGATCGGATGCTCGCTTGTTCTTCTTTCTTTTCCGTTTACAGCTCTGGTCGGGGTTCTGAGGCTGCTTGTCCTGTGTGGGACGGATGATTCTCTCGCTAAGACTCTTCATTGATTCTTCCAAACTGCTTAACCTTTCAATTATACTCCCGAGGATGGGAGTTAGTGACAGGTGCGTGTTATCCATATTATTCCATACTTCTTGTCTTTCACGCTCCTGCACTGCTGAGCGAGTGTCTTCAGGTGGCTCTGGAAGTGAGTGCAGATCTCTTTCCATGTCAATTGCATCCTCTTCATCTTTGCCTAATCCAAATGTGGGGCAGTCGGAGAGCTGATGTCCGGGGTCACGACAGTTGTAGCACTTTATCTGGTACTTGGTCTTCTTGGCAGATCTGACCTTGTCTTCGGGTTCAGGAACCATGTCTGGTGCGCGGTACACCTGGTATGACACTCCATCCACTTCTACAGTCACGTAGTCGTGGTTGTCCATTGAGCTGGAGGCTTCTGCACGTGAACTCTTCTGGTTGAGGCTTCCCTTCTCTGTCACGTTGAGAAAGCAGAGGAGTTTTAAACTAGAGAATGGGGAAGGTAGTATGGAATATTTTGCAAATAGTTTTGAAAATAGTCTTTTTCGAGCGCGTACTAGTCCTAGGTTTTCGTCCTACAGTCAAGTATTGCTCTGATACCACTCTGTCATACCCCAATTTCTGGAGCATGTTGTGCATCATGTACCAGTCCCTGGATCAGTAGCTGGTACGCACAAGAACACAGATATGGTAATCGAAAGCATACTTCGTATAGGTAAATAATATAATACCTGAGATATCACCTTTAGTGGTGGTGCGACGAGGATTCGGAAGTATCCAAGTCCGTCCGTCCGACTAATGGTGAAGCAGACAATCAGCGGAAACACGGCCCAAGCCTACAGGCAGACTTGAGTGCGAACGAAAACCCAATCGTCGTCGTCTTCTACGGGCTTCTCTCACTAAAAACAATACGGGCAAACCCGTGAGTACATAAGGTACTCAGCAAACCCTAACACAAGGGGTAATTATATGCAAGGGAGGTAATCAAGGATAAGGCTGATGGTTCAGTGTATCGGCGGAAAGCCAATTTATGCAAGGGTTGGTTTTGAAGACAAAACCGGTTCGCAAACTAAGTCAGGTATAGCAATTAATTTAGTGGGGTTGGTTGGCCCTGGGGGAGAATAAAACTTTCCCGCCAGTTCCCAAATTTTATGCTATGCTGGCAGGAAACCAGCGCACGGCTCCAAACCGGTGTATTCCAAAAACACACACGCCAAGGAGAACTCACGCCGAAGTCTAATCATGTGACGGCCATGGCTTTCGCGTTGTCCAATACCGTGGAACACGGCTATCCGGATAGATTCTTATCCTCTGCAGAGGTCGTACACTTTACCCACAAGGGTATACCGTCCTCCCCGGAATTCGGCGGTTTGGACTGGCATACTAATGGTTCCGTACCTGCCTAGTGTCACCTCGGTACCACCCCGAAAAATCAGCGACCAGGGGCTTCACAATAATAATCATAGAATGTCTTGGCCATAGCGCACTTTCACTTGCCGGACCCGACGCCAATCTCGTCAAAGTCTTCTCCTGGCTTTCGGTTGCACTCTGCCTCCTGGTGGTACCGGGCGATCACTAGTAGGGTGTGGTTCCAAACTCCCCCCATAAAGGAGCCTCGTGGTTGCACTGCGTGCTAGGCCAGACGGTACACGAACCGGTCCTTATACGACCGAAGCAAGCATCTTCAATAGCTACCCTCCAATGAGGGATAGCGTCCCAGAGATAGCCTCCCCACTGAGGACTACCTCGCTTGCTCCCGTCTAAAATATACCCCCACTATGGGTTGCACTTACTATTCCCACCCATTTTCACATTTACACACACCACCAAGACACACGCATTTTACACCAAAAATCATGTGAGCAAGATTAATTAAACACAGTGTGAATGAGTCCTAAGCAGCATATTGTTCCAGCACATCATTAAAGAATTAATGATGGTGGATTCCTAGGTTTATCAAGGGAATTTGGATAAGCAATATCAAGGAATGGCTATCAACAACAACTTAGGTCATTCTAAGCATTTAAATCATTTTAAATTCCATGCAGGTTTCATTTGAAAACAAGCTCTAAGTAGGATCATTTGCAATCATGGGTTCAGCATGATCAATAGGAGTTAGGGCTTGCCTGCAAACGCTTTCCTAATCTTCAAATTCTGACTCGAGGCTCGATTCTCTGACTTGCTCCTCGTGCTTCGAACTTGTCTTTGAGTTGGTCTTCGCGCTTGGAGCTTGTCTCTCTGGGTTGGTCTTCGAGCTTCAAGTCCTCAGCGGTTCTTCGAAATCTTCAGGCGCTTCCTCGACTCTCGCGTAAACTAGCGCATAAAACAGTACGTATAAACTACCGCAAAAGAAATGAAAGAACAAAAGAAACAAAGATCGAGGAAAGCCGATTAAGATCCGAGAAAACTTGATGAATGATGAGAGGCATGATTTATGTATGATGCAGCACTTTAATGCAGGGCATGTTACGTGTCATAGGTGATACACCTGGCCTTGTAAGGGCCATATTCACCTAGACAAGGTTTTAGTGGATTATATTCTTTATTAAATGCTCATGGGTGTGTGTGGTTAGGCGGATGTGGGTTGAACACCTTATGGTGGTGGTGGTGAGATGCACATGCTCCAATGATGGTGATTACGTGCATATCTGGTATGCACGCTTCCATCTTATTCTTATAGATGAACATGCAGAGATGCAGGTGAGAATGCATGCAGATGAGGTGCACGTGTACTTCGTACATTTGTGGCATAAAGACTATATACAGGCGGTAACCCGTATAAAGGTTTATGCTACTTGTATACGAAGCGAGAGGTGTGTCATTTTAAGGGTTTATACAGTTCGGGGTGATATCTAATGATGATTAGCTAATATTTTAAGTATTATGTTAACTGTCAGGCACTGAGTGCATGACAGTGGTTCGTGCACGTGATTATGCATGATTCTGTGCACTTGCTGTTTCAAGTCTTTATATAGGCTGGGACCCACATAAAGACTCTGGCAGCACTGCACAGGGTGCTTGTGTGCCATTTAATTCCCTATGTGGTCATGTTATTACCTTATCGCGCAGGTGCATGCATATGATCTTGCATAACTATTGTACATGCACGTGATCGTGATGCCATGAATGCATGACTTGCAGATAAAATATCACTAATCAAATAAAGCCGAATAGCAATTAAAACAACAGATAAATTTGATAGAACTCGAATAAAGATTATTCACGGGAACAGATCGGTGGATCAAGGGGAGATGATTGGGAGTGAATTGGATACGAACGATCGTTAGATTCAATGATAGCGAGTAAAAGAATGGATAGGTTATATGATGATGAAGTGAGGGGTGTGGGAGATATTAGGTGGAATGGCATCACGGGATGGGTTAGGTTTACATGCGCAAATATTTGCGACATGCGGGATCATCGTCGCATGATTAGCCGAGAAAGGACATAAGAAGGGAGGGGTGTTTTGGAAGGTCAATGATTTCTAGACCTAGTGTGGGGCTTTATGGACAGTACCATGAGGTACTTCGCGATTCCACGAACTCGTGGGCGCGAGAATCACTCAAAACGGAGTTCGGGTTAAAAAGATATGGGTGTTTGAAGATGAGAGGGCTAGTTTGTAATTATAAAAAGGATTTCAGGGGCTTATGTATAATTTCAGAAGGTTCTCAGGGACCAATCTGTAATTACGAAAAAATTTAGGGGTCTGGGTGTAAAAGGATAGGGGTTAAAACATAATTACAGAAAAGTTTAGGTACTTTTCTGTAAAATTTCAGGGCTTAGACATGATTATTTAAAAGGTCAAGGGCCTATCTGCAAAATGTACAGGGCCCGGGGATTTTCAGGGTTTTGGGAATTATTTTTGTATTGGAAAAGGTTTTATTGCGCAAGCTGGCGTCATAATTGGAAAATGGTTTATTTTTCAATTGGAAATCCCATGGACTCGGTCCATGGGCTCTGTGGACCGGGCTGGGGCGGCGGTCCACCGGTCCATGGTGGACCAAGGGCGCGCGCGCGGCGGGGGATCGTCGGAACTCTTGCCGCCGGCGCGTAGGAGGGGCGAGGGATTGCGGGGAGTCGTCGCGGAGGACGAGCGCTCGAAGCCTGAGCGATGGGTGGTACATGGTGACGACGAAGGTCAACGGAGCGGCCATGGCGGCTCGCCGGAGTTGCGGACCGCGGCGGTGTGCGATGGAAAGTGGCGCGGAGTGCAGCTTCCTCACGCGCGTGCTGTGGCGGGCATTCGCGGTCGAGTGGGGAAGGTCACGCGCGTGCGAGGGGGGGGGGGGGTGAGGCGAGGCCGGGAAGGTGGGCGGCGGTGAGGTTTTGCGGTGGCGGGTGGCGGTGTCCCGTGTTGACACGCCTCGGGAGTGAGAGGAGAGAAGGGAGAGGGTGCGGGCGAGAGCGGGGAGTTCGGGGATGCTCACCTCGTGCTCAGCGGAGGCAGAGGGGGCCGGGGGCTTGGCTTTCTGCGGCGGCCGGAACCCTAGGTCGCCGGTGGGGAAAAGGGAGAGTGAGAGGGAGAGGGAGAGATGAGGGGCGCTGCTTCGTTTTAAAGAGCAAGTGGAGTAGCGGCCACGGAACTCCGACAAGGCGGCGACACGGCGGCGGCGGGCGCGGGTTTGGTCGGAGGTAGGGGCCGGGCGCGCGGCGGTGCCGCGTGGGAACGACGAAGCTGACGGGTGGGACCCGCATGTCAGCGAGAAGGAGGTGGGGGCGGATCGGCTGGATCGGGCCGCTGCTGGGCCAACGCAGGCCGAGCGCGGGAGGGAGAAAAGAGAGAAGCGGGAGCTGGGCCGAGGGGGAGAGAAGAAGAGGATTCGGCCCGGGAACGAAAAGGAAAGGGAATGGTTTGATATTTTCCAGATTTAGAGTTTGGATGAATTTCGAATTCAAACAAAAGCAAAGATTGCTCAAACACTCAAAATAAAACAAATAAAAGGCAGAAATGCCTATGGTGACGTTTGTGCAAGTTTTAAAATTCAAACTTTTGAAGATTGAATGTGCATTAGCTCAAACTAGAACAAATTTGTTTAATTTGTTGTAAATTCAAAAGCTTCAAATTTTTAGTTCATTATTTAAATGAAAGCAAACACTTGAGCACAAGTTTTATATTTCAAAATTTCCAGATTCAAACTAAGTTTAATTTATTTAGTAAATTTTGTTTTGGAAAATTCATGGAAGGTAAGAGTTTAGAAAAGGTTCAAATTTAGAGTGATTTTTATCTCTTTTGCGTTTATTTATTTATTTATTTTTCTTCTTCTTTTTTTTTTTTTTTTTTTTTTTTTTTTTTTTTTTGGCTCTGAAAAGTAGGGTATTACAGTTTGCTCGTGTTGGTGATCCACAGGAGCACCAAAAAGTGAACGTCCATGCACTGGGACTTCAGAAGCCGCTCAGGACCGAGGTGGAGCTATAAGAGCTGATGAACATGGGGATTGCTATGAGTTTGGAGCACTATGATGAGCGTCACGCAAATGTCATGGTGGAGGACACACCTTAGTAGGCATCCAAACCTCACAACTCCAACGACGCCCGCCCTTCCTCGTCTGCTCTACACACCTAGCAGATCAGCCCTCTTAGGCGGCAACTCTGCCAAAGACCACTAGCGCTACTCCTACATCTTCATCGACGAAGATGTACGCCACCTGTTGGTCTACACAAACAAAATGCATCTTCAAGTGTCTCACTGTCGATAATATGGCAGAACAATTTTGCCTGAACCTTTTGCTTCAACTGTGATAAGATGTTCACACACGGCCACAAGTGTAAGCACCTGTTCTATCAACTGGCTAGTTGATCTCATCGGCATGGAGAAGGGCGAGCTGATGGGACTCTTGGCTGTGGGTAGTCATACCGTGCAGCTCTACGTAGTCCTCTTTGGCATGCGACTCCACACCCTCCGTGATATGGGAGCTACGCACAACAACTTCGTGAACGTCTTCGTTGACATCATGATCCATCTTCCCATTATGCATCGCCCTTGGCTTGACATTCGCGTCTGGTAAATGCGTGACAAGCTCGGGCATATATCATGGCATACCTCTCATCCTGGGGCAGGACATGCACCACATCGATGTCTTCATCGCAGATTACACTGGACTTCATCGACTTGGTGCTCGAGACACCACGATTGGCGACTCTAGGGACAATCATGTGAACTTCAACACGCTCTCATGGGGTTATTCTTCAAAGAACACCCCCATTTCTTAGTAGAGATAATTGCATGAGTGCCCCTACTTTGTACCTCAATTATGAATTTACCCTTATTTTTTCAACTTTGCACCATTGCCCCTGTTTTGACCAAGTTTGTTGCACCATTGCCCCTACTTTGATGGCAAAATCATAATTTTTTTATCAAAATAGGGGCAACCATGCAACAACTTGGATGAAAACAAGGGCAATGGTGCAAAGTTGAAAAAATGAGGGCAAACTCATAGTTAACACTCAAAACAGGGATAACCATGCAAATGCCCCTTCTTAGTAGGCCTCGACTCCTATCTTCATCAATCTTATTCCACCTTGACTTATGAGGAGTTGGACGACACGCCCTAGGTTGAACCGCGAGAGATGGCATGGCTCATAGGGGCTTCACCCCTCGTCCCCATAGTGGTGATGAAGGGCCACCCTTGTCGGGTGTACAACATCTTTGATGCTCTCAAGGCTCATTACAGCATCAACAATGACATTCGCCAGGACATTTGACACAGACACCGAGCTATCCGCCCTCATGGGGCGTACTGAGGTGGAATTTTTCTCCACATGCTTGGGCAACGCTTTCCTCATTTTATTCGATGGCCGCATCTACTTGTCAGCTTCCTCGCCCCTTCTCCATCATCTCTTGGAGGCGTTGCTTGCTCAGGAGAGAGGAAACATTCCTTTGCCATGTTGCCATATGATTTCATTGCCCCCCCCCCCCCCCAACAATGTTGCATGTTGCTTGCTTTCGTCGGTGTTTGTACTAAGGGAGTTCCCTCATACTCATGGAGGTCATCACACCCTACCACTCGGGACGCATTTGTGCTGGTCATTGATAGGCTCCTTCCTACAATGGACATGGCACATCTCACGTACCAGGGACCCTTTTCTAGGCTGAGTCATTCTCCATGAGTATGAGGGTGCCACGGTGCCTCTTCTATGTGTTGAGGGAACGCCAGCGGTGCGTGGCTATGCACCTCACCCTTTGTTGCACATCTTCCACATCGCGGGCTTCGTGGTATGGCTTGCCTACTTCTTTTAGCTACATGTTGATCACACAAGGCACAATCTCATTTGAAAAGGAAACAGGTAGAGGTTTATTTTATTTGGCCTCATCTCGAACTCCGACTTGCCATTGTCGATGGACAACCTGAGAGCAACGACGAGGAGCCTAGCATTGGTGGGCCAGAAAAGAGGGCCATGGCAGAACATAGCCTCATGCTCAACACTCAGACAAAGTTAGACAAGCTATGTGCTAGCAGTACTACTATTATCTAATCGGCTCCTCTTGATGGCGAGTTTGTCTAGAAGGTGGGTGGCTCCTCTCCTCTCGCTCGCGTCTTATTATTACCCAAGGCTGCACGCCGAAAGCTCGGGGAGCGACTCAGCAACCATGCAAGAGAAGCGCAGTGAGGAGTAGGGCTAGGGCGGTGCGTCATCTGGCATGCAGGAGAGGAGTGGAGCCGGGAGTTAGGTCAGATCTGGTTCAAAACAGAAAGAAGAGGAGAGATGAAAATCAAAAAAAGAGCAAAACGATTTTATTAATTCAATTCTTTACTACAATTTCAGTTTTAACATTTCGGTAAGTTTTCAGGGTGTTATAGATGTGCTCCATACCTTGATGCAGGAAACGCATATCGAAAACTAATCCACATATTAAAATACTGAGCCACGGCTATCAACTGAAACTGTTTGAACTAGACGGCACACTGGAGCAAGCAGGGGCGGAGCTACGTTGAGAGCAATGGGTGCGGCTGCACCCAGAGGAAAAACAAATTCTAGTGACATTCATCTAATTTTCACCTCATATGCACCCACTTGACATATAATTATGCACCCACAAAGCTAAAAAGAGAAGATCAAGCAATCCAACATGATGTCTTGCACCCCCCTCTCTTGAACTCTAGCTCCGCCCCTGGGAGCAAGCATACATAACAGTACTGAAACAGTATCTACTACGAAAGGAATACAAAGAAAAAACATTTGTTACCGGTTTTTCTCATTGCCGGCTACCACCGATGGACCTCAGCATCTTCTACATCCATGGAAGGGCATGAAAGTTTTGGAACATCTCCACGCTTAAACAACGAAATCAAAGATTACTAACCAGGAGCCGGAGAAGGAGGTTCCACAGGTGGCCGCCGCGTTGAAACTGTTACTGAGCTGCCAGCTGCGAGATGGTTGATGCGGTGCAGGTGTCTGGGTGTAATATTATCAGAAGCCTAGGCAGAGGGTGATTAATGGACGGCGCAAGATGAGCCAAATAATTTTATAGGGAGATTGATTCACTAGATGTGTTTGTACGAGATGGAATCATGGAATAGCATCCTGGCTCCTGTGGCAGGATACGGATTCTCTACCTTCGCTGTTATGAGGACCCTCACGTGCAGAAAAAAAATTCGCCCGCAAGCTGCTTTGTCATTTAAGCGATTCATGGCGGCCATGCATGGGCACGGGCCCTGGGTCAGTGACCTCACGGCAGAGGGAAGTTCGGCAGACGATCTTGTTGCCATTGTCATTGCTCACATTGGGCCAAGGGTAAAATAAATTACACCCGTGAGGCAGGCTGGCAGATTTTATTTCATCACGAACGGACCACACCGGCACATTTCGTTTTTCGCGCTTGGTTTTTCGCGCTTGGAAATATAAAATGTTAGAGCGTTCTCAAAAGACTAAGCATTCTCAATGGAAAGTTTTCATTACACTATTATCAAGATTAAAATTTTTGTAAACGAGTCAGCTGAGTTTTATTGAGATGAAACTCTTCTCTATTCTTATGAAACTCCACTTTCTCTTTCCTCATAAAATTGCTAATGTGTTATAAATTTTAATGCAAATAAAAGTCACTATGAAATCTAATTGAGACTGGCCTAACAGTCAGTCCATGTAGAATTTTGACCTATATGAAGGAAAGAAAAAGAGAAGAAAGAGAGTTAGCTCTTACTTAGGAGACAATCTCTAGCATTTACTGAGTTACTGACATGCATGATCAGTCATTATTTTAGAGACAAAATGAGCTCTTGTGTTGACTCTTAAATAAGGCCGAGAGTCAATAATGACTCTACCTTGGGGAACGCTCTAAGCGTTTCCATGCAGCATGAGGTTCCTAAGGCCAGTCTTAATGCAACCTTTCATTTGCATTAATTTATATACCATATGTGTATCTTTTGCTGATTTGACAAACTAATTATGATAAGAGAGATGAGAAACTTTCATATTTTGTGAGAGGCCTTTCATTCAAATTAAAGGAAGTTGGCTCCCTGTAAAAAAAACTAGTCATGGAAAAAAAGGCAATGAAATGATGCATTGAGACTGGCCTAAAAGCGACCTCAATGGTTGCTTCTTAGCTAACTATTAAAATTGTTTATTGGAGCAAAAGAAAAGGGAGAAGGTTGCTAGCACTTCTTAAAGAGGCAGTCTCTAACATTTATTGATGCACTGACATGCGAGGCCAGTTATTACATTAGAGTTGATACAAACTCTTATGTTGCCTTTTAAATAACGTGAAGAGTCAATGTCGTATCTACCTTTCCAGACGCTCTAATATTTACTCAGTTGCCTGGAAAACCATGGATTCAGATCCTCTCAATTAGAGGTCTCAGTGCCTGGAAGGCACTATAGCCGGAATTAGCTCCAGCTCTAACTGTTTGTCGTCTGATCCATAAGAAACACTTTCTAAAACATCGATGTTAGATGTTTATATTAGGCGTGGCTCGTTTGTTTATTTTTGCACTACTCTATTTCATAGTATATGTAGTTTTGGGTTTAGGCATGGTAAGAAGATGTCAAAAAGTGATGGGTACAGAAAATGAGTAGCGAAGGAGAAGAGATAAAGATAAATATAGAAAACGATACAATACAAAGTGGGAATAAGAAGAGAGATGAATTAGAAAGCGTGAACTACATATATTTCAGTAAAAAAAATTAAACATCAGAACAGCCTATATTTTGAAACAAAAGAAGTAGTAAACGAGCGTCCCATCAAATGATCCAAAGCATTTTTACTTTCGGTGATGCCGCGCGTGGATCCATGTGCTAGACTGGCGTACTCCATTCACCGATGCGAGCCGGCTTGGCGTGACTCGCCGACAACATTGTTGGAATCCATATGGCGGGCGGCAGTCGAGCCTTGGGCTCGTGGAAACATGACTGGCATTCACGAGGACAACGTAAAGAGAAAATGAATTATGTGGTGACCAATTGATCGTATTGTGGATGCATACAAGAACGGCCTCAATACACAAGCGAGCCTATATGGAGGCATGGAGCTATTCAATCAACCATGCAGCAGTACACGGGGTCTTCATGTCTGCATGCGTAGGGAATCAAAAACGATTCTGTAGACTCGCGTGGGGCATTTGGGCAAGGTCATTTGCGAGGAAATTCTATGGGTACGTGATGTCAAACGGCGGCTCTGCAACACCCCCCAGATCGCACCCTCGTGTCCCTTTGCATGATCTCAAAGCAACTTCGACCCACGGTGGTGTGACACCCCGTGTCACTGAGAACAACACTGAACACAGCAGAACTGATGGCGTGCACAAAAGTTCCATTTCAAAAATTCGAAATTCAAAATTCAAACGAAGTTCAAACCCATATCTGTGAAGCAACTCAAAAATTTCTTTAACAACTTGACCCAACCAAAATTCCTGGAGATAGCCCTTGCGAAATAAGAATTTTGGAGAATTTTTGGTGATTTTTGAAATTCATTTCGATGCTCAAATAAATCCCCAAAGTTCCAAAATTGTCCAACTTTGACTAGCTGCCATTTGAATTCTATTTTGAATTGAGATGTGCATGTTATGTCACTGGAAAGAGTATTTCATGATCTTTCGAATGCAACTGGTTTCACAATTTTTGGTGTTCATTTGCTAGTTCAAATCGAGCGCCAAAGATTGGGGAAAATTTCAGTTTGAATTAATCGGGAAAAAGAAAAGATGCCCGAGGGCCCGCATGTCAGTCGCTCCTCTCTCACTGCGCGCGCGCGGAAGTCAGTCGCCACGTCGCCGCCGATGTACGGGCTCGCCGCGCGGCGCCCTGGCCCGCTTCCGACCGGGCGACGGCGTTACAAGGCGCTCCCCTCCCTTGTCCGAAGCACTTCCACTCGTGCTCGCTCTCCTCCGTCGCTTCCCCGTCGACCAAACCCTAGCCGCCACCCCATCGCCATCGCCGAAGCTCGAGCTCCGCCGCGGTGAACTCATCCCGGGCCGAGCCCTGCTTCGTGGAGCTGCGCAAGGTTTGGCCGCAGCTCACCATGGCCACCCTATCCCTTGCTCCGGGCTGAGGAGCTCAAATTGAGCCCGTCTTCTCCGAGCACGACCAAGCCAGCTCCACGACATCACCGGCGATTACTTCCCTTCGGGTAAGCCTCAAGTCGATTCCCTGTGCACGGAGATGCGCCTCGACCTCGTGCGCGCCACTGCCTCATTTTCTCCTCGTTTGCGCAGTTACCTCGTCGCCATTTCCTTTTTCCCCTTCCTTCACCGTCGGACTGCCGTTGAGCTTCACCGGAGAACTCCGTCCTCCGGGCCGCCTCGACGTCGACGTGTACCTCGGCGACGTTGTCCTCATCTCCGCGAAGCTGTAGCGCCCACGGGTGCACCTCACCGTCAAGCCACGCGAGCTTGCGACCTCACCGGAGTTCCGCCACCCGCCACCGCTCGTCGCAGCTACCCTCCGGCCACCGTCGCCCTCTCCGCGTCGTCAAGGTGAAGCCCCCACCTCTCACTCCACCTCCTCGTGCTCTCCGTCAGTCGAATGGTCAACGGAAGGCCTACTCCGGCGAGTGCGCCGCCGCGCTCCGGTGGCCGCTCCGGCCAGCACACCGTGGACCACACGGTCACGATTCCGTGTGGCCACACAGGATCTTGTGCGGCAAGCCGTGTGACCCCGTGTGTGCTTTCACACGCGATTGGTCAGATCCGGTGTGGCCAGCTTGGATCTGGTGCGGCCCGATCCGTGTAGCCATTATGTGGCTAAGATCTTACTGGCCGGCCCAATTTCAATCCTTTTTCGTATAAGTTTAAATTCCAGAAATTCCAATAAACTTCCAAAATCGATAGAAAATGAAATATACATCAGAAAAATGCAAAACCAATTTTGTCGAACTCCTTGTAACATCCTCTGTCCAGCAAAAATACCAAAACACACTTTTGCAGATTGTGTATTTTCTGGAAAATACATCTGTCCAGATCTTGTTTAATTCTTTATAAATTATCTGCTGCCCAATAAATCCTGAACTCTTGCATGACTGTTAAGAATCTGATAACACACCTACAGAGTATTTTTCCACTGTCACATGTTGCCTAATTATTTTCTTATGATTTAAATCATGTTCTGCACTGTATAAATTATTATAAATAATCTACTTTGAAATAAATCATGAAACTTCACCATAAATTACTTCCAGTGGCACTCTTCACCAGAAAAATGTCACTGGACATAAATCAACTTTACAAATCACATTATTCATTTAACTTGCCTAAGTTGATTAATGGTGAACTTAGTTAAAAGTTAATGAAGGAAATACTCCAGACGAAATTAATTAACAAAGTTAATCACTTGCACTTACAGTGTAAATGACTGTCCTATCAAGTAATTAAATCATTAATTGCATCATATTATCTTGCATCTAACATGCATTATTTTCCTTGTCATAACGTGTAGTGACAGAGACGACTCCGGAGCCGCTCGACTTCCAGCTGCCGGAGGAGCAGACCCAGGAGGTGCAGGAGGAGCAGCCGCAGCAGGACACTGACCCCGCTGACCCCGTTAGCTACGCTCCTGAGCCAGGCAAGCCCCGGTGCATGCCTTCCTATTTAGGATTTTTATTTTTGCACTTGATTGGGGCTAGTCAATGTTTGTGCATTAGGTCTATTAGGAGTTGATGTGAAACCTTAGAAATGCATTAGGATTACCTTCCATATTCTACCTTGTGTCCTATTTTTGTAGATGTGGTCTAGGTTACGTTAGAACTTGCTAAGCTTAGTGGCTAGCGGACGGTAGAAGTCGAGTGGTAGGTCCCACTCGCGAGGTAGGTTCACCTTGGATTGTACTAGCTGGATTTAGGATTTGTTGAGACCGGACGGGGATTTGTTTGTGTAGGATGGTGCGAGAAGGCTGGGCCTTCACGGTGGTAGCCCCGTCTGTGTCGGTTAAGGACCGTCCGTTGTTGGCCCTGTTGAGCAAGTTCGAACGTACTGATCACATGCTAGTGTTTTTATGGGCCTAGTAAACTTAGTAGCTTAGGTTGCCCTAGTGTCTCGCGGATACTTGCACTTTCTATCATGGTACTTGGGAGAGAAGGGATGCCTCCCAATCAGGGCGTACGTCTGGGACGGGGACTGTGCGGGAGGGCCTTTCTCGGGAGGTGTGAGACCCAGCCAGTTCTAGGGTGACCTTCGCGAATAGTTGCTGCATATGGCTTTTGCTGTGTGTGGCGTGTGGTCAGGTTTTTCTCCTGCAGGATGTACATCGATGCCGCCGCTCTCGGTCAAGAGCAACCTTGTTCACTGAGTCACCTCGTAGTGTGATATGATTGATGATATGATGCTAGTCTATTATATTACTGTTATTTACATTGTTATATATACTGTCATCGTTGATGTATTGTTACTATATCTGTTCTAGATATATGAACACTGCTTTATTGGTTAAGTACTTAATTGGAACTAAAACTGGAAAGTAAGGATCAAGTAATTAGTGCGCTTTTATGCAATCGCGTCAGCCACCCCATTGTAGCCTTTGCATAATTAGGAGTCGGCTGTAGATAGCCAATTTGACGGGTAAGACTTGCTGAGTATTAGTTGCTCAGGGTTTGGCTCTTTATGATTTTATTGCAGGTAGCACCTTTATCCCCGACTCTACGGGTGGAGGTGGACAGTGGGATGGCCAGCTTCCCTATGGTTGGACAGCCCACTGGGAGACCGAGGAGTGATCTCCTCTCGAGTTCGCATCTTCATGGCTTTGGATGCGATTCACTTGTATCGTGAGCGCGTGCGCTTGTATCTTTTATCTTTGGCTTGGGTTTGTATCGTTAAGACTTCCGCTGTGTACTCGTTATTTTAATTGGACTAATGTAATAACTTAAAGACTTAATTCGTGCTTTTTATATGCTGTACTGTTGCGTCTGTTCATCAGCGCTTGACCGACTCGATCCTGCGAAAAGCGGAGACGCTTCAGCTGGTACCAGAGCCGTGTTGGGACAGTACACCATATAAACGGCCTATTTTCGAAAATCTAACCACGTACGTGTGAGGAACGAAAAGCCCATTATAAGGATGTTAGAGTAATCAGGTGGTAATAGGAGTTGATTGTTATTTTCTGTAACGACGCACCGACGCCCAGGTAAGAAGGTAAGGAACTACATGGCGCTGGTTTTGGATATTGGTGGCGGAGTTTTGTTATGTTCCGTGAGCCATCGAGTTCACGAGGAGTTGAGGATGGTGAGGATATGTCATTGGGCCATGTATTACATTTTTATGAGGTACGTCACCTGTGTAGGTTGGTTGAGGTGACGTTGTGTGCTTGCAGGTACACTAACTCGCGCGTAGATCGTGTAGAAACGTTTGTGAGTGCGAAGTAGTCACCACCACTGTCTACGGCCTGCTATATTTCGGCAAATTTTATTTTGTGAGGACGTGTAGGTCGTGCATGCATTGCATCTTCATGATTTAAAACACTTCCACGAATTTCAGATCACCCAAAAATTTCAGACTGACAAGCTAATTTTAAAAATTCATAACTCCAAAACCGCTTGGCCAAATTCGATGAACCAAGACTTGCTAGAAAGCTTACAATATGAACTAAAACTTTGTTTCAGAGTTCACCTTTCGGTTCTGTCAGTATCACCCCCAAATCTGTCGACCAAGTGAAGTCAAATTTCAGCTTTGACTAGTTTTTCCAGAATCTGTCCACCAACTTCAAAAATCGATATCTCCAGTTCTACTAATCCATTTTGGGCGTTTGAGCACTCGACGGAAAGATCTTGAAGTTATCTACAAGTTTCGTGTTCTGACTTTTCTCATTTGAAGCCTCCAGAAGTGTCAGTTTTTGTTTTCATGACTGCTACTTGCAGTCAAGACAGATTTTAGTCTGTTGCTTTGATGGATCGTTGCATCTGTGTTTGTGCGTGAAAGGCTTAATGTAGCTACTTGCTACGACCTTCCAGAACTTCTTTACCATGTTCTAATTTTTATTTAGCATGGTTGTTCTGTTTGGAGCAGTTTGTGGGATTTTTCTTGCAAACTCTCCCTATTTGGATGCTTATGGCCTTTCTTGCATTTCAATTCTGCCATATTGAATATCTTTGTTTCTTGGAGCTAACGGTGATGATTTTGATTTGGCAGAATGCCGCCGCGTCGTCCGCCACCACCCCCGCCCCAGTACAATCTGGCGGAGGCGATGCACAACCAGACGGAGCTGATCAGGACTCTCGTTCAGGCCGTCACCCAGCAGGGCGGCAATCGTCGGGGTCCACAGCCAGGCTGCACCTACGCAGACTTCCTGGCTACTCACCCGCCTGTCTTTTCCGGGTCCACTGACCCGATGGAGGCGGAGTCTTGGCTGCGCACTGTGGAGTCCAAGTTTGGGCTCCTTCCTGCCTGCACAGAGGTGCAGAAGACACTGTTTGCGGCGCAGCAGCTTCGGGGGTCGGCTGGAGGATGGTGGGCAGCTCACCTTGCCACTCTTCCGGCCGGTCAGCAGTTGACTTGGGCACAGTTCAGAGAGGCCTTTCGCTCGTTCCACATTCCGCCGGGCATTATGCAGCGGAAGTTCAGAGAGTTCTTGGACCTCAGGCAGGGAGGCAGGAACGTGTTCGACTACGCCCAGGTGTTCAACCACCTGGCCCAGTTTGCTCCAGACCAGGTAGACACGCCCGCCAAGCGGAAGGCGTGTTTCTTGAGAGGCTTGTCTACCAAGCTTCAGTCCCGGCTTGTCCTGAACGCCGGTGGTACCTTCGACGAGCTTGTCAGTGCAGCGATTGTGATGGAGGATGCCATCAGGGCACACCAGGACGACAAGAGGAAGAGGAAGGCAGTGGCACCACAGTCTGGCAGCACTTCAGCCAGGCCACGCCTTGTGTACACCGCTCCCAGTGGACAGAGGTACCTTGCACCTCCACAGTACCAGCGTCAGCAGCAGCAGCAGCAGCAGTTTGCTCAGAGACAGCCACAGCAGCAGCAGCGTCAGCAGCAGCAGCGCTCGCAGCAGCAGCAGCAGCAGCAGGCAGGCAGAGGTTTTCCGTGCTTCAACTGTGGACAGGTGGGGCACTTTGCGCGGGACTGCCGTGCAGCACCTAGGCAGAACAACGCGCAGAGGGCTCCAGTTCAGGCAGCAGGACAGCAGCGCCAGCAGGGCAGGAACGCGCCAGTCAAGACTGGGCGCGTTAACTACACCACTGCAGAGGAGGTTCCAGAGGGTGAGCAGGTTCTAGCTGGTACGTTCTCTATGCGACACGAGCCCGTGGTTATCTTGTTTGATTCAGGTGCGACACATGAGTTTGTCAGTTTAGCTTGTACTCGACGACTTGGTCTTGTGATTTCCTCCTTAGAGACTCCGTACGTGATCAGTACACCAGGAGGCCGCATTGTGACGAGGCAGATAGTGCGTAATGCTCCTATTGACCTTGCTGGACAGATCTACCCGACCCATCTTATTGTGTTGGACGGTCAGGGTCTAGATGTGATACTTGGTATGGGATGGATGAGGGTCCAGAAGGCTGTTCTTGATACTTCTCTCCGTCTTGTTCACTTGGATTCTCCTATGCACGGCAAGGTCACCCTTCAGCTATCCTTGTTGGCCCCATCGCGACCGTCAGTGCACCAGACCGTTGGCAAGAGTCTGGATATGATACCGGTGGTGCGTGAGTACCCCGATGTGTTTCCAGATGATTTGCCAGGCTTACCACCAGATCGTGATGTGGAGTTCCGCATTGACTTGCAGCCAGGCACAGCACCTATCTCCAGGAAACCGTACAAGATGGCCCCTAATGAGTTAGCAGAGTTGAAGATGCAGCTGAAGGAGCTATTGGACAAGGGTTTCATTCGTCCTAGCTCTTCACCTTGGGGTTGTCCAGCCTTGTTTGTGAAGAAGAAGGATCAGGCGCTCAGGCTATGTGTGGACTATAGGCCACTTAATGCTGTGACGATTAAGAACAAGTATCCGCTGCCTCGCATTGATATCTTGTTCGATCAGCTAGCTAGAGCTAAGGTGTTCTCCAAGATTGATCTCCGTTCTGGGTATCATCAGATTAAGATCCGTGCAGAGGACATTCCGAAGACTGCTTTCGCTACCAGATATGGACTCTATGAGTACTTGGTGATGTCTTTCGGTTTGACCAATGCACCTGCTTACTTCATGTACTTGATGAACTCAGTGTTCATGCCAGAGTTGGACAAGTTTGTCGTGGTTTTCATTGACGACATCTTGATCTATTCAGAGACAGAGGAGGAGCATGAGCAGCACCTCAGGATTGTGTTGCAGCGTTTGAGGGATCACCAGCTGTACGCTAAGTTCAGCAAGTGCGAGTTCTGGCTTAGCGAGGTGCCTTTTCTTGGCCATGTTATATCAGCTGAGGGTATTGCTGTTGACCCTAGCAAGGTGCAGGATGTTCTGGATTGGAATGCACCTACGACTGTCTCTCAGATTCGTAGTTTCTTGGGTTTGGCTGGTTACTACCGTCGGTTTATTCCGAATTTCTCTAAGATCTCCAAGCCCATCACTGAGTTGCTGAAGAAGAACATGAGATTTGTGTGGAGCTCGCAGTGTGGTGATGCTTTCCAGAATCTGAAGAAGCTTCTCACTACCGCTCCAGTTTTGGCTCAGCCTGATATCACCAAGCCATTTGATGTGTATTGTGATGCTTCCGGTACTGGTCTTGGTTGTGTGCTGATGCAGGATGGCAGGGTAATTGCTTATGTCTCTCGGCAGCTTAAGCGACATGAAGAGCATTACCCCACTCACGATCTTGAGCTTGCAGCTGTCGTACTTGCTTTGAAAGTATGGCGGCATTATCTGTTGGGAAATCTGGTGCATATCTACACAGATCACAAGAGCCTCAAGTATATATTCACACAGTCAGATCTGAACATGCGCCAGAGGAGATGGTTAGAGCTGATCAAGGACTATGATCTGGAGATTCACTACCACCCAGGGAAGGCTAATGTGGTCGCTGATGCTTTGAGTCGCAAGGCTCATTGCAATAATCTCATCGCAGCTCCTTATGCAGAGGCAGAGCCCAGTCTTAGAGTGTATGCTTATGGCTCTTTGGCCAATATATCACTTGTTCCGACCCTGCGAGATGAGATTGTGGTAGCGCAGAAGAAGGATGAGAAGGTGAATCACCTCAGGAGGAGACTCAAGCTCGGGGAAGCTGGAGTCCAGTGTTTCAGAGAGGATGAGGATGGAGTCCTGTGGTTCAAGGACAGATTGGTAGTTCCTAAGGACTTTGAGTTGCGCAGGAAGATTCTTGATGAGGCACACTTGTCCAAGTATTCCATCCACCCTGGCAGCAACAAGATGTACCAGGATTTGAGGAGTCGTTTCTGGTGGACCCGCATGAAGCGGGAGGTCGCACAGTACGTTTCTGAGTGTGACACTTGCAGGAGAGTGAAGGCAGAATACATGAAGCCAGCTGGATTGTTGCAGCCTTTGAGTATTCCTGCTTGGAAGTGGGAAGATATTAGCATGGATTTCATTGTTGGCTTACCTCTCACATCGCAGAAGCATGATTCTATTTGGGTGATTGTTGATCGACTGACTAAGTCTGCTCACTTCATTCCAGTGAAGACAGGTTACACTGTGAAGAAGTATGCTGAGTTGTACATCACCAGGATTCTCTGTTTGCATGGGGTGCCCAAGACCATTATTTCTGATCGAGGACCACAGTTTGTTTCTCGTTTCTGGGAGCAGCTACATGCTTCTTTGGGCACCACTTTGATTCGCAGTGCAGCTTATCACCCTCAGACGGATGGCCAGACAGAGAGGGTGAATCAGATTTTAGAGGATATGCTTCGTGCCTGCGTGATGCACCATGGCAAGTGTTGGGATGAGAGCTTACCCCTTGCAGAGTTCTCATACAACAACAGCTATCAGGAGAGCATCAAGATGGCACCGTTTGAGGCTTTGTATGGACGTCGTTGTCGGACTCCCCTTAATTGGGTTGAGGCCGGCGAGAGAGTCATCTTCCAGGCAAGGCCCGCAGCTGCAGCAGAGGAGACAGTTGTGGCTGATGTGGAGGTCATTCCCACACCGGATTTAGTGGCAGCAGCAGAGGAGACTGTTCGCCGCATTCAGTCCAACTTGAGAGCAGCCAAGTCTCGACAGAAGAGCTATGCTGATAGAAGACGCCGACCATTGGTGTTTGCAGTTGGCGACCACGTATACCTTCGTGTCTCTCCCATGAAGGGTATACGCCGGTTTGGTGTCAGGGGCAAGTTAGCACCAAGATACGTTGGACCGTTCCAGATTATTGAGAGATGTGGACCCGTTGCTTATAGATTGGAGTTGCCCTCCAACCTCTCCAGTGTTCACAATGTGTTCCACGTATCGCAGCTGAAGAAGTGCTTGAAGGTTCCTAGTGACAGAGTGGTCAGTGGTGTTGAGCAGCTTGAGCCAGATTTGACATACCCCGAGCAGCCGATTGGTATTGTCGATCAGAAGGACCGAGTCACCAGGAAGAGCACTACCAGATTCTATAAGGTGCAATGGAGCAACCACTCTGAGGCCGAGGCCACTTGGGAGACAGCGGAGTTTTTGAACTCCCATTTTCCAGGATTTCTACCTCCGAGGTGCGTTATTAAGTTGTTTCAATTTTTGCATCTTGTTCTTCGCTTTCGCCATTCGTTTTTCCTCTCCTTTCTCTTTAATCTCGGGACGAGATTTCTTTAAGGGGGGAGGGCTGTGACACCCCGTGTCACTGAGAACAACACTGAACACAGCAGAACTGATGGCGTGCACAAAAGTTCCATTTCAAAAATTCGAAATTCAAAATTCAAACGAAGTTCAAACCCATATCTGTGAAGCAACTCAAAAATTTCTTTAACAACTTGACCCAACCAAAATTCCTGGAGATAGCCCTTGCGAAATAAGAATTTTGGAGAATTTTTGGTGATTTTTGAAATTCATTTCGATGCTCAAATAAATCCCCAAAGTTCCAAAATTGTCCAACTTTGACTAGCTGCCATTTGAATTCTATTTTGAATTGAGATGTGCATGTTATGTCACTGGAAAGAGTATTTCATGATCTTTCGAATGCAACTGGTTTCACAATTTTTGGTGTTCATTTGCTAGTTCAAATCGAGCGCCAAAGATTGGGGAAAATTTCAGTTTGAATTAATCGGGAAAAAGAAAAGATGCCCGAGGGCCCGCATGTCAGTCGCTCCTCTCTCACTGCGCGCGCGCGGAAGTCAGTCGCCACGTCGCCGCCGATGTACGGGCTCGCCGCGCGGCGCCCTGGCCCGCTTCCGACCGGGCGACGGCGTTACAAGGCGCTCCCCTCCCTTGTCCGAAGCACTTCCACTCGTGCTCGCTCTCCTCCGTCGCTTCCCCGTCGACCAAACCCTAGCCGCCACCCCATCGCCATCGCCGAAGCTCGAGCTCCGCCGCGGTGAACTCATCCCGGGCCGAGCCCTGCTTCGTGGAGCTGCGCAAGGTTTGGCCGCAGCTCACCATGGCCACCCTATCCCTTGCTCCGGGCTGAGGAGCTCAAATTGAGCCCGTCTTCTCCGAGCACGACCAAGCCAGCTCCACGACATCACCGGCGATTACTTCCCTTCGGGTAAGCCTCAAGTCGATTCCCTGTGCACGGAGATGCGCCTCGACCTCGTGCGCGCCACTGCCTCATTTTCTCCTCGTTTGCGCAGTTACCTCGTCGCCATTTCCTTTTTCCCCTTCCTTCACCGTCGGACTGCCGTTGAGCTTCACCGGAGAACTCCGTCCTCCGGGCCGCCTCGACGTCGACGTGTACCTCGGCGACGTTGTCCTCATCTCCGCGAAGCTGTAGCGCCCACGGGTGCACCTCACCGTCAAGCCACGCGAGCTTGCGACCTCACCGGAGTTCCGCCACCCGCCACCGCTCGTCGCAGCTACCCTCCGGCCACCGTCGCCCTCTCCGCGTCGTCAAGGTGAAGCCCCCACCTCTCACTCCACCTCCTCGTGCTCTCCGTCAGTCGAATGGTCAACGGAAGGCCTACTCCGGCGAGTGCGCCGCCGCGCTCCGGTGGCCGCTCCGGCCAGCACACCGTGGACCACACGGTCACGATTCCGTGTGGCCACACAGGATCTTGTGCGGCAAGCCGTGTGACCCCGTGTGTGCTTTCACACGCGATTGGTCAGATCCGGTGTGGCCAGCTTGGATCTGGTGCGGCCCGATCCGTGTAGCCATTATGTGGCTAAGATCTTACTGGCCGGCCCAATTTCAATCCTTTTTCGTATAAGTTTAAATTCCAGAAATTCCAATAAACTTCCAAAATCGATAGAAAATGAAATATACATCAGAAAAATGCAAAACCAATTTTTGTCGAACTCCTTGTAACATCCCTCTGTCCAGCAAAAATACCAAAACACACTTTTGCAGATTGTGTATTTTCTGGAAAATACATCTGTCCAGATCTTGTTTAATTCTTTATAAATTATCTGCTGCCCAATTAAATCCTGAACTCTTGCATGACTGTTAAGAATCTGATAACACACCTACAGAGTATTTTTCCACTGTCACATGTTGCCTAATTATGTTCTTAGGATTTAAATCATGTTCTGCACTGTATAAATTATTATAAATAATCTACTTTGAAATAAATCATGAAACTTCACCATAAAATTACTTCCAGTGGCACTCTTCACCAGAAAATGGTCACTGGACATAAATCAACTTTACAAATCACATTATTCATTTAACTTGCCTAAGTTGATTAATGGTGAACTATTAATA